>CM042085.1:34646823-34921823 GCA_023512835.1 Taxillus chinensis
CCCATGCATGGTGGAACCATCATCTACATGAATATTAAGAGGATGTGGTGTAGGGTCAACTTTGGAGAATAAGGATGAGTGAGGTGTTATGTGATTGCAACAAGTAGAATAAAAAAGGCAAGTTTTAGACTTATTGGGCAGAACTGAGAGAGTACTAGAGAGAGATGCATTACCTTCCATACGAATGAACTGAGTTATGATCTCTTATAGTTCAATGGGGGAGAGGTTGATAGTGGATCCAAAAGACCGGGACTCAATTGGAGGGGAAGGCATTAGCAGAGTAGGCATAGTATTAATAACATCAGCAGTAGATTTGTTGCTACGGTAACAAGTCTCAATGGTGTGGCCAGGATGCTTGCAATAATTGTAGAATTTCTTGTTGGTCTGCTTGCGATAAGTGCTAGAGCCGAAAGAAGCACCTGATTGCGAAGGTTACTCAATAGAAGACTTAATAACCAAAACATTGAACTTATTATAGGCTTGAAAGCTTGCAAGCCGAGCTTCTTCACAAACCAACTCATTTACAACAGTGTCAAGAGAAGGAAGTGGACTACAATTAAAAAGCTGACCTCGGATATTCTCGAAGTCCATGTGAAGTGACATCAGGAACTTATAGAGACGAAATTCATCTCTAACTGTAGCATATTGTTGAGAATCTGTTAAGCATGCTCAAATCAGATCAAAAAGGTCAATTTGGTCCCAAATGAAGCGAAGCTAATCATAGTAGTCATTGATATTCCCAAGATCCAAGCTCGATCAAATAGGTATATAGGTTTGTATACATAGGGGGGTGAATCTGTATACTGAAAACTATTTTCTTTTAGTTTTAAGAGTAGTGTAATACTCAGAGGTACTCAACAAATGTAGTTGGTGTTTTGGATGGTATATTAATATCTCATGCAATATCAGTTAACTGTAGGTATGTATGGGATAAAAAGACAGAGTCACACTGATTATGTGGTTCGATTAAAGTGATCTACTCCACGGTGGAGAGGGTGAACCTACATCGAGTCTAATCAACTATATGAGTTCGAACTGGCTCTCGTTCGTGGACTCACTCTTTTGTAAGTTGTATGAGAATTGGGCTATGTCCAGCAACTTGGCCCAATCTCTTTGATTGGCACTCACGTAGTGCCTCAGATATAGCTCCAATAAGTCATTAACACGTTCCGTTTGGCCGTCTGTTTGTGGGTGGAAACTTGTTGAAAAGTTTAAGTCCGAACCCATTATCCGAAACAGCTCAGTCCAAAACCGGTCAGTAAATCGTGAGTCCCGATCGCTCACAATTGTCTTTGGAATGCCCAGTACTTTACCACGTACTTAAAGAATAGTCGGGCTGTGTTGTAAATCTTTCAAGCAATCAATACAATCGTTTGTTGCCTTTGTTCAATCGTTTTTCTGCTAAACGCTTCCCTACACAATTGCTTTACAACGGATCGATGGGTTCCGATCCAAATCCGACGAGTTAGGATGACCTAGCGTTCCTTCGTACGGGTGGGAACTAGGTGCCATACAGATTAAGCTTCTATAAAGGCTGATCCCGTAACA
Organism: Taxillus chinensis; assembly: GCA_023512835.1. NCBI lineage: Eukaryota > Viridiplantae > Streptophyta > Magnoliopsida > Santalales > Loranthaceae > Taxillus > Taxillus chinensis. Next base: position 34,648,372 of record CM042085.1, read on the forward strand.
AGTGATATCGTAGTCCATGGTTCTTATTGAAGTTGATGCAATTCAACTACCAACTGATATTTCATGGATCCATGAGTAGTGGAGTACCTTTTGGCCAACATATCCCATGCAAATTTTGCATCATCAAAGTTGCCCAACATATTGGAGATGGAGGAAATGGAAGTGTTCCGAATCCATGTGAGGATAATGTGGTTGCGATTGTCCCATTAGAGCATACGACCAAGGAAGGCAGCATCTTCTTCACTTGCTCCCTTGACAATGTTAGGATAAGCCAGTTGTAATTAGTTGATTGTTATTTCCGTAGATTGTTATTTCTTTCTTCTTTGTTTTTTCTCATTATGGTAATGAGTGTAGTGCAAGTTAGGAAAGGTTCTGCATTTGTTATTATTTTATTTTTGGTAGTATGTGATACCAGTCAAGGACGAATGTTGGTAATCACAGTATTTATTGAAGGAGATATGCCTATAGAAGAAGAAAAAGATTATGGTGCACTTGCTGCAATCTCCCAAGTTGTGCCAGATGCTGTGATGATGGGCATCGCCGAGAAGAGCTCAGCAAAGGAAGCATGGGAGGCTATTCAGCAGATGAGTGTTGGTGAAGATCGTGTCAGAAAAGCAAGGGCACAAGTCTTGAAACGGCAATTTGATCACATGATCATGGACGATATGTACACTGTTATTGCGTTCTCTCAACAACTCACCGGCATGGTGAATGAAATTCGAACTCTAGGAGTCGAGTTGGAAGACAGCGTTGTTGTTGAGAAATTGTTCAGTGCAGTTCCAGATAAATTTCTCACCCTCATTGGTACAATTGAACAATGGGGGGACATGTCACAGATGTCTGTTGCAGAGGCAGTAGGTCGTCTGCGCGTGTTTGAGGAAAGTCAAAAAGGATGAAATTACCATAAAGAAGATGGAGAGCAAGTGTTGCTCACACGCGCGCAATGGGATGCATTAACTATCAAAGAAAGAACAGGCAAAGAAGGACAAGGGAATGGTGAGAAAAAACCCTATAGGAAGTTTGATAAATCCAAAATCAAGTGTTTCAATTGTTCTGAGTATGGACATTTTGCATCTGAGTGTCGCAAGGCAAAAATAGAGAGGACTTTTCTGGTAGAAAAGGGGGATGATGAGCCTACGTTATTAATGCTTGAGACAAGTCAAGTGATAACTACACAGATAGATAGCCAACTTCATCTAGGAGTATATGAGCATGATGCAAGCAATATGTGGTACCTAGACTCAGGTGCCAGCAATCACATGACTGGTTGTAGGAAGTGTCTGACTAATTTGAACACATCAGTTGGAGGCACTGTTAAATTTCGTGATGGTTCAAAAGTGTCCATTGGTGGTCGCGATGATTTATTATTTGAGGGACATAGAGGTGAACACAAGACTTTGACTAATGTGTATTACATTCCACAGCTAACCAGCAACATTATTAGTTTGGGTCAACTCGTGGAACGCGGATGCAAAGTTGTCATAGAGGAAGCTTCTCTGCAAGTCTTTGATCATAAGGGACGACTCCTATTTTGTGTTACAAGGACAAAGAACAAATTGTATATGCTCAATTTGGGCTCCACTCAACCAATTGTTTTAATGGCTTCCATTATTGACACTCCTTGGAGATGGCATGCTCGTTATGGACATCTCAATTTTCAGGCACTGCGTAAATTAAACCAGGAGGGTTTAGTTGATGGCCTTCCACTGGTCAATCATGTAGAGGAATTGTGCGATGGTTGTTTGGCGGGAAAGCAGCGGAGGACCCAATTCCCATCACAAGCAACTTTTAGAGCAACTAGAGTTTTGGAATTAGTCCATGGTGATCTGTGTGGACCTATCACACCTTCTACTCCGGCTGGTAATAGATACTTTCTCCTATTGGTTGATGACTATAGTAGATACATGTGGAGTTTTTTTATTAAAATCCAAGGATCAGGCTTTCCAAAATTTCAAGGACTTCAAGATAGCAGCTGAATTGGAAACTGAAAAAACACTTAAGGCCTTTCGTACTGATCAGGGAGGTGAGTTCAAATCCAATGAATTCAACAACTATTGCAAACAGGTAGGAATCAAAAGGTATCTAACTGCCCCTACAGTCCACAACAGAATGGTGTTGTGGAGCGACGAAATCAAACCGTTACCACCATGGCACGAAGTATGATGAAGAGCATGAGTATCCCATCCAAGTTTTGGGGAGAAGCTGTCACTACTGCAGTTTATATTCTCAATCGTGCACTAACCAAGAGTGTGGTTGGGATGACCCCATATGAAGCATGGCACAAACGGAAACCAACAGTGCATCACATGCGTATTTTTGGGTGTACAACACATATGAAATTAGTCAAAGGATACCTTAAGAAATTTGAAGCTCACAGTTCTTCGATGGTGTTTATTGGCTATGCAAGTGGAACAAAGGCCTACCGTGTATATGATCCTTCCACAAAAAAGGTACATATCACCCGTGATGCTATATTTGACGAGGAGAGGGCGTGGGACTGGGGTCTCCTGTACCCATCCGAAAAAGCAGCCTCTAGTGAGATATTTCAGATTGCTCGTCTAACGATGCAATCGGGTGAATTGGAATCACAACAGGAATTATTTCATCCTGAGCAAGGAATCATGCATGAGGAGGGAAGTGAAGAAGGAGAAGAGTCAAACACACTAGGAACACCTACACCATCTGAAATACCAACACCTGAGACCGTGCAAACACCGGTACGTTTGAGCTCGTAACATGACATTTATAATCATACTGAGCTTGTGCATCTGTATTTCTCTGGTTTGTGCTTGCTGGGTACAGAAGAGCCTACATTTTTTCGTGATGCTGTGAAGATAGAAAGTTGGAGATGTGCCATGAAAGAAGAGATTGACTCCATCCAAAATAATCATACTTGGAGTTTAGTAGATCCTCCCACTGGACAGCAAGTCATAGGCTTAAAGTGGGTCTATAAAATTAAAAAGGATGCTGATGGCAATGTGGTAAAACACAAAGCACGCTTAGTAGCAAAGGGTTATGTACAGCAGCAAGGCATTGATTTTGAAGAAGCCTTTGCACCAGTCGCACGAATGGAAACAGTGCGACTGTTTATTGCACTTGCAGCCCAAGAAGGATGGTAGCTGCACCACATGGATGTAAAATCTGCGTTATTAAATGGGGATTTAGAGGAGGAGGTTTACGTACAACAACCGCTTGGTTTTGAGGTGAAGGGAAGTGAGCATAAGGTATTTAAATTACACAAAGCTTTATATGGTTTGAGACAAGCCCCAAGAGCTTGGAATACCAAGCTAGACAGTGTTTTGACATCTCTTGGATTTGAGAAGAGCCAATTTGAACATGCTGTCTACAAGAAGAACAAAGGGGCGATTCGCCTTCTTGTTGGTATGTACGTAGATGATCTTGTAATTACTGGAAATTGTAAAGGGGAAATTGCAACCTTTAAAATTCAGATGAAAGATTTTTTCAGTATGAGTGATTTGGGGCTGCTAAATTACTATCTGGGCGTAGAAGTTCATCAATTATCAAATGGTATTTCTATATGTCAAGAAGCATTTGCACGGAGAATTCTCCAGGATAGTAGGATGGCAGATTGTAACTCCACTCAAACTCCAATGGATGCAAGGCTCAAGTTAAGTAAGAATAGCTCTTTCCCTCCAGTAGATCACACCATGTATAGAAGTATTGTGGGTAGTCTACGATATCTCATACATACAAGACCGGATCTTGCCTACTCTGTTGGCATTATTAGCAGATATATGGAAGCTCCCACAACAGAACATTTGGCTGCTGTGAAACAAATCTTGAGATATATTAAAGGGACAATTGGTATGGGTTGCTTCTATGAGAGGAAGAAAGAAGGTGAAGTGCAGCTGGTGGGATATAGTGACAGTGACATGGCTGGGGATATCGATGACCGAAAAAGTACATCTGAAGTTGCTTTTTTCTTGGGGCGAGGAAGAAAAACATCTTTTTTATCCATTGAGAAAACACAATATCCAAAACAGAGCGTTAATGACATGGACAATGATCTTATGCGGTGTTGGACTCCTCGATGATAACGGCTGCAACTTGCAGGTTCAGAACCCAAAGACAATGCTTGGAAAATGTCAGGGGTTCAATGGCAAGAGGCTGCGGCGACTGTTGTGATAACAGAAGCGATCTTTATTAACGGAAGCATTAATAAAAATAAAACTGCTAAGAAAAGGTTAAAGTAGAGGCGCTGATATCATATTAGAAATATTGAATCATAGGATTGTATTTCATAACCTCAAAAATATATATGTGATGCCTATAGAAGGCATACCAATGTGTTGTACAAGTAAACTAGTTGGGCCTAAGACTTTCAAAGCTCATCACTAGTATACGTTAACAATATGTATCGCGACTCTCATATCAAAATTTTTGAAGCCACCCCTAATACCGCAGGATATTTGACAGTGCTCACGACTGCATGTTTCAGCTGATAAGTCGACCCCGCTAGTCTTGCAATTGAAAAAGTATGGTATTATGCCGGTAAACCGTGCCGCATTTTTGTTTTTGTTAAGTTTTTATTCGTACCAATCGTGCGAGTAAACTTCAAAAAAACCATCGTGTGGAGTTAATCAAAAAGTGGTGTGTCGTGGGCCACGTTGTACATGCAGTAGTAGATAAAAAACGACGAAGGAAGAAAACCTCGTGGGGCCGATATGCACGCCAATCATGTATACGCAGGTGAGGAGAGGATAAGAGAATTGAGGAGGAAGCTGGTGCGATTGTTCCAATTGGCCACCGCCAATTGGAAGAGAGATAGGAAAGAGAGAGATGTTTAAACAACTATATAAAATTAAATACAAAAGATCAATCCAGAGCGCGTGGCGTGATGATAGGAATAAAGCCGGTGTCGTGTTGTGGCCAAACTTGGATGACTTTTTTCCAAGTTTGGATATGTGCCAAAACTCAAACGACTTTCATTCAGATAAAATAATTTATGTCGTGCCGATTTTGTGAGGAAGTCAGATAAGAATGCTACAGTGCTGTGTTTTGTTGTGCGGTACAGTAGAGAGAGAAGGTTGTGAAATTACAGCGGAGTTTCTAATGCTTTGCTGACGTGCACCTCTGATATACGTCTGGGACACTTGACTGCATAAAATCTCCAATCTAGTTTGAGGTATAGAAGATTTGGAGTTATCAAAAATTGAAGAGTTAAAATGGGGACGGTTGCTGGTACAGTTAAAAATGGGGACGGAAGCATTGCAGGTTGGATCCTTTCCACTAAATGAGCAATCTCAATGTAAAGTGAGCTAGGGTTTGAAGCGGAAAGGAAAGTTCAAGATTTGGATTTGGGATTTTGACACGCACGGTAAAAATTTTTTTTACTGTTTGGTTTGGATAAAAGAACAATCTTATTGTAATGATATATATTTGTGGCATTGGCTCTTTGTGATTTGATAATATTTGAATTGGTTTTAGCACCACAGATGCATCATAGTTTGGTTTGGACGATTGATATGGATCTTGTTAGTTTATCTTTGTTGGGACGAAAAGTAAAAAGGAGGGAATGTGAGGATATTTCCAATTTTGTGGTGTGTGTGCATGCTTGTTATATGTTGTTTTGTGGTATTTGTCGCATTGCGATTACTTTTGTTATGTTTATTTACGGCTTGAGACCACTGGTGGTTTTGGTTTTTGGTGGAGATATTGTTATGGCTCTTTGTTGACGTGAGTTGATAATTTTGTGATATAGAGGGAGTGCATGGTTTTTGTGGTTATGTGTGAGTACCTTGATTGGTTGAGATAATTGTATTCGTTTACGTGTGGTTTTGATCGGATATTGAGGTTTTTGATACCTTGCGGTGATAATTATTGGCATATAAGTTGTTTGGCATTTCAAGGACAAAATGTTTTAAGGTGGAAAAGATATAAGAACCCATAATTAAGTAACCTTGTAAATTGTTTATTATTGGAGGATAAAAATATCTTAATGGTGATGTGACCATTAATATGAGTATCTTAACTTTAATTATGTCCAATTTGAAATTCAGAGCCCCAAAAGGTAATTTTTGACATTTCATAATTTAAAATGACTTTTTAGTATTTTAAATTTAAGAATATATTATCATTTGATTAATAATAAGAATAGAGATAAAAGGAAAGAAAAGAAAGGAGAGATTGAACCATATTGTATTTCTTCGTTCTAGCATTTTGGTAAGAAGGGAGGGGAAAAGACGATTGAAGAATTTAATGATTTAGATTATCCAACTTCCAAGGATTAATTTAGGTAGGTGATTCTACCCCTTTATGCAGGTAGATTAGGTTATGGTTGCATGAAATGTGGGGAAATTATAGAATTATAATAACCCCTAAGATTTAGGGGTTTTAGATTTTGACGTTTAATGATGAAATTGAGAGCATTGTAATGTTAAGAATGATTAACTTAGTATCTTTGTGTTAGTTTTGTTTACAACAACCTACTAGATTAAAAGATATGAGAAAAATAAGGATTGAAGCAAGTTTTAGGTAAGAACCTTAGTCTTTGCCTAAATGTGATATAAAATGTGTTATGTGATATGTGTTGGATTGAACCCTATATAATTTGGTTTGAGATCTTTCAATGTTTATTCTAACTTGTTACAGAAGATAAGTTAAACTCGATCTACACTCGAGAGTGCAAAGCTAAGGATAGGATACATAATCCTTATCCGGATCAATATAAGTGTCGTCAATCGAGTTGGTAAATAACCAAATCATCACAAGATACGAGTAAAGATTATTAGCGCGGATTAAGTACTAAAATATATGGACTAAGGAATCCGGGTCTTTACTCGAATGGACTAAGTTATAAAGACACGAAATAAGAATCCTAGTCTATAACTCGCACGGAATAAGAGAGCACTATTGCGGAATAAGGAACTAAGTCTTCCACTCACGTGGACTAAGGACAAGAAGACGCGAAATAAGGAATCTGAGTCTTATACTCACGCGGAGTAAGGAAGGACTTATGCAGAATAAGAACCCAAGTCTTTTATTCGCACGGAGTAAAGAAAAGAGATACGGAGTAAGCCATTCGAGCTTTTGATCTCACACGGAATAAGAAAGCGCTGACACGGAGTAAGGATTCTGAGTACTTCATTAACGAGAAGTAAGGAACCTTGCGACGGAATAAGGATCCGAGTAACTAATTGACACGGAGCAAGCAACTACTGACGCAGAGTAAGGATCCGAGCTCTTTCTTGAGATGGAGTAAGGAACCTTGCGATGGAGTAAGATGATATTACTTCAACTATTATCATTATCATCTTAGCGCATTCAAACTTATCAGCTCTCTGTGTCCCAATGTAAGAACAAATCCGTTGAAGACATTTAATGTAATGACTCGTGTTTTGGGATGTGAGAAGTTAGTCATAGTTATGCCTTTTGAGTGACAATTGTCAGGTTTTTGGGAGTTTTCTTCCCACACACATTGGCTAAAATACTTTGTATATAGATGAGCAAGCATGAGGCAAGAGATGAGCTCAAGAGGGAGCAAATTGAGGTTGCACGTGACAATGCCTTTGTCACGTGCAAAGGTGTTTTTGCATGGGAGCCGCCCAGACTTAGTTCTAAAGCTTGTGGCAAAATCCTAGGGCATTTGGAGCTTGCACGTGAAAATGGTTTTTGTCACGTGCAGCCATGTTTTTACACCGTCACCTTGGTTTTGTTATGCTGGTAATCTTTTCCCAAAGGGCGATATTCGAATTATGGGTATTTTGTCCTGTGTGGATGCGGGAAGGTTGTAGCATATTTCATTTATCAAAACTACGTCGTTTTGATGATGGGGTTCACTTATCAAAACTACGTCGTTTTGATAAGTGAGGTCTATATAAGGAGGTGGAGGTCTCTTGTTCTTAGGTTTAGGGTTCTTCTTTCCGCCAGCCATCGCAGCCGCCACACACACACACACACACACACACACACACACAGAGAGAGAGAGAGAGAGAGAGAGAGAGAGAGAGAGAGGACCTTCTCCTAATCACTACTGTGGTGATTCGCGTGGGTAGATGGCGTTTAGCATGGAAACAAGAGCGAGGAGGATCCTTCTGAGGTAGGGGTTCTGTTCTTCCTTGAACCTATCCTAGGGTTTTGGCCTTGTGGTAGGCGATTTGTGGCTTATTGGTTTATATATATACGTAAATTCATATAAGTGTGATCTCCTATATGAATGTTGGCCTTCAATGGCAAAGTTGTGTTTGGATATATCTTTGTGTTTCGGGTTTGTGGAATCTGGGTTTGTTCACGTGGCAGCAAACCTCGGGGGCCGTTGGGGCGTCTGCGCTATTCGTTCCATGGTTAAGATCGTTAGAGTTAGTCCTACGGTAGGATCGTGTGGGGAAACCTTAGAGTTTCTGGGGTAGTTATGTCGATATGAAAATTATATTTAATATGATAACTATGTGGATATGATAATTATGGATTGTGTGTGGATTATTGGATACATATGTATATCTGATGTGCTGTGAATGTGATTATGTGTGCTCTGTGGCTATGATAGCCTGTGTGGCTGTGAAGCCTGTGTGGCTATGGATGTGGAGCCTGTGTGGTTGTGGTTGTTGTTATACTTGCCCTTGTGGCTTGTTTGTGTTGATATATTTTTAAATGTTGATTATACATGTTTATATATTATTACCACGACACTGCACTTGTGCACGTCTTCATGTAGATGCTAGGAGCATGGGATGGGTTGGGGAGACTTGATCCCTACTGAGCTGTGTTGCTCACCCCTCCTACGGTGATGTGTTTTTTTAGGAACCTACAGGCGTTAGGTGGAATCCCAAGGTGGAAGACCGTATTTGTTGTTTAATTGTTTTTTTCAATTATGTTATTTTGGGGAAAATGATGTAACCCCAGTGGGAAAAGATTATAAAAAGGGATTTGATTGTAATAAAGGCATGTTGATTTGTTTGTAAACGTTTATTATGGTTTAAATTTAATAAAGATATGATTTTATCTTTGTGAATATTTACTGTGGAAGTTTGTGATGTCCTGTGTGAAATTATATTATCCTAACCCCTTATCCACTGCGTGGGTAAAGGGGAGTCACGAACCGGTTTCCTCGGGTTGGAAATCCGGGGTGTGACATTTAAAGCATCTTACATGTGGATCACACGGATACATGGAGCGAACATCCATGCACTTGGAACTATACAAAACGAAGTTAATTCATTTATACTTCCAATATCTTGAGCTCCACATTCACAACATTAATACTGAGGATCTTCCCAAGAAGATCATTGATGAAGCTCAGCAACCAAGATGTTCTGTTCCAAGAATGTCATCTTAGGATGTCTATAAATATACTCGTAATATTTACTTGTACGTGTGCGTGAAATATATTTTGGCTTGTAAGTGCGTAATTGTAAAAGAGCACAACTGTAAAAGAGAGATATTTTTCAATAGATTCAAGCTAGTGCAAACAACTTTATCTGCTATGCAATTTATTATAATTATCTTTTGATAATAATACAATTACTTCTATTATCAGACTGTCATTCCGCATTATTTTAACTTTTTAGTCTGGATTAGTGTTGTTCCAAAAGAGTTTTAGAAGAGCTTATTCACCCCTCTCAAGGCTTCCCGGGACTAACAAGATGAATAATTGTGCTTGGGGGTTGTTCGATCCATATGATGTATTATTTTTTACTCAAATCGGATGTTTGTGGCTTGAGATTGGTATACTTGGGTCATGGTCTATTTTAGTGCGTGAGACTGCAAGGAGAGAAAGCTCTTGCTTAGTCATGGCAGACGAAGCACCAGCCACAACTAGTATCAATGATTTATTAGTTCTAGGTCGATTGCTCTCTGTTAGCCAAGGTAGATGAAGGTTGGACGAGACTGATGTGTGTAATGTATGTTGGGCTTCACCCCATTAGCCGCGACTGATGGAGGCCGGCTGTGGCCGACCAATGAGTTTTTCTTTGTTTTCTTTGTTTTAAGTTGTTGTTGTCACGTCTTTGATTCTAGGAACCTAGAGCCGGGAACGTGACTTCCTTTGCCTTCACTTGAAGGATCAAGGGATTGGTGACAAACACCAAAAGAGACAAAACCACGAGTGTTGTCTTAATCAAACAATACAATACAATCATACATCGTGGGTAATCATGTACAATACCACCATATCATATAATATTGCTAGATCCCATTTTGACCAGGCCAAATCGCTGTCGTACTCAGCAAAGAAGCCCAACACTGAGAACCACTTTAATATGCCCCAAGGCCAATACCAAAGGATAGAGGACGAAATTTGAAAACTAATTTTCAATTGGGCGTGGTCAAGTGCGTTAGTTTTCTAATATGCCCCTATGTAATCTGTTTTGAGATCTTCTATGTCTATTCTAAGTTGTTGTAGAAGATAAAACTCTAAATTGGATCTTCACTCATGAGAGCAAAGCTAAGGATAAGATACATAATCCTGATCCGGACCAACGTGAGTGTCATTAAGTACTTGGTAAATAACCAAGTCCTCATACGGAATAAGTATCGTTCGTGTGGACTAAATACTTAAAGTTATGGACTAAAGAATTTGCGTCTTACATTTAAATGGACGAAGTTAAATAGATACGGAATAAGAATCCTAGTCTACATCTCGCACGGAGTAAGAGAGAACTGTTGCGGAATAAAAAGCTAAGTCTTCCACTCAAGCGGACTAAGGACAAGAAAACACGGAGTAAGGAATCCGAGTCTTTCAATCACATGGAGTAAGGAAGAACTTGTGCGGAATAAGGACCCCCAAGTCCTTTGTTCGCACGGAGTAAGGAATAGAGATGCGGAGTAAGGAATCCGAACCTTTTACTCGAGCGAAGTAAGGATGTGCTGATATGGATTGAGTCATTCAGACCTTTTTCTCATGCGGAGTAAAGAACTCAAGTGGAGTAAGGAAGCGCTAATACGGAGTAAGCCCTCTAAACCTTTCGTTCATATGGAGTAAGGAAGCGCTGACACGGAATAAGGATTCCAGCATCAAATTGATACGGAGTAAGCAACCACTGCCACGGAGTAAGGATCCGAGCTTCACTAACACGGAGTAAGGAACTTTACAATGGACTAAGAAAACGCTGCTTGACTTTATCGGCTTCGTATTTATAGTTATCAGCTCGTTGTTTTCTGATGTAAGACAAACTTGTTGAAAATATAAATCATCTTACATGTGGAACACACGGAGATGTGAACATAGCCTTAATTGAAATTGGGATCCTGCGAAGAAATTTAATGCTTAAAGTCCCAAGATTTTGAGCTCCACATCCACAACAATTAAAACAGATACATTTTTCGAGAAGAACTTCAATACTGCATGGTGCTCGGAAGATCATGTTCCAAGAATATTTCGTAGGGATGTCTATATATATTAAGCCTTGTATATTTTTATTTATGCAGGTACATGTACAAGGGCTCTTAGAGATTAATTTGGCTAATGTATGCGTTATTGTAAAACAGAGTACTAGAAAATTTCAGTAGATCAAAAGCTTGTTATCAGCTTTAATCTGCTATTATTTTGTTGTAATTATCCTTTGATAATAAAATAGAATACTTTCACTATCTGGTTATCTTCTGCACTGATTTAATCTTTTAACCAGAAAAGTGTTGTGCCAGAAAAGAAGAAGAGTTTTCGAAAAGAGTCTATTCACCCCCCTCTAGGCTCCTAGGGATCAACACTAACTACCTGTAGTGCGGTAAGCTAGGGTTGATCCCACAGGGAATGTCGGAACCTATTGCAGCAAGTACCAATTATGTAATTCTATGCTTTGTCTAGGTAAACAAGTTTTTGGTCTATGAATTTTAATTAAATAAAATGCAATTAACCTAACTTAATACAAGGACAGATACCTCTGGATATTGAGAGTTTGGTGACTATTGATTAACTTAATTCTGGAATTTTAAATCAAGTATCCAAATGCTATCATACACATGCAAATTAAGCCTAACCACATTCTTTAGCTGCCTTTGGTCTAGGCCAGCTTAATAAAAGGAATCTAATCTCATTTGGTCCATGTGAATCAAATCAAGAAGGCAAGTAGCTCATACACCCGTGAATATGTAAGGAATTGGTCCTTCTCTTAACCAATCACCATGGCAAACAACCCTTAGATAGATTATTCAACGAAAATATATGAAAGCTTAATAAACATTTTTATTCAAACACTTAGATATATGTGATAAGGGATTAGTCCTCCTCTTATCCTTTGAATCCAATAACAACTCCACTTACAAAATTATATCAAAGATGAAAATTCTCAAAATTATTACATTAAACACATAAAGTTCATCTACAAATACTAAAAACCTATCTATTGGAGGTGTGATCCTTCCAGTAGTGTGTTGCTTGTCAATTAGCACATCCTCCTCTCCTTGGTGATAAAATGATCTTTTTGAAGCTCTGCAGCAACAATCTCTCCATGAGTTGGCACTTCTTCCTCTCTAATGTCTTTTTTTGGCGGTGAGCTATGGAAAAAAGGCATCGTCTCCTTAGAACCTAGCTAGGGTTCCTTAGCCTCAGCCTCTCCCCAAATGATCTCTTTTGACGGCCGCCCCTATTTTTTTCATCACTTTTGTTTAAATACTTGCACCAAAAAACCTTACTTTCTTATAACATTTGACAATCCTAACCTTTCTTCAAATACAAAGCAGGGCTTAGCTCTTTCCTTTATATCTCCAAGGCTCCATGGCCCAAGTCTTCCTTTGTTTTCTTTATTATGTCTCAGCCCAACAACCTTGGTCACATTATTCTTTCTTATTGTAATTCACTTCCTTTTTAGCCTTAAACACCTAAAAAAAATCTAAAAACACACCAAAAAAAACATTTCTATACAAATAATAACAACTACTAAAACGTAACAAACTATTAAGAAATTATAATAAAAGTTACTAAAATAATCATAACATAGAGGAAAAACACTCAAAATAGCTATATAAAATTTCACTTGTCAATGCCATTTTGTGATTTTTAGGCACCCAATGTATTAAGCGTTGTCGTTTTTCAGAAATGTATTTTAACAATCCAAAATGCGAATTTTAAATACCAGATACTCGAAAACACCAATTTAACGCTCCGAAACTCATTTTCACCTCATAAATGCACATGTTAGCGCTTGGGACATGATATTGATGCCTGGGAACTCAAAAAATCACATGCCATTACTTCTCTAACTTCCAAGACATCAATTTGTCCCCTCATAAGGACTATAAATGGCATTTCTCACCCAACCAAAGAGGACGTGTATTAATTGGCAGGAAATTCTAGAAGATTGAAAAAATTGTTCAGCACTTTTCGAGAGAGACATTTTGGCAAGAGAAAAAAGTCTAAAAGAGAATCCTAGGCTGTTACTTTCTCAAAAAAGGTGGCAGTATTATTTTTGGGAATGAATTTTTGTTTGCTGGAAAATACACAACTTTTGCCACCCTTTGCTAGATTATATTCATATATTCCTCAATATTTCCATGAAATGAGCATAATAGAGCATATTTTCACGCTTTTCTTTTCTTTTTTTCTCTACTTCTTTCTACATATTTTTGTTTTCTTAGATAAAACACTAAGATAAACTCTATTTTTTTAGAAACAAAGGCCTCGGTAGCTATGGGATTGAGCTTCATGCTCACATCCTTGTCGCCCGACTAACATCGATTGTAGCAATAGGATCGAACTTCATTGCTCTTCATGCTGCCAGACTTCTTGTTTTCTTAGATAAAACACCAAGATAAAGTTTAAATTTTTTTTTTTAAAAGAAAAAGGCCCCAACGACTAAGGGATTAAGCGTCATGCTCACATCCTTTTCATTCGAGCATATATCAATTGTAGCAATGATCTTTTTATTTTATTAAACTCTCTTTTACGTCCTAGTGTGTTAAAAGTCCTTTTTATTGAAATCTTTGACACAAGGGATCGATTCCCACATTTAGTTTTTCTAAATAAAACCACCCCTCATTCCTACAAAAAAAAAAGAAGCTTAAAACAAGCAAAAAAAAACCTTAAATAAGGACTAAGTTCCAATTTTGGGCGTTGTAGAGGTGTGAGAGTACTTCTCCCTTCCTTACACGTAACTGACTCCTATACCTATTTTATGGAACCATAGACCCTTCTAGGTTGCCAAACACACCTCTATTTTGTTTAGTGGCGACTCATTCTTTTCTTTTCTCTTATTTTAGTTCTATGTGAGCTATAATAATGATTGGTCAATGATCAAATCTCTATCCAAAAGAGTATCTCATGCCAACCATGAGCCTGAATGACATGGGGTGATGACACATACAACACATAATATCATAATATAGAATATACAAACAACATACTACAACTATACCTAAAAGTACCAATAAGCAATCTCCACCAGCCTCTAGCAACACCTAAAAGACCACAACAACAATAATAGTAGGGGTGAGCCATAAACTCACTAGGTGACCTATTACTCCACAAACTACCATGCAATACATGTTTAATGCATAAGTAAACAAGAGTCAGGGCTCAGTCTGATGCAAACCATAACCAGGGAACGTATTCCCAGCTCAAGCTTTCACAACAGCTCTTACTCTGATTGTAACCTGATTGAGGGCATATTGGTTCGATCACCTGGTGTTATGGGATAGATATTCCAATCCGATATTGCTGCACACTGTGGAACACGCCACTCAACCATACTAGGTCGAAAAGATTTTCGATACAATGGGACACCTTTCTGAGGATAACTGGGATTTGACACTAGCATAACATCTCAGGGGCCTCTATGACCTGTCATCAAAAGCCTCACAACATCACACTAGTCACAACATCACACCAAGACATCCTATATATATTTAAGAGTCATTGTCACGCCCCGGATTTCCAACCCGAGGAAACCGGTACGTGACTCTCCTTTTACCCACACGGAGGGCAAAGGGGTAAGGATACAAATCAAGAATTTAGCATTTTAAAACTTTCACAATACATTCAAGAAAAATAAAGTCCATCAAAGCCGTCCACAAACCAATAACAAAGTCAGTCTTTATTACAAAGTCCTCTGTTTAATCCATCCCCATTGGGGTTACATCAGTTCCCATAAAAATAACATAAACAGTAAAGTAAATAAGGTCCTCCACCTTGGTGTATCCACCTAACGCCTGTAAGTTCCTGGAAAACAAACAAACACAGGAGGAGGGGTGAGCAACCACACCAGTAGGGATCATGTCTCCCCAACCCATCCCATGTTCCTAGCATCTACATGCCATGTGTACAAGTGCGGTGTTGTGTTACAACAATTTCAACAAACATAATAACAACCACATCAACAATTTACAATCCTCCACCGCCACACAGGCTAACACTTTAACCACAAGTGATTTAACCGCCTCTTCAGGCCAAGTGATTTAACCGCCTCTTCGGCCAAGTGATTTAACCGCCTCTTCAGGCCAAGTACCACGATCAAGCACACAACACACATGGTCACACAAGCATACAACCAAACACTTGGTGAGCACCCGTTCACAAGCGCACAAACCCAACCATTCGGGCCATAGAGCAAACATCCAGCAATACATACATACACTAAACCACAAGTCCAGTCACACGGACATATTACCAAACACTTAATGGGCATATACACACAGTAAGTTCACACGGGCATTTCATCAAACATGCGGCAGGCATGTCGTACGGCATTTTATCAAAACACTTTTCATGCATCACACAAACACCAGAAACACCAAAATCGCCATTGAAGGCCAACATTCATATAGGAGGTCACACCTATATGAATTTACATATAAATAATATAATATTCTGCCCTAGGACCCTAGGACAGAGGAGGATTTAGGAAGAACGGAATCCCTACCTCAAGGAAAACGCAACAACACAAGAACGGTCCGATCCCAAGCCGAACGCCGTCCACCCACGAAGCACCGACCACCCACGCAAGACGCCCGCGAAGAACCAGGAGCTCTCCTTCCCTCTCTCTCTCTCTCGCGACGGTGGTGAAGCAACAAACCCTAAACCTAAAACAGAGGGACTCCTCCTCCTTATATAGACAACACAACATCAAAACGACGTAGTTTTAATTAAGTGAATCCCAGGATCAAAACGACGTAGTTTTGATCACACAAGTTACCACCTTTTCGCACCCATATAGGCCAAAATACCAGAATTTCAACATGGTCCTTTGGAGAAAGTTCCTTAGAATGACAAAACCAAGGGAACCATGCAAAAATATGGCCGCACGCCAATTTGCCGTGAATTCCCAATTCACGTGCAACTCCATATGAACTCCAAATGCTCTCAAACTTCACCCCTAGCCTCCTTGCATCATTTGGAAGACAATTACACTTGCACGTGAATTGGACCCATATCACGTGCACCTCACATACATGTCCATTTGGCCTGAAACTTCTGTGGTAGATATAGGACATCATTCTAAGCATCTTTCCTTTTGCACGTGAATTCATTGGAGTCCATTTACTAGGTCAAAATCTAGAAAAACTCTACTCAGGAGGCAAAACTGACTAACTCAAGGTACGGGTCCTTACAGTCATATATATACATTACATGATTATTTATTTAATTAGATTAAATAAATAAATAATAAATATATTTATTCATTTAATTAGTTATTTATTTATTTGATAAATATTTAGATATTTATTTAATTACATCTAATACACAATAATCTTATTATTTAAAATTAAACATTTTGTGTATTATTATTTTTAACTGAAGGGACATATGTATAATTGCACAGAGCCAACCCTAGGTCCAGATATAACTGTTGACAAAGAGAGAGAGAAAGAGAGATAGGTGACAACCATCTCTGGAAGGCATTGGATATGTTCTTATTTTTTATCCAAGGGTACCATAGTCTTGAACTCCTTACGAAGGTAAATAGCAAACAAGGTTAAGTGGTGATTGCATTTAGGAGGTAGTGAGGACAATCAAAGGTTGATTGTGAGTCCATACTTGAAGGGAAAAGAAGAGAACTCTTGCTTTACCATTTCTGATGTTGGTTTACTTTACTGTCTTTGTTGAATTATAACAATTGATTCATGTTTAGATCTTGGTATTTATTTGTCAAATTTAAAAATTTTAAAATCTATTTTTGCAAAGGTTAAATGTTAACCCGATTCGACAAGTATAACCCAATGCCAAAGAGTGGAGAAAACAAGAGAAAATAATTTGAGAGAGAAAAAGTTCTCCTGAAGAACAAATACATCGCTCATCAAAAGGTCTTCAAAATCCATAGAGAGAGAGAGAGAGAATGTTGAATATATTGTCTGTGAGTTTTGATAGACAAGATAAATAAAGTTAAGCCAAATTCTGTTTTATAACTTATATGTTTTCTTGCATTGAATTCTATTGATAATTAAAGATAATTGTAAATTAATCAAATTCATTTTATGTCTTGTTTATACAAATTAAGTTGAACGTGAATATTATTTGTCTTTCGCTTCAACTTTACTTCTAAATTAATTTCACTATATTCGTGAATACATTTAAGCTAGGCTTATCAAAGCCCTGCTCAATGGCCTTTAAAGGGTTAAGTTTGAGTAAAAAAGCTCAAACTTAATGGTAAATCTAATTAAAATTTGTTAGATATAATGATTATTTATTTCATTGATTCAAATATTAGTTTATAAAATTACACTATGAAAACCAAAATTCTTAATAATTATATTCATAAAATATAAAGCTTACAATATTTATCTTAAAATTTAAATCAAGTTAATAATTTGTATAATTAAAATAATAAATGGAATTTATGATTATATATCTAAATTAATATTTAATGTTTGTTATCTATTTATTTTTTCTCATTATATATTAATTTAATGACAATATAATATTTATTATTTTAAAATAAAACATGTTGAGTTTATTTATTTTAAATACATATAAATTTATTAAGCTATATATATAATATTATGGACAAACAAAGTATTTGCTACTAACTAACAAATGAGTTTTTTCCATCAAATTAATAATTGATGTCAGTTAAAATTAAAATTTAAAATGTAATAGCAAGTTAAAATTTTATATAAATAATTAGAAAACAAATAATATGTTATAAAATATATGGGCTTGAGACCAGTGACAGATTTTAAGGATAGGTCGTTCGAGGCCATGGTGTTACGCTTTGAATTTCTAACCCGAAGAAATTGGTTAGTGACTTCCCTTACCCACACTTAATGGAACAAGGGATAGGATAAAATGCCAAATATAAGAAAACCACAACACATAATACACATACTCACACTTTTAAATCCAAAAACCAAAGTACAACATCTCATTAAACCCGAAACCTCATACAAAATCTTCCCCTTATGGGGTTACATGAAATTCTAACGTTAATATCATTACATGGATAAATATACAGAAATAAAGAAAATAAAATAGTTCTCCAATCTGGGTCCACACCTCAACTATCCCATCTAACTCTGGTAAGCACCTGAAAAGAACAATTACATAACAGGAGGGGTGAGCAACTACAGCTCAGTAGGAATCTTGTCTCCCTAACCCATCCAATGCTCCTAGTGTCTAAATGATAGTGTCAATGAGTGCAATGTTATATTAATAATATACAAATAGCTCATATTCAACATTTCAACCTCTCAAAGGGTATCCGAAACTCAAACCAAACATGTACAAACCACACGGGCCTCCTCAATCTCAACCTCTGCCACACAGGCACCTCAATCACATATACAATAAACACAATATTTCAGCATGAGATTTATTGTAATCATAGTAGAAGCATGCCTCAAGACATAAAGTAAACACCCAATAACAACTCAACATAAAATAATTATCTCATCATGATACTGTTTCATCATTTATTCATAATACACATGAAACCCTTTGATTTCGTTCTAACGTGTTAATAAGCTTCACCTAAAATCTCAGTAGCTACAAGCCCTCACGTGGACCCTAGAGACCCTCATGAACAGATTCTCACCTCACATATCGGGCCACAAATATACAAACAAAACTCACTATCTCAAGCCAACATTCATATATGAGATCACACATATATGAATTTACGTATATATATATATATATATATATATATATATATATATAAAATCTCATAACCTAACGCTAAAATAGGTTCTACAAACAACACATTTAGGAGAAAGGTACAAAATCCCTACCTCGAATTTCATTCAATTCAGGATTTAAAATCACAAAAGCCTCTTCCCTCTTGCTCCTCCCCGTCCCTCTTCAGTAGATGTCTCCCCCTATGCAAGAACATAGCAATCGACACCAATCGGAGTTTCTCTTTCTTTCTCTCTCTCTCTCTCTCTCTCTCTCTCTGATAGTCCAACTTTGACACAAAAATCAAAGAATAAACCTAAAAATGTAGCACAGAATGACATATATCAAGAATACGCTGGTGCGGGGTCGACGTCGACCAAAACCCCCCTATATCAATCACATCGACCACCATTTTCTGCTATCGACCGACCACCCACATCGACCACAAATTGATCTTGCACCACTCCACACATGGTCAACATACCTATGTCGACTACATCGATCATACGTGTCACGCCCCGGATTTCCAACCCGAGGAAACCGGTACGTGACTCCCCTTGTACCCACACGGAGGGCAAAGGGGTTAGGATGCAAACCCCGAATTTAATATTTTAAACATCCACAACACATTTCAAGAAAATAATGTCCATAAAAGAAATCCATAATCCAAACCAGTCTTTATTACAACAAAATCCTTTCCAATCCATCCCCACTGGGGTTACATCAATTCCCATAAAAAAAATAACATAAATGGAAGAGAGTAAAATAAATAAGGTCTTCCACCTTGGTGTATCCACCTAACGCCTGTAAGTCCCTGGAAAACAAGCAAACACAGGAGGAGGGGTGAGCAACCACGGCTCGCTAGGGATCAAGTCTCCCCAACCCTTCCCATGTTCCTAGCGGCTACATGCATGTGCACAAGGTGTAGTGATGTGGCGGTATGAGAAAAAAGAGTAAAACATTCCACACAAGCGGGCATAACCCCAGCCCCAGTCACACTGGCTAACAAACATCACAAGCAAGTAATTTAACCGCCTCTTCAGGCCACTGATTTAACCGCCTCTCAGGCAAAGTAGTTTAACCGCCTCTTCAGGCCACTGGTTTAACCACCTCTCAGGCAAAGTAATTTAACCGCCTCTTCAGGCCAGATACCACAGTCATGCACACAACACACACTACGGCCACTTAAGCATAAAACCAAACACTTGGTGTGCACCCATGCACAAGTGCACAAACCCAGCCATTCAGGTAATAGAACAAACACCCAACATGCATACATTCACCAAATCACAAGTCCAGCCACACAGGCATACTACCAAACATGTAATAGGCATATACACACAATTGTATTCACACAGGCATTTCATCGAACATATAGCAAGCAACAACAGAATCACACCAAAATGCCATTGAAGGCCAACATCCATATAGGAGATCACACCTATATGGATTACATATTTATATATAAACAGATATAACACCATAATCTACCCTAGAACCCTAGGACAGAGGAGGATTTAGGAAGAACAGAACCCCTACCTTGTATGTTCTCCTGCTCCCACTTCCACGCAAGACTCCGACCACCCACGCAAGACGCTTCGGCAGCCACCAGAAGCTCTCCTTCTCTCTCTCTCTCTCTCTCTCTCTCTCTCTCTCTCTCTCTCTCTTTTGTGATGGCTGGGGAAGCAACAAACCCTAAACCTAAAACAGAGAGGCTTCTCCTCCTTATATAGACAACACAACATCAAAACGACGTAGTTTTGATTAAGTGAATCCCAGCATCAAAATGACGTAGTTTTGATGGAACAAGCTATGACCTTCCCACATCCATACACACCAAAATAGTCACAATTCCAACATGGTCCTTTGGGAAAAGATGATTAGAATGACAAAACCAAGGTAACCATGCAAAAACATGCCTGCACACCAATTTGAACGCCAATTCCCCAATTGGCGTGCAGCTCCAAAAGCACTCAAACTTCACCCCAAGCCTCCTTGCATCTTGTAGAGGTCAGAGAAGCAAAAATATGCTTGCACGTGAAATGGATGAATTCACGTGCAGCTCCAAATGCTCTGAAATTTCTGTGGTAGGTAGAGAACCTCATTCTAAGAAACTTTTGTTCTTGCACGCCTATTGTTTGAGGCCATCTACCCTATCAAAAGTGAGCTCCAAGATCAACCAAAATAGCTTAAAACCGCCTGTATACGCATAGCATCTTCCTAGGGCATAAATGCACGTTACCACTTGTCACATGCACCTCCCAAAAGTCCCCTCTTGGACTCATCTCTTACCTCAAACTTGTGCACCAACATCCAAGGTGTTTGTGGTTAACTTTTTACACACGGGTCACACACGGGTCATTATATCCTCTCCCCCTTAAGACTTTTCGTCCTCGAAAAGAAATGACATACGAGGAAAGCAAACACAAGCTACCCATTTGCCACACGGCGAGCCACAACACCCAAATGGGTCATACACCGCCACAGCACATAACAAGGTACCACCATAATCCATAACCACATCCATCACGATAATGCATATAACACATATCCACATGTCATAAATACACATCTCAAAACACATCACAAATATGAACACATGTCTAAAAGACAATATAAACACCAAAATCATACACAACTAATACAAGAAAACACATCACTATCCCTTGGCCAACAGCCACCTCCCACGCTTAAGATTGTTCGTCCTCGAACAACGCTGGATGCTGCTCCCGCATCAAGGACTCACGCTCCCAAGTCTCCTCCTCAATGCCACGGTGCTGCCACAGCACGCGAACCAAAGGAATAGCACGACCACGCAAAAAGCTTCTCTCGCCGATCTAAGATACGGATAGGGGCCTCAACAACGGACATGTCATCCTCAATGTCTAATGTCCCCCAATCGATCACATGAGTGGGGTCGGGGTGATACTTCCGCAACTGGGACACGTGAAACACGTTGTGCACTCGACTCAGCCGCGGTGGTAACGCTAACGCTGCTCAGCATCTCCTTCTTTAGCTTCCTCCTGGGTGTGCTGTGCCAACTCCTCCTTGTTTGGCTCGACTTTCTTCTCTCCAGCTGGTAGTTCTTTCCCACTTCTAAGCATTATAGCTTTGCATTGCTCCCTTGGGTTGACCTCTGTATTGTTGGGAAAAGTATTTAATGAAGATGGCCTAACTGCATTTGCTAGCTGGCCAATCTGCTGCTCTATATTCTTCATGGCAGCCCCAAGATCCTGGACAGACGCGGTAAGGGACTCAATCCTCATCTCCCCCTTACTCATTCTATCCGTTGCTTGCTTAGCAAATTGATAAAAGAAGTTCCGCATCTCTTCATCCTTTGCCTTCTCTTTGTCTTCCTCCTTCTGTTGAGGCATCTTCTGGAACCCAGGAGGAAGTTGTGGCTGAGAATGTTCTCCATACTGTGTTCCTCCAGTAGCAAAGACCTTATTCTGCCTTGGCCATAAGTAAGGCTGTTGTTGAAATTGGTGAGGTCCTCCTTGATTCTGGAAGTTGTTGGGCTGAGGAGGATTCTGCACTGGTTTGGATTCCCGAAATTGTCGCTGAAATCCTCCACCTCGATTCCCAACATATTGGGCTTCTTCGTATAGCTGGGCTGCAGCAAACGTCTTTAGTAACTGCCTTGGGTTGTTCAGTTCTGCCCTCCATGCGAACAGCCATCACTGACATTTGCTCTGTCAGTAACTCCATCTTCCTTGTCAACTCATCGAACTGAGTTGAATTTGATACTGCAGCCACCGGCTCAGCTCTAGGGCATCTGTCATTAGACCATTGGTAGTTGGACAACGCCATTCTCTCTATAAGCTCCATTGCTGCAGAAGGTTCCATCATCATGAACGCTCCTCCAGCGGCTGCATCTATCATGCTCCTTGTATTTGCCTGCAAACCTGCATAAAAAGATTCGACTTGTAACCATTCTGGCCTGCCATGATTAGGACACCTCCTAACCAAATCTTTGAAGCGCTCCCAGGCCTCGTATAGCGACTCATCACCATGCTGGGTGAATTGATTTATTTGGCTCCTTAAATGAATAACTCTTGTTGGTGGAAAGTACTTGGAGAGAAACTTCTCCACTATTTGGTCCCATGTGTGTATGCTGCCAGCAGGTAGGGACTGGAACCAACCAAGAGCTCGGTCCTTCAGGGAAAATGGGAAGAGTCGCAGCTTAATGGCGTCATCCGAGACTCCATTAATTTTGATGGTGTCACAAATTTGCAAGAATCGCGCTAGATGGTTGTGTGGATCATCTAGTGCCGAGCCTTGGAATGTATCTTGCCCAACCATTTGCAGTAGCGCAGGCTTCAGCTCGAAGTTGTTTGCTTGGACCGGCACCCTTCTAATGCCTGAATACTCATCCGATAGTACAGGTCTAGCATAATCCATGAAGGTCCTCGGCTGATACTCGCCTTGGCCGTTGTGTCCCTGATCTTCTCTTGCTCTGTTTTCAGCCATGATTTCTTCACACAAGGTATGTAAGCCTTCCAACTGCTGTTCAGCTGCAACTAATACCCTCTGAGCCTTTCGCTGCTCTCGCAACGTCCGTTCGATTTCGGGATCGTATGGTAATAACTCACCCCTGGTGTGACGCATACACAGAGGAATTTTCTCAAACACCTATGGTGCACCCCTGCAATGTAGCAAAAACAAAAAGATACCAGGTAACACCGTACTAGCAAAATTACAAGAAAATAAAATTCCAGATCACAATAAACTTAAGCACCTAATGTCACTTAGTCCTAACAACGTTTGGCTTGCCTCCCCGGCAACGGCGCCAAAAACTTGACCCGCATAAATTGTGTCTGAAGGTTTTGTAGCAAGTGCACTGGTCAAGTAGTAAAATGGAGTATTAAGACTCCGGTTGTCGAACCTACAGGGAGGTAGCTAATGCTATTAAGCAGCAAGCACTAAGCTAACAAGTTGATTTTATGTCTGGACAATTGATTTTTGTTGGACAAATAATGTGAACGAAAGGTAATTAAATCAGGAAGCTGGCAAGCTATTGGTGATTAAGGATCTAGGGTCACAATGTTTACCACCCAATCGATTGTAATAGTCTGGTTATGGCTCTTGTTCTTGATTTATGTTCTAGTTCATGTTCATGTTGATTATCTCCTACCTATCTTACATTTGGTCCATGCTAAGATAGATTTAAGGCTTTTATCCCATTTGGTCCATGTGAATAAAAGTGATCAAGGTAGATAAACAATCTAATAGTTGCAGACTTGGTCCATCATGCAATATTAAATCTAATTCACTAGTGTTCCACCCTAGACAAGGGCTAAGATTACCTAATTATGCATAAACTAGGCATTTCCATTCAAGCAAGTGAATTAAACAAGAACTGAATTCTATTTTATTGAACAACCATAACCAAACTGAATACAATTTATTGGGGGCTACATTGCTCCCCTAGACTAATAAAACTACTCCATAATCATGACAAAAGCAATAACAATTACAAGAAAGAACATGATTATAGTACCAGGACAATAAAGGAAGACCCCAAGATGAACCAGGACTCCAGCCTCCAAAGACTCCGGCGTCTCTGCGCCCAAAATCACTCCTTGCCAAGGACAATCCGATCTTTTAGCAATGGCTATAGCTCCTTTTCAGAACTCAGATCAGATTCTCCCACTCAAGATGATTTACAATGCCTCCAAAGACCCCTATTTATAGGATTTAGTGGGCCAAATTAGGGTTACAAAAAGTGTGCCCTAAATATAGAGAAGACCCTTTTCACGTGCAGCTCCAATTTGACTCAAATTTGCTCCAAAGCTTCCTCTTGAGTTGTAGAAGGCATCCATGCAATAAAATCCTTGCACATGAGAATGCACGTGAGAAAGCTTTTCACGTGCACCTTGATTTTGCCTTCATTTTGCTTCCAACTTCTTCCTATAGCTTCCTCTTGAGTTGATGGAGGGATCTAGCCAAAGTGTGTGGGAAAAGGTTGCTCCAAAACCTGCCAAAAACACTCAAAAAGTACCACTATACACCAAACAGGGTCTTCCTAGGGGTTAGAGCAAATATGTGGAAAATATCATGCAAATAGGGACAAAACATACGCTAAAATACCCTATATAAGGTCTAGGATAACGGCATAAATGCACGTTATCAGCTACAATGGCACAACGCCAAAAAAATTTAGCGTGTTTTCCTAAAATTGTATAGTAATAAGACAACGCTTGTCGAAAAAGCATCGTGTTAGAGTATCAGGTGTAGCCTCTTCAAATTTTTAGCTAAATTTGTCTACATGGAGCAATATGGGTCATAAATTATACTCGAGATCTGTGTTTTCAATAAAAAATTTATTAAAACCCAAACATCGAGACACCAACTATCTAAATTTGGTTAAATTTAAATAGCCGGTGCTTCGATGTTTGGATTTTAACAAAGTTTGTATTTAAAATATAAATCTCGAGTATAATTTGTGGCCTATATTGTTCCATATAAGCAAATTTAACTAAAAATTTGAAGAGGCTGCACCGGATGCTCTTATACATTTAACAACATTTATTTGTAAAGTGTCGTCTTATATATACCAATCAGATGACGCTTCCCAGAAGTGTCATCTTACATATTATTTAACGACTTTGTTTACAAGCGTCGTTAAAAATTTATGTACGACACTTTTGTAAAAGTGTCGTTTTATAATTTGTTTTACAACACTTCCTAAAAGTGTCATTAAAAGTAACAAAAAAAGCATCGTCTTTCTCCTTTTTTGTTGTAGTGAACAGACATATATTCTTTCAATAGATTAAAAGTATGTGTAAACAACTTAATCTGTTGTCTATTTTATTTTAATTATCTTTGATAATAAGACAAAATACTTTCACTAGATTCGATTGTTTTCCGCATTATCTTACCTTTCAATCTAAATCTAGTTAATAAACGAAGAATTTTCTAAGAACATATTCACCCCCTCTAGACTCTAAGGGACCAATAATATTTGTTGTAGGCGTCAATGTGTGTTGGTGGTTTGATGGCATGGGATGAGGTTCAATGATGGGCCGAAAACAAAGGGTAAAAAAGAAAAAGTGGTTTCCATATATAATGAAACCTTTATAAACCTGGTAAGTGAGAAGAATCAACTTACCCCTATGTGGGATCTTATGGGAACGATTGATTCCATTTTTATTAGCATACCAAACGCAAGAAAAGAATGAATTTTAATTATTTTCCTTTTATTTTTGCGTATCAAACATGACCTTATAGTTTTCATGCATTGATCCTTTTGTTCATGAATATCCATATGTGGGCCCAATTTTTTTATCTATAATGCACGTGGCTTGATTGGGTTCGAAAATAATAGAAGTGTTGTTCCCATAATCCAGGTTGTCATTGTTGTCAACAACAGTTTGTGTTTTGAAGCAAGCAGCATCATGCCGTACTTGGTAGGATAACTTATTAGAGTGATCTGTTGGATCAAACCCAGAATTTGGATAATGCTGATAAAGCCTTATGTAATTTGATCATTGCAGAAGATATGTTACTAATCCAGAGATGCACTCGTGAGAGCAAAGCTAAGGACAGGATACATAATCCTGATCCGGACAAGAGTGAGTGTCGTCAAACACTTGGTAAATAGCCAAGTCACAAATACATACGGAATAAGGAACATTCGTACGGACTAAGAACTTAAAGGATAAGTGTGGAGTAAGGAAACCAGATGCGGAGTAAGGAACTTACATACGGAGTAAGGAACTTACATACGGAGTAAGGAACTTACATGCGGAGTAAGAAAGCGCTGACACGGAATAAGTCATCAGACTTTTCAAGACTCGCCCGGTGTAAGAAACTTACATACAGAGTAAGGAACTTACATACGGAGTAAGGAACTTACATGCGGAGTAAGGAAGCGCTGACACGGACTAAGGATTCCAGTACTAAATAGATACGGAGTAAGCAACCACCGACACGGAGTAAGGTTCCGAGCTTCATTAGCTACGGAGTAAGGAAAATTACACCGGATCAAGAAGATACTGCTTCAACTCAACCGCATTTAAAGTTATCAGCTTGTGGCGTCCCGATGTAAGACGAATTTATTGAGAACCTGAAGAATCTTACACGTGGATCATCCGGATATGTGGACACAACCTTAATTGTAATTGGGAACTCACAAACGCACTTATACTCTTCGAACCCAAGATCTTGAGCTCCACAAACCGCAGCAGTCGAGGCAGAGAGATTACCGAGGGATAGTTAGTGCTGAACGCATTCCAGAACTACAAGTTCCGAGGTTGTGTCTTAGGAATGTTTTGTATAAATATTCATACTTGTACATTAAAAAAAACAATGCATCAGTAAAGTAAAGACTAATTCTGTGTATGCACAAGCGTTTTCATCTTTGGAGATAGAAGTTGGCTAGTGTGTGAGTTCATTTGTAAACAGAGTGTAAGAGAGTCTTGCTTCTATTTTGTTGTATTTATCTTGTGATAATAAAACAAAATACTTCCACTATCTGGTTATCTTCCGCAGTGATTCTATCACTTAACTAGATAAGTGTTTGTCTTGAGAGAAAGAAAAGAGTTTTAATAAGAGCCTATTCACCCCCCCCCCCCCCCCATTTAGGCTCCAAGGGACCATCAAGTGGTATCAGAGCAAGTTCTATTTTGTTCTAAGTAGAGATCCCACTCTTTCAATCTCAGAAATGGCCGAAGAGAGCAGTATGCTGTTCAACACTCGCCTTAACTCCGGAGGTGCACAAGAGCCCATCCCGAATCGAAGCAGCAGTGAAAATGTCGACCCACCTCAACCTGCTGCTGCCGCCGCTTCTCAACCACGGAGTTTTGGCTTTACTTTAACAAAACCACCCAAATTCACACCTGAGCTTTTCTCCCAGTGGAAAGCTTGCATGAAGATGTTTATGGTTTGCCATGATCATCTTATGTGGCCATGTCTTCATCAGGAGATTCCAATTCCGATGACTATCGGAGAAAATGGAGTTAGGAGGCCAAAGACAGATGCTGAACTTACCAACGATGAAAGAGCCTGGCAGTGCGCTAATGAAAAGGCTCTGGCTTATGTTACATCGTCCTTGGATTCCGAGGCTTTCACAGACGTCCAGGGCTGCATGACAGCAAAAGCTGTTTGGGACAAACTGACAATCCTCTATGAGGGGAGTCAGTCCCAAATGCAGAATGTGATCTGCACTCTCAGACAAAACTTTGAGAGTTTTAATCATAAAGCGGGCAAATCACTCGAAAGCATCTATCGGAGATTCGGCAAGCTCATTCTTGAGCTGAAGACTGTCAATGAGCACTATTCTCAATCCCAGATCAATGACAAGTTCTTTCGCTCCTTGCCGGATTGCTACTACTCCAAACAACTCCAGATGCAATCAGACAAAAACTGGCAGTATGTTCCCCTTGAAGAACTGTATGGAGAGTTGCGGACTCACGAAGTCAGGTTTAAGTACTCTGACAGGGATGAGGAAATAGCTCGGAAAGAAAAGGGGGTAGCTCTCAAAGCTACAGAATGTCTAAACATACTGAGGAATGATGATACGGACGTGTCCGAGAATTCTGATTCTGACGAGGAGGAGGAGATAGCCCTTCCTGTCAAATCCTTTGAGCGATTCCTACGGAAAGGCAGAAAAGGGTTCAGAAGACGCTCATCATCATCGTTCCAAAGGAAGGAGCGACCGGAGTCCAGTTCCCAGGAATGCTTCAACTGTGGGAAAACCGGTCACTGGGCCAAGGAATGCAGGTCCAAATCAAAAGTGGCCGAGAAAAGTGACAAGGTAACTCCTCGCCGCTCCACCTCAGACAACAGCAAGAGCAAGAGGAAGGCACTCGTGACAAAATACATGAGTGGCTCGGAAGAAGAGGAGGAATCCTCGGATGATGAGCCGACCACTAAGCCGAACGTCTGCCTCATGGCAAATACTGAGGTACCTTCTATCTCTGAGCTCCTGAGTAAATTAGAATCTCTTACTACTGCATGTGATCATGAAAGGAATGAGAGACTAATAATTACTCAAATGTACAAAGATATGGAAAATCAGAATAAACGTCTTGAATTTACTATTAATAGACTCGAAAAGGACATCACTGACTTCAGAGGAGAAGAAGCTTGGTATCACGATCTAAGAGCTGAAAATCATTTGTTAAATACCAATCTCTCAGGCCTAAAAGTTATAGTAAAAAGACTCGAAAATGAACTGGAACAGGAAAAGGAAATAAATCGTAAGTGGCTAAAATCCGGGGAAATAGCCTCTACCTTTAGGACTGATCCTGACGACATCCGAGTCAAACCTGGCCTAGGTTCCGAACCATCAACTTCCATAGCTCAAGCTACTGAGTGTCCTTCGGATTTCACTCCTAAACTAACCAACTTATATCCTGTTAGTACATCTAAACCGTTGGATGGTTTCATTTCAGGTGGCACCATAGTTTATGACTGTGGAGTCGAGGTTGTTACTGCACTTCCTGAACCAGTAGCACCCGTAACTAAAGATGAAGGGAAGGCTGCTGCAGTTAAAGCCAAAACTGTAGCACCCAAAAAGAAAGACAAGGCTAAGGCTGACGCATTTAGGGCCAAGAGCGCGTCACCCAAACGCAATGGATTAGGCCACAAGGAACAGAGTAGAAAGTCTCAGAAAATCTAAGAGACCTGTATCCCCTGTTTGTACTTCACATTATAGTGTCTGTTCCATCTGTAGGGAAATGGGTCATTATCACTATGAATGTTGGAGTCTATCTGATAGCTGGCTTTGTAATCAATTTCAATCCATTAAAGATCAGTTTTATAAAAAGGGTTCTTCGAGCAAAACAAAATCTAAATGTAAAAGGAGTGTCTCTCCAAAGAAAACCCAAATAAAAGAAGCAGTTGAAACTAACAAGTTAATGTCAACTTGGAAAGCTAAGAGTCCTAGCAAAATCAAATCCGTAAATGTTGACAATACTGCTGCCCTCTCTAACCGCCCGAAACAAGTTTGGGCACCAAAAGTGTAAACTGTTGTCTTTCAAGAGCATCTCTGGAATGCTTTGCCGGATCACTTGAAGTTAAATATCAATAAAAGCAAGTGGATCCTTGATAGTGGATGCTCCGGACATATGACGGGTAATCAGACTCTGCTTGTAGAAGTTAATGATAAACAAGGTCCATCCGTTTCATATGGTGACAACAGCAAAGGTAAGACTGTTGGGTATGGCACTTTAACTAACGGCTGTGTATCAATCACTAAAGTTGCACTAGTCGAAGGTTTAAAGCATAATTTGCTAAGTGTCAGTAATTTATGTGACAAAGGATTTCTTGTTTCCTTTTTGTCCAACAC
This sequence comes from Taxillus chinensis, assembly GCA_023512835.1. Classification (NCBI taxonomy): domain Eukaryota; kingdom Viridiplantae; phylum Streptophyta; class Magnoliopsida; order Santalales; family Loranthaceae; genus Taxillus; species Taxillus chinensis. The sequence goes on from CM042085.1 coordinate 34,678,662, forward strand.
CTGTACAAGAAGAGAAAACTTATCCTGGAGATGTTAAGTTATCCGGATCAAGAGATGGGGACATATACTCAGTGGTCTTAAGAAATAATTCTTCTGACCCTGTATGCTTCCTCACGAAAGCATCAGATGAAGATAGTTGGCTATGGCACAAGCGATGCGCACATTTAAACTTTAAGACTTTGTCTAAATTAGCGTCACTTGATCTTGTCACTGGTCTACCCAAACTCAAGTTCTCTAGAGACTCACTCGTCGAGAATGCCAACTTGGCAACCGACCAAACACGACTTTAAGAGCAAATCGGTTAACTCAATAATTGCTCCTCTACAACTTCTTCATATGGATCTCTGTGGTCCTATATCGGTTCCATCACTAGCTAGTGCGAGATATACCCTTGTAGTTATCGATGATTTCACCAGATACACATGGGTGATGTTCCTGAAATCAAAGGATCAAACTTTTGAGCATCTAGTAGATCTCTTCAACTGGATAAGCAACTCACAAGGACTGAGCATTAAATGCATCGGGAGTGATCATGGTACGAAATTTGATTTTTCGAAATGAGATCATATTGTTCCGAATAGGGCATACGAAGATGACTTCTCTGCTCCCAGAACCCCACAACAAAATGGGGTAGCTGAGCGCAAGAATCGTACGTTAGTTGAAGCTGGTAGATCCATGTTAGCAGGGGCAACGCTTTCTCTCGCCTATGGGTCAAGTTGTGTCCACCGCTCGCTATGTTCGAAACAGAACTCTAATAAATAAATCTACCATGAAAACACCCTATGAGATGTGGAGAGGACGAAAACCTTCAATTTCACATCTCAGAGCTTTTGGGTGTACTTGCTATATACTGATAAATAGCAAAGAGACCCGGAATAAATTTGAACCAAAATCTGATGATGGGATTTTTGTCGGGTACTCACTGCATAGCAAGGCTTATCGGGTCTTCAATAGAAAACTTTTTAAAGTTGAAGAATCTATCCATGTGACTTTTGATGAAGCTAATCTTGATTGGTCAAAAGTCGGTTCTTTAAATTCTAATATGCAGGTCATGGACAGCAACGCCGATTATTCGAAGTTTATGAATGTTCCTGTTACACATCTTGACCAACCATGTGGCATCAGCGAAACACAACGAAATTTTATGGATGATGCTACGGATGACTCTGACTCCGGACTACCATTTAGCTCCGGATATACTCCTACAGATACCCAAAATTCCGGAGCACCTTCAAGTCCGTCCGGACTAGTTAACACTGGAAGAAACAGTATTGAAGAACCATCTAGTTCAACCATACCTCTCAATATGGAAACATCTAGTCCGGACGAAGCTCAACCAGCCGATACAACTGAACCACCCAATCTGGAAGAGCTTCAAATTGTTCAAGATCATCCAACACATGCACAGAATTATAGATGGACTCGAAACCATCCCTCAGATCAAGTGATTGGTGATCCTACTGTTGGTGTAAGAACAAGAGCAGCCACCTCTAACATAAGTCTTTACTCGTGTTTTCTATCTCAAATAGAACCAAAGGTGGTAGATGAAGCTCTTCAAGATTCGAATTGGATAGAAGCCATGCAAGAAGAGTCAATCGGTTTAAGAGAAATAATGTGTGGACCTTAGTACCAAGGCCTAAGTCTCGAGCAAGTCATTGGCGTTAAATGGGTGTTCCGGAACAAGCTTGATACGGATGGAATAGTAATCCGAAACAAAGCCAGCTGGTAGCCAAAGGATATCGTCAAGAAGAAGGAATAGATTATGATGAAACCTTTGCTCCCGTAGCCAGGACTTGAGGCAATCCGAATGTTTCTGCGTATGCTTCATATGAAAACTTCATAGTTTATCAAATGGACGTCAAGAGCGCATTCTGAATGGAGACCTTCAAGAGGAGGTGTATGTTGAACAACCTCCCGGCTTCATTGAACCTAAGGCAGGACATCTTGTCTACAAACTTCAGAAAGCTCTATATGGTTTGAAGCAAGCTCCAAGAGCCTGGTACGACACACTGTCAGAATTCCTACTTGCTCATGACTTCCGAAAAGGGATGATAGACACCACCCTATTTCTACGAAAAGAGAAAGGACACACTCTGATCATACAAATATACGTGGATGATATCATTTTCGGATCAACGAATCCGAAGCTTTGTGAAGAGTTTGCTAAGTTGATGACAGACAAGTTTGAAATGAGCATGATGGGAGAACTGTCCTACTTCCTTGGAATAGAAGTTAAACAATTAAAGGAAGGAATCTTCATTAATCAGGCTAAGTACACTCGTGATCTTATTAAGAAGTTTGGTATGGAAGGTTCATCTCTCGTCAAAACTCCCATGCCTGTCAGTGCCAAGTTAGATCCGGATGTGGACGGCATATCAGTAAATGTGACGGACTACAGAGGGATGATCGGATCCTTGCTGTATCTTACAGCAAGTCGCCCAGACATTATGTTTGCAACCTGCATCTGTGCACGATACCAGGCGAATCCCAAGGAGTCACATATGCTTCATGTAAAACGGATATTAAGGTATCTCAAGGGAACGATGAATTTGGGACTCTGGTACCCAAAGGAGTCCAACTTCACCTTATCCGGATACTCGATGCGACTTCGCTGGATGTCGCATCGACCAGAAAAAGCACAAGCGGTACGTGTCGGTTTCTAGGAAATAGATTGATCTCATGGTTTAGTAAGAAGAGAATTCCGTATCAACCTCTACCGCCGAGGCGGAATATATAGCTGCCGGAAGTTGCTTGCGCACGACTACTTTGGATGCAAAGTCAACTTACCGACTACGGTTTCAACATGTCATCTATTCCACTTTACTGTGACAACACTAGTGCAATTGCCATCAGCAACAATCCTGTCATGCATCCTAAGACGAAGCACATTGAGGTCAGGTATCACTTCATACGTGATCATGTTCTCAAAAAGCATATTTCACTGGAACATGTTGCTACTGAAGATCAATTAGCAGACATACTTACAAAGCCCCTACCTAATGCGAGGTTCTCTCGAACTACTCTTCCGATTAGGTATGCTTGACTTCTCTGCATAGCTTCACATTTGCATTACCCAATAGTATATTTACTCTCAGAACATGCATTGTACGTTCTTCGAAAGTAGTAGAGACTTACTGACTGTATTGCTGATCATACTTACTGTTTAACGGCTTCATGCTTCTGACATTAATCTCAACCTCATATTGGGAGGATGCTTGTGTTTCCCAACTGAAGTCGTTTAAGCTAACATAATTACAGTTTATATGATTTACCTCTTTCGGGTTCATGATCTTAACTTCCATTAATCACCACGTGACAAAAGCATGTTCATTTAGATTACTCTATTAACATGCATAGTTGAAGAAGTGAAATGGGTTAGTTTGGAATGCCTGGTGGATGAATACTCAATCGCAGATGTCGTCCTTCCGACGTATAGTTTCCTAGAAAGATAGACAGTCTTGAATTCTACAATCCGGAAATGTCAACCGAGAGGATTGCACAATCTACGGGGGAGAAAATGCTTTATATATTATTCAATAATACCCCCCCGTATATGTCTCATGACCTCTTTCCGATGTCGCTATCCGAGGGGGAGCTTTTCATTGAGAGGATTAAATGATCTACGGGGGAGCAGCAATGAACCCCTAATATGTCTCGGATTCTCCTTCCTCTAAACTTTTACTTCCGGATCTGACTGGACATGCTGTTTTGAATCAGAAAAGCGGCATGTTTGGATGTATTTTCCTTCTTCAACCATGCATTTTAATCGGCTAATCATATGCCTTCTTTTGACATGTGTTCGCTCTATCATTTTTCACTCATGAATCCTAATGTGGCCAAATCATATGCTCTCTAATTAATCTTAGCTACGTTGTTCAGCAAGACGGTTTTGCTATGTTGACCTATATGAACCTGTGTATTGCTGTCTGACATATGCCCTGATTCAGTAATATTGATCATTTTCACGTATGCATATGTCTAATACATTCTTAGCCATGTATGAGTTCTGTTTCTCATTAGTTCGGATTATGTTGTTTTTCACTGATTATCTTCTCTAATCCGTACTAATCCTTGCCTGTTAAGCTTTTGTATTTTCAGTTTATCCTTATTTAGCTACAGGTTCAGATTTTCTTTGCAACCGTATCGATAAATCCAGTCCATAGTCTCGGATTTGAAGTGTTGTGGTACTTCTCTTCTCTTTGACTTTTTGATTGCAAAGGAATCTACTCTACTCTCTCACCGAACTTTGTTTACTACGGATAAGGTCTATTATTCATCCAGATACTCTTCCACGAATATTATTTACTCCGGATGATTGTCGGCTCTTTCCTCCGGACTCCTGACACTGTTCAATTGTGACAATCCATGTATACTCATATGTCGCATGCTTTTGAGGAGGAATAATGATGATTCATTAAATACATATCTCGGGTTGCACACACACTTCTCTGGATGGCAACCAGTTGTTATCTTTACTTGGTCATGCGGTCTCCACGACATCGTTTCATTCGGAGGCGCATCGATATCCGACTAATGACATCGGCATGTCGCGCGGGTCCCTATCTCACTCGCACATTCCTAGGCCCGCCGACATTTGCGGACTCGGTCTTATATGTTCGATCATTCTGCCGGAAGCACGAGTATTGCTCATTTCAAATCCCGAAACCTCTCGTTGCTCCTTCCACTGTCAAGACCTCACCTTTCATCTTGTCCTTCCAATCTAATCTGCAATGGCACCCAGAATCTCTCTTTCCGGCGTTAATCCTGGCCATTTGGTTGATTGGAATGCTGTTTCTAATCCTCCGGATTGGTTTTTCCAGGTTCGCCCTCTCCTTGAAGCCTCGCATATACTCAGCCTGATCTCCAATCCTGTCGATCTTCTTATCGACGACATTCTTGAGTATTACCAAAGGATTCGCTGCACCACCGATTCCATAACCTCTTATGTCCGCGGTGAATCCATCATCATCACTCCGGCTGTTCTCCGCGCTGCTCTCCACCTACCTCTTGGTGAACCACAGCGCCCGGATGCCGATCCAATGGCGGCTTCTATGGGTTGCACGAACAAGGAGAAGGAATACAAGGTGAAATCCTTCCAGGGTCGCTATCGATGTATGACGACCATTCTAAGTCGATGCCTACTTGCTCGCACATCCGCCCTGGACTCAGTTCCGTACGACCTTCTCCTGGCCATGTACGGCGTTTTTGAAGGTCTTCCGATGGATTGGGGGATGTTCTTATTTTGTTTGCTGCAGAATGGTCCCAAAAAACCATTCCTTCGGGCGCATCCTCAGCATTGTCTTCCGGCATCTACGTCCGGACCATTTCGCCCGATTTGATGCTGTCTCGTTTCCCTCGGCTTATTACCTCCGTTACCTTACGCCGGACGGGAACATGACCGCTCGCTGACCCACTGTAGCTCTCTGCATTCTCCCTGCCTCGGAACAAGGCAGCTCTGTTGGTGACCCCTCCGACAGCCAAGCCCACGAGGTCAGTTCTGCACCGCGATCCTCCCGGATTTGGTCTGTTGCTGCGCCCTCCCACTCACGGGCCTCCCAGCTAAGCGTCCGTGCCGAACCGTCCGAGGTTACGGGGCCCTCTCAGCGCAGTGCGTCTAAAGCTGTTTCCTCAGCCCCCTCTGCTGCTGATGTCCCCACTCCCTCCACATCCGCTATTGCTGCCACGGTCGATACCGCTGTTGCTGTCGCCACCACTGATGTCCCGGCCGCTTCTCCGGAAGCCCCTTTGCCTCCCCTACCTCAACCCCGAGATTACCTTGACCATCTCTCCGCCGACACCTTAACGGACCTTTGGCTCCGTTTCAGCCTAGCCCACACCTCCTCCATTCCTGACACCGATCTCCGGGTGTTTTACACACGCAATACCCAATCCCCGGAGACCATGATCATCTGGAACTTGGACCACGGCTTTCTTACGCTGGCTGCCATTCCCGATGTGCCGTTCCCTACACCCTCCGGCCCAGTCCCTGCTGCACGAAGTCCTTCCTCTGCTAAGGCCGGACCCTCTTCTCCTGCTGCCGCGATTCCCGTGGTTGACTTATCTGGTCAAAGCGGGTCCCTTGCTCCGGATGCCTCCAATGCTCTGGATGCCTCCGATGCTCTGGATGCCTCTGATGCTCCGAATGCTCCTGCTGCTGCTGATACTCCTGCGGACTCCTCTGCCCAACGCACTCCTGCTCCTGTTCATGCGGGGGAGTCCTCCAAAGCTCCGGAGTTGGTCCTTGGGCGTGCCTCTTTTGGCATGGTCCACTCCGACGCTGTGCTTTCCGCCCAGCTGGACTGACACGCCCAAGCTCAAAGCGCCCAAATTTCCGCCATCGCTGCCAAAGTTGATGCCCTCGGCGCCCAACTCCTCTCCGCTCTCACTGACTCCTCCACTTCCATGGAGCAGAAAATGGATCTTGTCGCCACATCCGTCCATTCATTGTCTACCTCCTTCGCGGATCTGGCACACACGATGGCTCGTCCTCCTATTGCTTCCCGGCGATCTACCAAACCGGGGGAGAGAGTGTCATCTGATCCGTCTACTCCGTCTGCCCCACAACCATCTACTCGGACTGAGAAGCGGCCTGCCACTTTAGTGCTTCAGGGAGTTCAAATTCCCAAATGAAGCCGCTTCTCTCAACCAAGCTCCTCTACTGCAGCTCCAGCTCCTCCTCTATCCTCCTCATCCGCAGCTGATACCTTCCTCCCATCATATGCGGAGTTTGACCCTTCTGATGCGGATGGAAGCTTGCGCAAGGCAATGAAATCCTATGCTGCGTCTTCTGCTGAGAGAAGATATCTTTCTGAGATGTACCCTTTCTCCCCGGCCGACATTCAGACTCTCTGTTCGGAGAAAGGACTCTTTACTACAGAAGACATTGACAACTTCTCGAGAGCTGCTAAAATGGAGATGAGGCTGTTTCCATCTTTCTACAAAGATGGGCACTTGTTTGACGTTCTACCGTGTTGGAATGAGGGCTATCTTCCCAGTGTGGAGCTAATTCAGTCCTTCATCAACGGAACTATTGAGGATAGCAAACCATGGAAAACTCTCTCAACCATCCTCATTCCGTACCGGATTATGTCGCCACACTTCATGATGGCTGTCTTCATGATTCAGTCCAAGCAAATGATTCTCATTGATTCTCATCAGATTGTGGAGCACTTCGTTAGGAAGAATTAATGGGAACCTCTGTGTCTCAGGCTGACTGAAGCTGTGAAGAAAGCCGGATTATATGAAGAGTTGGGCATCTCACCCCTGCGTCCAACTGAGAAACTCAAGGCGACATTCCGGGGCAAGAAGCAAGTGCCACAACAGCCGGATAGAGATAGCTGCAGAGCCTTTGTCTGCCACTTCATCAAGTCATTTCTAACTGTAGACAAATATTGGAGCCAACACACCACCTTTACGATGAAGCAGACAATGGAGCTAAGAGAGAAGGCAGCAACTATGATCTTCAAGTATAGTAAGCCTTATGTACCCTAGTGAAAAACTTGTATTAAGGCTGAATTGTATTTAGTTGCTGATTAATGAAATTGGTTGTGTTGCGTATTCTGTATGTTATTCTTTTGCATTGCTTACCAGATCAGATTACAAAGGGTTTGGGCATATCCATAATTGAGGGAGATTGTTGGATCAAACCCAGAATTTGGATAATGCTGATAAAGCCTTATGTAATTTGATCTGAGATCTTTTGTGTTTATTTGATCATTGCAGAAGATATGTTACTAATCCAGAGATGCACTCGTGAGAGCAAAGCTAAGGACAGGATACATAATCCTGATCCGGACAAGAGTGAGTGTCGTTAAACACTTGGTAAATAGCCAAGTCACAAATACATACAGAATAAGGAACATTCGTACGGACTAAGAACTTAAAGGATAAGTGTGGAGTAAGGAAACCAGATGCGGAGTAAGGAATCCGGATATCTTACTCGCCCGGAGTAAGGAACTTACATACGGAGTAAGAAAGCGCTGACACGGAATAAGTCATCAGACTTTTCAAGACTCGCCCGGTGTAATGAACTTACATACGGAGTAAGGAACTTACATACGGAGTAAGGAACTTACATACGGAGTAAGGAACTTACATGCGGAGTAAGGAAGCGCTGACACGGACTAAGGATTCCAGTACTAAATAGATATGGAGTAAGCAACCACCGACACGGAGTAAGGTTCCGAGCTTCATTAGCTACGGAGTAAGGAAAATTACACCGGATCAAGAAGATACTGCTTCAACTCAACCGCATTTAAAGTTATCAGCTTGTGGCGTCCCGATATAAGACGAATTTATTGAGAACCTGAAGAATCTTACACGTGGATCATCCGGATATGTGGACACAACCTTAATTGTAATTGGGAACTCACAAACGCACTTATACTCTTCGAACCCAAGATCTTGAGCTCCACAAACCGTAGCAGTCAAGGCAGAGAGATTACCGAGGGATAGTTAGTGATGAACGCATTCCGGAACTACAAGTTCCAAGGTTGTCTCTTAGGAATGTTTTGTATAAATATTCATACTTGTACATTAAAAAAAACAATGCATCAGTAAAGTAAAGACTAATTCTGTGTATGCACAAGCGTTTTCATCTTTGGAGATAGAAGTTGGCTAGTGTGTGAGTTCATTTGTAAACAGAGTGTAAGAGAGTCTTGCTTCTATTTTGTTGTATTTATCTTGTGATAATAAAACAAAATACTTCCACTATCTGGTTATCTTCCGCAGTGATTCTATCACTTAACTAGATAAGTGTTTGTCTTGAGAGAAAGAAAAGAGTTTTAATAAGAGCCTATTCACCCCCCCCTTTAGGCTCCAAGGGACCATCATGATCTTTTAGAGTGAGCTCGTAAAGGGAATCTAACTATGTACTACGTTAATATGTTTAGGGTTAATGATCTGAAGAGTCGAAGACCCATTCAAAGAGCCAAAGATTTATAGGGTTGAAGATCCTCAGGCTCAAAACTACGCAGACTCAAAGGTCCATAAGATCACAGACTTGAAGATATGCAGGATTGAAGATTCGAAGACCCAAGGTACAGTCAGGTGAAGAGCAGTGTCTCGTAGATTCAAAGACTCGCAGACTCGAAGACCTATCGGGTGAAGAGTGGCGGTGTCACAAAGTCGAAGCTCGAAGGATCAAAGATTCAAAGACCCGTTGATGTGAATAGATGATTAGCTATGTCAGGTGGCTGCTAGCTCTAACCTGGAGACCCGAAGACTTGAAGACTCGAAGAGTCATAAGTCAGTTGGTCACTAGCTCTAACCTGGATTCGAAGACTTAAAGACTTGACCCGAAGATCAGAGTATCGTTGGCTCTAAACCGGTGTTAATCTGACTCGAAGATTTGAAGGTTTTGACTCGAAGATCATAGCTTTTTTAGTATGCGAAACACTATCAAAGCTATGAGGCAGTCATCTTCGAGGCTATGGCTAATTGAAGGATAAAACACAGTTAAGGTCATCGTTTAAGTAAGTTACTTGGATAATGTTTCTGAACTCGATAAGTATCAGAATAAACATGTGGATGTTATCCAAGGGTAGCTTAATGTGTTTCAACACTGGAGATCTAAAGCTGCAATGTCAAACCCTAGCAGATGGTTTTCATGCAATGACCATTATATAAAAGAAAAGCATATGCCATACTTTAGGAAGGAATCAAAACATTATCAGAATACACGAGAAGTATCAAGAGATATATACAAGAGACACTGAGTAGTTCGTGAAATACGGAGAGAGAAGAAGATTGAGAACAAGATAATAGTGAGTTCATCTAGCTTCATTCTTCACACATTCAACGAACATATAGTGAGTTTGGCATAAGAGTGGTTGAAGGTCAAGAGGTGCAAACAATTGAGTACACAGGAGTAGATTACGTTAGATAGTTCATTACAATGAGTGAGTTCTGAAATAATACTATTTTGTATTTGTATTTAAAAGAGAAGAGGGTCAATCTTGTCATAATAAGGGCAAGACCCTACTGTATTAAAAGGGTATAGTGGATTGGACTCAGTGTAGGTACATCCTCACCACCGTGGAATAAATCACATTGATCGAACCACGTAGATCATGTGTCTTTCCCCTTTTATTTCCTACACATACTTGCTATTAACTTGATTTTGCACAAGAAACTAGGACACTACCCAAATGATAACCACATCTGTAAGAATCTCTCTCATAAGTAAACTACTCTTTAAAATTAAAGGAAATAGTTTTAAGTATACAAATTCACCTCTCTCTCTGTATACAATCACATATACTTGTAGGATCTTGTTTGGATCTTGGGAATATTAATTGGTATTAGAGCTAAGTTCTTACTAGAGGCAGATCTATTACTCTGTTGAGAAGTGATCTTACAGACAAATATATTTGTGTTGTTAAGATCTGTGGCTTAATAGCTTAGTGACCAAGCAAGAGTTTATTGGTATAAATGGAGATTGCTATTAGCAAACCAAGCACCAACTCTAACTATGCAAAGAGAGTGCCTATCTTTGATGGCACTAACTATAAGATGTGAAGAGTTAGAATGGAGACTGTGTTTCTGTCCATGGGTATGGATGTTGTGTGGGTGATAAGAGATGGATATATAAAACCCTCCAATGAGAGAAAACCCACAGGAGCTAAGAGAAGAACCTACGAGCTGAATGGAGGAACCTTGAGTGTTATCACATCAACACTCATAGACTCCGAATACACAAATATTATGGACAGTAAAGTGGCAAAGGATTTATGGGATAGACTTGAAAGTGTCTATCAAGGAGATGATAGACTAAAAAAATCATGCTACAATTGCATACTCAGAAGTATAAAGCTCTTAAAATCGAAGAGCATGAGAGTATACAGGAGTTTTTTGTGCAATTAACTGAGATTGTCAATGACATGAGGAGTCATGGCAAGAACAAGAAGAACTTCGCAATTGTAAAAAAGGTACTAAGGCTTCTACCTAAAAGATTCATCCCAAGGGTATAAGTTCTAGAAAGCAGGAGTTACAGTGCAGTCTTGTAATGACCTGTGTTTTGGGATGTGAGGAGTTAGTCCCAGTTTTGCCTTTTTGGGTGGAAATTGTTGGGTTTCAGGGAGTTTTATTTCCACACACTTTGGCTAAATCATCTTGTATGTTGATGAGCAAGCAAGAGGCAAAGTTTGATCCCAATAGGGAGCGCACGTGAGAATGCACGTGAGAAGGGCTTTTCACGTGCAGTGAGATTTTTGCATGGGAGCCTTCCTGATGTTGTTCCAAGGCTTGTGGTAAAATTCTAGAACATTTGGAAGTGCCCGTGAGAAAGGCCTTTCTCACGTGCAGCCTCCATTACCCTTGTTTTGTTGTTCTGATACTCTTTTGCTAAAGTATTTTGGTGAAATTATGAGTGTTTTGTCCTGTGTGGTTGCAAAAAGGTTGTAGTCTGTCATCAAAACTACGTCGTTTTGATGCTGCAATTCATTTAATCAAAACTATGTCGTTTTGGGGTTTGAGTTGTCTATATAAAGAGGTGAAGGCTCCTTGTTCTAGGGTTAGGGTTCTCTTCAGCCACCACAGCCGTCGCAGAGAGAGAGAGAGAGAGAGAGAGAGAGAGAGAGAGAGAGAGAGGTTCTGGCCATTGCTGCTGTGGTGTTTCTCGTGGGCGGACGACGTTCGGCGTGGGAGCAGGATCGTTGCCGTGGTGATAAGTTTTCCTACAGGTAGGGGTTCTGTCTTTCCTGGTCTATCCCGGGGTTAGGCCCTATGTAAAAGATTTATAGAGTTTTTATATTGTTGTTGCTATAATATTTATATGTAAATTCATATAGGTGTGACCTCCTATATGAATGTTGGCCTTCAATGGCGTCTTGGTGTGATTCTGGTCAGTGCATGTTAAATGTTCGATAAAATGCCTGTGTGAATATGCCTAGGACACGTTTGAAGTTATGCCTGTGTGACCACGCATGTTAAGTGTTGGATATTATGCCTGAATGGCCATGTTGTGCTGCGTGTTTGCTTTTATACTCGGTGGCTGTGGAAGCTCGAGACTGTTTATGTTAGCCTGTGAGGCTGTGGGAACTATTTGCCTGAGAGGCGGTTAAACTATTTGCCTGAGAGGCGGTTAAACCATTGGCCTGAAGAGGTGGTTAAATCACTTGCGGTTAAACCATTGGCCTGAAGAGGTGGTTAAATCATTGGCCTGAAGAGGCGGTTAAATCACTTGCTTGAGATGGTTAAAGTGTAAGCCTGTGTGGTAGTGAAAGATTGTATTTGCTGATGTGGTTTGTTCATATATCTGTTGAAATTATTGTATCACGACACTGCACTTGTACACATAGCATGTAGATGCTAGGAGCATGGGATGGGTTGGGGAGATATGATCCCTACTGAGCTGTGGTTGCTCACCCCTCCTACTGTGTTTGTTTTCTTTACAGGGACCTATAGGCGTTAGGTGGGAACACCAAGGTGGAAGACTTTCTACCGTGCGGCTTTACTTCTTTTGTTATTTGAGTGTTTTGTCAAATGTTATGTTGAGAGACTATTGTAACTCCAAATGGAGATGATGTAATGGATTTTTGAATTTAATAAAAATAAGTGGTTTACCTTTTGGTTATTTGTGGATTATTATGAATGTGTTTGTGGTCCTGCTTGGATGTTGGATTCTGTACATCTACCCCTTGCCCACCGGGTGGGTAAAGGGAAGTCACGAACCAGTTCCCTCGGGTTGGAAATCCAGGGTGTGACAATATGGTATCAGAGCATGGTCTAGTTGGCCTAGGGTAGTGGGCGGACTTGGTTATCTTGAGTCCTTTGGAGGAGCCTGGAGGGACATGCCTGATCAACATGGTCCTCTTTGAGCCTCTAAGGTGTACTTGGGGTAGTCCAGTCTTGTGGTAGGATTTGCATGCATTGGCATTAGGGCACTAGTTTTATTTGTTGTCTATGTGTGCTGAACTGTGAAAAAAAAAGAAGGATAATGTGATTAAGTGTGAAATGTGCAACTCTGATTTTGTTACTAGTGTTACTTGAGCTGTGTGCCTGTGGAATTGATTCCTGTGCAATATAATTTCATGAGAACTGGAATGTGTGTGATGCCATGTACTAATTGACTTGATAATGGGGTAGAGGTAGTGAAACTCGATAGTTGCCGAACGCGTTCTGACGTTTGTGCTTCTTACTTCATGTAGTAAGAATGCCACCGAGGAGAGTGACACGTGTGTCCGGGGCAGTGGCTGATGAGTCATCTGCCCATGAGGGCCCGGGTGCGGGGCAGTCCGTTGGAGGACATGCATTGTTGCTGGCACAACTACGAGAGGGCATCCGGCTGGAAGTCCAAGAGCTGAGGGACATTATCCGACAAGAGGTACGGGAGGAGGTGCGCCGCGAGATGGCAGCCCAGCAGGTGGTGCCACCACCACCACCACCACCAGTGGGGGATTTACCTCGAGAGGGTGAGGGTTCGCTCAGTGGCATACCGACTCGTGCAGAGGATGACATGGTGACACGGTTCTGAAAGGAACAACCTCCGCGATTCAAGGGGGAGAGCGACCATGTGTTCTCCTTTCTCCTGCCCCCGGGAGGAGGATAAGGTGAGGCTAGCCATTCGGCAGCTGGAAGGGAATGCTTTGGAGTGGTGGCTGAGTGTCGCGGGGAGCCGTACGGTACAGTACATGTTGTGGGGCGAGTTCTTGCAACTCTTCCATGATGAGTTCTTTCCCGAGTCGTTGAGGTGGCAGAAGAGGGAGGAATTTGGCAGCCTGAAGCAGGGGACAAAAACGGTGCCCGAGTATGAGCGCGAATTCTGGAGCTTGAGCAGATTTGCTCCCGAGACCGTGGCACAGGAGGACCTGAAGGCCCACAAGTTCACCTTGGATCTCAGGCCGGCCCTTAGGCAGAGGGTGGCAATTCTGCGTTTGAAGACCTATGCTGAGGTTGTGGAGACGGCCCGTATAACTGAGAGAGAGCTGGATGATGGGAGGCAGGCTCATCTGGGTCACCAGTTGCAGAGTGCACCTGATCGAGATTCAGGGTCCAAGAGGCTCAAGACTGAGGAGAGAGATAGCAGTTCTTTCCGCAGCCGGGGTCAGCCATATGTGAACCCAAGGAGGTTCACCCTTGGCGGCAGTAGACAGGGAGGCCCATCGGGGGGTCTACTGAGCGGTTGTCACTGATGTGGGGAACAGGGTCACTTCAAGGGCAAGTGTCCCAAGAAGGACTGGCGGTGCAACAATTGTGGACGAGAAGGCCATTTGCACCGGGTTTGCAGGAGTGGCAACAGGGGAGCAGGGGGCGTAGCATCCAGCATGAGGAGTGATGCTAGCTTCTGTGCACCAGCGGAGAGACCAACTCGTCAGTGGCAAGCCAGCCAGGTAGGATCCAGCCAGACTCGACCTCAGGGGAGGCCAGAGTGACAGCAGGCTGATGCTAGAGGCAGTCAGGGCGGGAACCGCCCCGCGATTGAGCCAACCGGTGGCACGAGCCAAGGAAGGGTGTTTGCGCTGAATGCTGCACCCCAAGAGGAGGTTGAGCTACCACCTTCACCGGAAGAGGATGGAGCAGGACCATCGGTGGTTAGAGGTACCCTCTTGATCTCTCGTACGCTTGTTTCTGTACTTTTTGATATGGGTGCATCTTGTTCGTTTGTGGCTGAACTTCTGATTGAGGGATTAGGGTTAGCATGTGTTGAGGAAGAGAGACCCCTAGCAGTGGAGTCTACGGTGGGAGGTGTGATTGAGGTGCGGCGTGTTTGTCGTGACTGCGTGCTAACTATAGGGGATGTCGAGCTTAGTTTTGATTTGCATGTGATACCCTTGCGTACTTTTGACCTGATCTTGGGTATGGATTGGCTTATGGCTTTCCAAGCCAAAATAGATTGTTATCGGTGGCGTGTATCCTTCGTGACACCTGCAGGGACCTCTTGCACCCTGCAGGGGGAGTGGGACTGTGAGGCGAGTCGAGCTGGGCCAGGGTTGGACCAGTGCGGTGCCATTACCCATAGGTTGGCAGCCCTGACCTTTGCTGAGGAAGGGAAAGTAGAAAAGAGAGTGAGGCCAGCTGTCGTTGACCAATTTCAGGATGTCTTTCCTAACCAGTTGAAGAGTCTACCTCCTAAGAGAAGTGTGGAGTTCACCATTGAGTTGGTACCGGGGACTGGCCCAATCTCCCAAGTGGCATATCGTATGGGGCCAGCAGAGTTGAGGGAGCTTCAGAAGCAAACAGAGGAGTTGGTGGACCAGGGGTATATCAGGCCGAGTACCTTACCCTGGGGAGCTCCGGTGCTCTTTGCAAAGAAAGCAGATGGCACGCTTCGCCTCTGCATTGACTATAGGAAGCTGAATTCGGTGACCGTGAAGAACAAGTATCCGTTGCCTCGGATAGATGACCTGTTCGACCAGTTGAGTAGGGCCCGGTGGTTTTCCAAGATAGATCTACGATCGGGGTACCATCAGTTGAGGGTTAGGGAGGAGGACATCCCCAAGACTGCTTTTCGCTGCAGGTATGCATGAGTGGGTAGTGATGCCTTTCGGGCTCACTAATGCACCAGCAGTATTCATGCATTTGATGAACCAAGTCTTTGCTCCATACTTGGATTCTTTCGTGGTGGTGTTTATTGACGACATCTTGGTGTATTCCAAGATGGAGAGGGAGCATGTGGAACATTTGGCAACGGTGTTGCAAACCTTGAGGGACCAGCAGTTGTTTGCTAAGTTTAGCAAATGCGAGTTTTAGATGCAGGAGATTCATTTTCTTGGCCATGTAGTGTCAGTCGAGGGAGTTAGAGTAAACCCAGCTAAGATTGAGGCTGTGGCATCATGGGGGAGGCCAACCAATGTGTTCGAGATTCGTAGTTTTCTTGGTTTGGCGGGGTATTATCGTCAATTTGTGGAGGGATTCTCCCGTTTGGCAGCTCCTATAACAGCGTTGACTCGAAAGGGAGTGAAGTTTGAGTGGATTGACAAGTGTCAGCAGGCATTTGAGGCTCTCAAAACCCATTTGACCACTGCACCTGTGTTGAGATTACCCAGGGAGGATATCCCATATGAAGTGTATTGTGATGCGTCCAGGGTTAGTTTGGGGTGTGTGCTTATGCAGGAGCACAGTGTGGTAGCTTAAGGGTCGAGGCAGCTGAAACCTCATGAGTAGAATTATCGTACTCATGATCTTGAGTTGGCGGCTGTCATCTTTGCCTTGAAGAGTTAGCAACATTACCTTTAGGGGGAGAGGTTCGTAGTGTTTTCTGATCACAAGAGCCTTCAGTACATCTTTACTCAGAAGAACTTGAATTTGAGGCAGAGGAGATGGGTGGAGTATTTATAGACCTTTGACTTTACTCTTGCCTATACCCCGGGTAAGGGTAATGTTGTGGTTGACGCGTTGAGCAGAAAAGGGAAAGCTGAGGTGCCCAAGAGAGAGCGGAAGCTGATGGAGCAGTTGGTGATGTTGCAGCTGCAGCCTGTTGTTCGTGATGGTGGGACAGTCCTGAGTCCTCTGGTTGTTGTGCCTGAGTTGTACCAGGGCGTCCAGGAGGGACGGTTAGGTGACATTGAGTGTGAGGTTCTCCGTGCCCGTATTGAGGTTGGTGAGCTATCTGGGGGCTGGACAGAGGGTCCTGAGCATGAGTTGTCTTTTCAGGGGGCGGCTCGTAGTGGCTTATTCTCTCCGGGATGAGGTGATGAGGGAGTTTCATCATTCTAGGCTTGCCGTGCATCCAGGGGGTTCGAAGATGTATCATGCACTTCGGGAACATTTTTGGTGGCCTGGGATGAAATGTGATGTCGCTGCTTTTGTTTCGAGGTGCCTTACTTGTCAACAAGTGAAGGTTGAGCATCAGCGGCCGGTGGGCATGTTACAGCCGTTGCCAATAGCCGAATGGAAGTGGGACCACATAGCGATGGACTTTGTGACTGGTCTTCCACCAACCATTGGGCGGAAGGACACGATATGGGTGATTGTGGACCGGCCGACTAAGTCGGCCCATTTTCTTGCTGTCCGCGAGCGGGATTCCATCGGGGCCTTAAACCAGTTGTATGTGAACGAGGTGGTGAGACTGCATGGGGTGCCATCATCAATTGTGTCCGACAGGAATTCGAGGTTTACTTCTCGTTTTTGGGTAGGCTTGCAGGAGGCTATGGGGACAAAGCTTAACTTGAGTACAGCCTTTCACCCTGAAACTGACGGTTAGACTAAGAGGACGAATCAGACCATGGAAGACATGTTGAGAGCTTGTGTGCTAGATTTTGGGGGTTCGTGGGCAACTCACCTTCCTTTGGTGGAGTTTGCCTACAACAACAGTTATTAAGCATCCATTGGGATGGCTCCTTTTGAGGTGTTGTATGAGCGGCCGTGTCGATCACCTTTGTGTTGGACCGAAGTGGGGGAGACAGCTCTATTAGGACCACAGTTGGTTCAAGAGGCTACTGAGAAGGTCAAGTTGATTCGTCAACGCTTGTTATCAGCCCAGAGTCGACAGAAATCTTATGTAGATCAGCGGCGGCGACCTTTGGAGTTTTCTATGGGAGATCATGTGTTTCTTCGTGTCTCTCCACGACGTGGACATCGGCGGTTTGGGCAAGGTTCTAAACTATCTCCCCGGTTTATTGGTCCTTTTGAGGTTATAGCTCGTGTGGGGCCTATAGTTTACCGGTTAGCATTGCCCCCGCGATTGAGTCGGGTGCACAATGTGTTCCACATATCCCAGTTGAGGAAGTATCATCCTAACCCCACTCATGTGATAGATTGGGGGACTTTGGACATTGGGGATGACATGTTCATTGTTGAGGCCCCTATCCGTATACTAGATCGAGGGGAGAAACTTCTGCGGGGTCGTGTTATTCCTTTGGTTCACGTACTGTGGCAGCATCGTGGCATTGAGGAGGAGACTTGGGAACGGGAGTCTTTGATGCGTGAGCAACACCCAGAGTTGTTCGAGGACGAACACTCTTAAGGGTGGAGGGGTGGCTATTGGCTGGTGTATTTGTATTTCCTTTCGACTTTTGACTTTTATTTATATTGAATGTGTTAATGAAATGTGCTTGTGATGGGTATTTGTAACATGTGGATGTGTTTCCATGGATTATGATGCATGTGGTTATGAACTGTGGTGGCACTGTATTATGTGCTATTGTGTACAATGTGCGGTGTATGACCCATTTGGGTGTTGTGGCTTACTGTGTTGTTTTCCTTGCATGTTGTTCCTTTTCGAGGACGAAAAGTCTTAAGGGGGAGAGGATGTAATGACCCGTGTTTTGGGATGTGAGGAGTTAGTCCCAGTTTTGCCTTTTTGGGTGGAAATTGTTGGGTTTTAGGGAGTTTTATTTCCACAAACTTTGGCTAAATCATCTTGTATGTTGATGAGCAAGTAAGAGGCAAAGTTTGAGCCCAATAGGGAGTGCACGTGAGAACGCACGTGAGAAGGGCTTTTCACGTGCAGTGAGATTTTTGCATGGGAGCCTTCCTGATGTTGTTCCAAGCCTTGTGGTAAAATTCTAGAACATTTGGAGGTGCACGTGAGAAAGGCCTTTCTCACGTGCAGCCTCCATTACCCTTGTTTTGTTGTTCTGATACTCTTTCGCTAAAGGACCTTGGTGAAATTATGAGTGTTTTGTCCTGTGTGGTTGCAAAAAGGTTGTAGTCTGTCATCAAAACTACGTCGTTTTGATGCTAGGATTCATTTAATCAAAACTACGTCGTTTTGGGTTTTGAGTTGTCTATATAAAGAGGTGAAGGCTCCTTGTTCTAGGGTTAGGGTTCTCTTCAGCCACCGCAGCCATCGCAGAGAGAGAGAGAGAGTGAGAGAGGAGAGTTCTGGCCATTGCTGCTGTGGTATTTCTCGTGGGCGGACGACGTTCGGTGTGGGAGCAGGATCATTGCTGTGGTGAAAAGTTTTCCTACAGGTTGGGGTTCTGTCTTTCCTGGTCTGTCCCGGGGTTAGGCCCTGTGTAAAAGATTTATAGAGTTTTTATATTGTTGTTGCTATAATATTTATATGTAAATTCATGTGGGTGTGACCTCCTATATGAATGTTGGCCTTCAATGGCGTCTTGGTGTGATTCTGGCCAGTGCATGTTAAATGTTCAATAAAATGCCTGTGTGAATACGCCTAGGACGTGTTTGAAGTTATGCCTGTGTGACCACGCATGTTAAGTGTTGGATATTATACCTGAATGGCCATGTTGTGCTGCGTGTTTGCTTTTATACCTGGTGGCTGTGGAAGCCCGAGACTGTTTATGTTAGCCTGTGAGGCTGTGGGAACTATTTGCCTGAGAGGCGGTTAAACCATTTGCCTGAAAGACGGTTAAACCATTGGCCTGAAGAGGCGATTAAATCACTTGCGGTTAAACCATTGGCCTGAAGAGGCGGTTAAATCACTTGTGGTTAAATCATTGGCCTGAAGAGGCGGTTAAATCACTTGCTTGAGATGGTTAAAGTGTAAGCCTGTGTGGCAGTGAAAGATTGTATTTGCTGATGTGGTTTGTTCATATATCTGTTGAAATTATTGTATCACGACACTGTACTTGTACACATGGCATGTAGATGCTAGGAGCATGGGATGGGTTGGGGAGATATGATCCCTACTGAGCTGTGATTGCTCACCCCTCCTACTGTGTTTGTTTTCTTTACAGGGACCTACAGGCGTTAGGTGAGAACACCAAGGTGGAAGACTTTTTACCTTGTGGCTTTACTTCTTTTGTTATTTGAGTGTTTTGTCAAATGTTATGTTGAGAGACTATTGTAACTCCAAACGGAGATGATGTAATAGATTTTGGAATTTAATAAAAATAAGTGGTTTACCTTTCGGTTATTTGTGGATTATTATGAATGTGTTTGTGGTCCTGCTTGGATGTTGGATTTTGTACATCTACCCCTTGCCCACCGGGTGGGTAAAGGAAGTCACGAACCGGTTCCCTCGGGTTGGAAATCCGGGGCGTGACAAGTCTAACTACATTCGAAATGAAGTTGCATTCCTATGAGGAGCCATCTACATCAAAATTTGCACCTACAGTGAAGGGAACAAAAGAAGTAGCCTTCAAGGCTATGAAAAAAAATAAAAGTAAAGAGAGAAGCTAAGTCCTCATAAGACCGAGAGGACAGTGACAGTGAAGATGGTGAAAATGAAATGGTAGCCTACTTCACCAGAAAATTTAGAAGAGGTAGAGCAGGAAAGCAAGCTAGAGGAAAAGGGAAATGTAGACTTTCTCTTAGTTGTTTTAAATGTGAAAAGCGGGGACACTTTGCATCATAGGGCAAAGTGAAAGGTGATGACTCAGATGATGATGCCTCAGATGTAGAGGACATTAAATGGAAGAAGACATCATCTAGAAGAAGCAGTTCCACAAGGAAACCAATAGCTTCATGATAACATGCATTTATTGTCACGCCCCGGATTTCCAACCCGAGGAGACCGGAACGTGACCCTCCCTTTACCCAAGTTGGATAGAGGGGTTAGAATACAACATACACCTCACATTTTATATTCAGAGAACAACCTTATATTTATTGAGTCCAAACATAGCAAATACGTCCAAAACACACTTTTATTACATTGAACTTCACATTACAATCTCCCCACTGGGGTTACAAAGTTACAAAAAGAAAAGCAGCACAACCCAAAATAATGATGAGCAAGCCACAAGGAGGACTTCCACCTTGGTGTTCCCACCTAACGCCTGTAGGTTCCTGTAAAGAAAAACAACATGGTAGGAGGGGTGAGCAACCACAGCTCAGTAGGGATCATGTCTCCCCAACCCATCCCATGCACCTAATATCTACATGCCTTGTGTACAAGTGCTGTGTCGTGCTACAATTATTCTACCAGATATAATTACCTGGCTATAACAAAGAAATACAATCATACACGGGCTGGTACATAAACACTCCCGGGCTTCCACACGGCCACCGGGTTCCAAGAACAGTCCCCGGGCTTCCACAACCACCGGGTTCCAAGAACAGTCCCGGGCTCACAAGAACACAACTAGCCACACTTAGTCACACAGACATAACATCGAACACTTAGCATGCAAAGCCTCACAGGTATAAAACCAAGCAATTCGTGTGCATAAATTCACAGACTCATAAACCCAGCCACACAGGCATTTTCTCAAACATGTAGCAGGCATGTCACACAGGCATTTTATCGAACACTTTTCATGCATCGTACGAACACTAGAAACACACCAAAATCGCCATTGAAGGCCAACATTCATATAGGAGATCACACCTATATGAATTTACATGTAAGTATTATAGCAATAACAATGGAAACTTTACAAAATATCCATAGGGCCTAACCCCGGAACATACCAGGAAAGACAGAACCCCTACCTCAAAGATCCTCCACACTCTTGCCTCCACGCTTAATGCCGTCCAACCACGGGAATGACAACGACAGCCACGAACTGGAGTCCTCTCTCTCAATCTCCCTCTCTCTCTTTCTGTGACGGCTGCGGCGGCTGACAACAAAAACCCTAAACCTAAAATAAAGAGAGCTCCTCTTTATATAGACCTCACTTATCAAAACGACGTAGTTTTGATAAATGAAATCCCACCATCAAAACGACGTAGTTTTGATAAATGGAATCTCACCATCAAAACGACGTAGTTTTGATAAATGAAACACACCATCAAAACGACGTAGTTTTGATAAATGAAACACACCATCAAAACGACGTAGTTTTGATAAATGAAACACACCATCAAAACGACGTAGTTTTGATAAATAAAACATGAACTAACCACTCCGCTTCCACACAGGACAAAATACCCACAATCCGAACATGGTCATTGTCACACGCAGCCTCTACACGCTCCCACTTGAGCTCATTACACTCTCTAACAACCAAGCCACGAAGACTCGTAGAAACACTCCTTCGAAGATTAGCCGGAAACGCGGCCTCGAAGATCTATCTCGAAGATCTAACTTTCGACCCTCAGACCTTCGAACTTCGACCATCGGTCTTCGACCCTACGACCCAAATCTTCGGGTCTTCCACCTTTTGACCCAAGCGTTCGCCCAAGGTATTGTTCATCTTCGTTCCAGCTTGTTCTACCCAAAACACGGGTCATTACATCCTCTCCCCCTTAAGACTTTTAGTCCTCGAAAAGAAACAATATGCAAGGAAAACAAACACATGCGGCCCATTTGCAAGACAAGAGCCACAACGCCCCAGATGGATCACACAACATAACAGGACATCTCAAACACATTTTGCAATCTCAAAACACATCTTAATAAAAATACCGGTTTACAAGTAGAAATACAAATACACCAAAGCATGAACCACAAAAAAAAAACACATCACTACGACCACCTCCCCCCCCCTTAAGATTGTTCGTCCTCGAACAACTTTGGGTGTTGCTCACGCATCGCGGACTCACGTTCTCATGTCTCCTCCTCAATGCCACGGTGCTGCCACAAGCACGCGAACCAAAGGAATAAGCACGACCACGCAAAAGCTTCTCTCGCCGATCTAGGATACGGATAGGGGCCTCAACAACGGACATGTCATCCTCAATGTCCAATGTCCCCCAATCGATGACATGAGTGGGGTCAGGGTGATACTTCCTCAACCGGGACACGTGAAACACGTTGTGCACTCGACTCGGCCCGCGGTGGTAACGCTAACCGGTAGGCCACGGGCCCCACACGATCCAGAATCTCAAAAGGACCAATAAACCGCGGAGATAGCTTGGAACCTCGCCCAAACCGTCGATGTCCACGACATGGAGAGACACGAAGGAACACATGATCACCAACAGAAAACTCCAAAGGTCGCCGTCGCTGATCCGCATAAGATTTCGCCGACTCGAGCCGACAACAAACGCTGACGAATCAATTTGACCTTCTCAGTAGCCTCTTGAACCAACTGTGGCCCCAAGAGAGCTGCCTCTCCTACCTCAGTCCAACACAAGGGTGAGCGGCACGGCCTCCCATACAATGCCTCAAAAGGAGCCATCCCAATGGATGCCTGATAACTGTTATTGTAGGCAAACTCCACCAAAGGAAGGTGAGTTGCCCACGAACCCCCAAAATCTAGCACACAAGCCCTCAACATATCCTCCATGGTCTGATTCGTCCGCTCAGTCTGACCGTCAGTCTCAGGGTGAAAGGCTGTACTCAGGTGAAGCTTGGTCCCCATAGCCGCCTGCAAACCTGTCCAGAAACGGGAAGTGAACCGCGAATCCCGGTCAGAGACAACCGATGATGGTACTCCATGCGGTCTCACAATCTCGTTCAGGTATATACTGACTCAAGGTCCCAATGAAGTCCCGCTCGCGAACAAGAAGGAAATGGGCCGACTTTGTGAGTCGATCCACAATCACCCAAATCATATCCTTCCTCCCAAGTGGTGGGTGGAAGACCGATCCACAAAGTCCATCGCGATGTGGTCCCACTTCAACTCCGCTATGGGCAACGGCTGTAACATGCCCGCCGGCCGCTGATGTTCTGCCTTCATCTGCTGACACGTGAGGCACCGCGAAACAAAGGCAGCCACATCGCGTTTCATCCCAGGCCACCAAAAATGTCCTCGAAGCGCATTGGTACATCTTCGTACCCCCTGGTTGCACAGCAACTCTAGATTGGTGAAACTCCCTCATCACCTCATCCCTGAGGGAAGAAGCTACTACCAACCGCCCCTGAAACGACAATTCATGCTCGGGACCCTCATTCCGGTCCTCGAATAGCTCCCCGGCCTCAATACGGGCACGGAGAACCTCACACTCGATGTCACCCAGTTGTTCCTCCCGGACGCGCTGGTACAACTCAGGCACAACCACCAAAGGACTCGGGATTGTCCCACCATCACGAACAACGAGCCGCAGCCGCAACATCGCCAACTGCTCCATCGCCTTCCACTCTCTCATGGCCACCTCGGCTTTCCCTTTCCTACTCAACGCGTCGGCTACAACATTACCCTTGCCCGGGGTATAGGCAAGAGTAAAGTCAAAGGTCCGCAAATACTCCACCCATCTCCTTTGCCTCAAATTCAAGTCCTTCGAGTAAAGATGTCTGGAAGGCTCTTGTGATCCGAGAACACCACAAACTTTTCCCCCCAAGAGGTAGTGCTGCCAACTCTTCAGGGCGAAGATGACGGCCGCTAACTCAAGGTCATGAGTAGGATAATTCTGCTCATGAGGCTTCAATTGCCTCGACCCATAAGCGACCACACTGTGCTCCTGCATAAGCACACACCCCAAACCAACCCTGGACGCATCACGGTATACCTCATACGGAATATCCTCCCTAGGCAACCTCAACACAAGAGGTGGTCAAACGGGTTTTGAGAGTCTCAAACGCCCGCGGGCACTTGTCTGTCCACTCAAATTTCACTCCTTTCCTAGTCAACGCCGTCATAGGAGCCGCCAAACGGGAGAACCCCTCTACAAAACGGCGATAATAGCTTGCCAAACCAAGAAAGCTACGAATCTCGAAAACATTGGTTGGCCTCTCCCATGATGATACCGCCTCAATCTTGGCTGGGTCCACCCTAAATCCCTCAGCTGACACCACGTGGCCAAGAAAGTGAACCTCCTGCAGCCAAAACTCACACTTGCTAAACTTAGCAAACAATTCTGGTCCCTCAAGGTTTGTAACATCGTTGCCAAGTGCTCCACATGCTCCTTCTCGGTCTTGGAATACACCAAGATATCGTCGATAAACACCACCACGAACGAGTCTAAGTATGGGGCAAAGACTTGGTTCATCAAATGCATTAATACTGCCGGCGCATTAGTGAGCCCAAAAGGCATCACTATCCACTCGTAGTGCCCATACCTGCACCGAAAGGCCGTCTTAGGGATGTCTCCCTCCCTAACCCTCAACTGATGATACCCCGACCGTAAATCTATTTTGGAAAACCACTGGGCTCCACTCAATTGGTCAAACAGGTCATCTATCCGAGGCAACGGGTACTTGTTCTTCACGATCCACCGAATTCGACTTCCGTAGTCGATGCAGAGACGAAGTGTGCCATCAGCCTTCTTAGCAAAGAGCACCGGAGCACCCCAAGGTGAAGTACTCGATCTGATATACCCCTGGCTCACCAACTCCTCGATTTGCCTCTGAAGTTCCCTCAACTCAGCTGGCCCCATACGATACGCTACTTGGGAAATCGGACCCGTCCCCGGCACCAACTCAATGGTGAACTCCACACTCCTCTTAGGTGGCAAACTCCTCAACACTTCAGGAAAAACATCCTGAAATTGGTCCACAATAGTGGGCCACACCCTCTTTTCCACCTTCCCCTCCTCAGCAAAGGTCAAGGCTGCCAACCTATGGGTAATGGCACCCCACTGGTCCAACACTGGCCCGGCCCGACTCGCCTCACAGTCCCACTCCCCCTGCAGGGTGCAAGAGGTCCCTGCAGGTGTCACGAAGGATACCCGCCGCCGATAACAGTCTATCTTGGCCTGGAAAGCCATAAGCCAATCCATACCCAAGATCAGGTCAATCGTACGCAAAGGCATCACATGCAAGTCAAAACGCAGCTCCACCTCTCCTATGGTTAACACACGATCCACGGCAAACACGCCACACCTCAATCATACCCCCCCACTGGAGACTCAACAACTAGGGGCTTCGCTGCCTCCACACAAGCTAACCCCAAGCTATCTATCACAAGCTCAGCAACAAACGAAGCTAATGTACGGGAGATCAAAAGGGTACCTCTAACCACCGATGGTCCTGCTCCACCCTCAGCTGGTGGGGGTGGTAGTTCAGCCTCCTCCGGGTACGTCGCCTCCAGGCAAACACCCTCCCCTTGGCCCATGCCACCGGTCGGCTCACTCGTCTGGGCGCTTGCCGCCAAGGCGCCTCCCGCTTCGATCTGCGCCGCTCCGGCCTCCCCCGAGGTTGGGTCCGATTCGATCTGCCTGACTAGCCGGCCACCGACGAGCTGGTCTCTCTGCTGGTGCATGGAAACTGGCATCACTCCCTGTGCTGGATGTCATGCCTCCAACTCCCCTGTTGCCACTCCGGCAAACCCGGCTCAGATGGCCCTCTCGTCCACAACGATGGCATTTCCAGTCCCTCTTTGGACACTCCTTCCTCAAGTGGCCTTGCTCCCCACAAGCAGTAACAACCGCCGGGGAGACCTCCTGCTGGACCGCCCGTGCGCCACCGCCAAAGCTAGACCTCCCTGGGTTCACCAATGTCTGTCCCCTGCTGCGGAAGGAACTGCTATCTCTCTCCTCAGTCTTAGGCCTCTTGGACCCCGAATTGCGTTCAGACCTACCTTGCAACTGACGACCCTGATGGACCTGCCTCCCATCCTCCAGCTCTCTCTCAGCTATACGTGCTGTCTCAACGACCTCAGCATATGTCCTCAAACGTAGAATCGCCACCCTCTCCCTAAGGGCTGGCCTAAGACCCAGAGTGAACTTGTGGGCCTTCAGGTCCTCCTTTGCCACTGTCTCGGGGGCAAACCTACTCAGACTCCGGAACTCCCGCTCATACTCGGGCACCATCTTTGATCCTTGCTTCAGGCTACCAAATTCCTCTCTCTTCTGCCATCTCAAAGATTCCGGGAAGAACTCATCATGGAAGAGCTGTAGAAACTCCTCCCAAAGCATGAACTGCACCGCACGGCTCCCCGCGACACTCAATCACCACTCCGAGCATCCCCTTCCACTGCCGAATGGCCAGTCTCACCTTATCCTCCTCCCGGGGTAGGAGAAAGGAAAACACATGCTCGATCTGCCTCAGCCAGTGCTCAGCTAACACTGGGTCCTCCCCCCCTTTAAATCGCGGAGGTTGTTCCTTCCGGAACCGTGTCACCACATCATCCTCTGCACGAGTCGGTATACCACGCGGAGAAACTTCACGCTCACGAGGTAGTTCTCCTACTGGTGGTGGTGGTGGTGGCACCACCGCCGTGGTCTTGCCATCTCACGGCGCACCTCCTCCCGAACGTCCTGCCGGAGTCCCTCCCGTAGCTCTCGTACCTCCGTCGGCGGATGCCTTCTTGTAGTTGTGCCGGTAACAACGCATGCCCTCCAACGGACGGTCCCGTACCCGGACCCTCATGGGCGGATGACTCATCGCCATCGCCCCGGACGCACGTGTCACTCTCCTCGGCGGCATTCTTACTACACGAAGTAAGAAGCACAAACGTCAAAACAAATTTTATAATCTATCGCGTCACTACCTCTACCCCGCTGATCAATTCCACTATCACATGACATTACACACATACATTGCATGAATCACATTGCACAGTTCAGTACACATTGTTAAACAAATCAGAGTTGCACATTTCACTTAATCATATGATCTTATCCACAGTTTAGCATACATTCACAGCAAATGCAACTAGTGCCCTAATGCCAATGCATGCAAATCCTACCACAAGACTGGACTACCCCAAGTACACCTTAGAGGCTCCACGAGGACCATGTTGATCAGGCACGTCCCTCCAGGCTCCTCCAAAGGACTCAAGATAACCAAGTCTGCCCACTACCCTAGGCCAACTAGACCATGCTCTGATACCATATTGTCACGCCCCGGATTTCCAACCCGAGGAGACCGGAACGTGACCCTCCCTTTACCCAAGTTGGATAGAGGGGTTAGAATAAAACATACACCTCACATTTTATATTCAGAGAACAACCTTATATTTATTGAGTCCAAACATAGCAAATACGTCCAAAACACACTTTTATTACATTGAACTCCACATTACAATCTCCCCACTAGGGTTACAAAGTTACAAAAAGAAAAGCAGCACAACCCAAAATAATGATGAGCAAGCCACAAGGAGGACTTCCACCTTGGTGTTCCCACCTAACGCCTGTAGGTTCCTGTAAAGAAAACAACATGGTAGGAGGGGTGAGCAACCACAGCTCAGTAGGGATCATGTCTCCCCAACCTATCCCATGCACCTAATATCTACATGCCTTGTGTACAAGTGTCGTGCGTGCTACAATTATTCTACCAAATATAATTACCGGCTATAACAAAGAAATACAATCATACACGGGCTAGTACATAAACACTCCCGAGCTTCCACAGCCACCTGGGTTCCAAGAACAGTCCCGGGCTTCCACAGCCACCGGGTTCCAAGAACGGTCCTGGGCTTCCACACCACCGGGTTCCAAGAATCCCCGGCTTCCACGCCCACCGGGTTCCAAGAACGGTCCCGGGCTTCCACGACCACCGGGTTCCAAGAACACAAGACACATAGCCACACTTAGTCACACAGACATAACATCGAACACTTAACATGCAAAGCCTCACAGGTATAAAACCAAGCAATTCGTGTGCATAAATTCACAGACTCATAAACCCAGCCGCACAGGCATTTTCTCAAACATGTAGCAGGCATGTCACACAGGCATTTTATCGAACACTTTTCATGCATCACACGAACACTAGAAACACACCAAAATCGCCATTGAAGGCCAACATTCATATAGGAGATCACACCTATATGAATTTACATATAAGTATTATAGCAATAACAATGGAAACTTTACAAAATATCCACAGGGCCTAACCCCGGAACATACCAGGAAAGACAGAACCCCTACCTCAAAGATCCTCCACGCTCTTGCCTCCACACTTAATGCCGTCTAACCACGGGAATGACAACGACAGCCATGAACTGGAGTCCTCTCTCTCAATCTCCCTCTCTCTCTTTCTGTGACGGCTGCGGCGGCTGACAACAAAAACCCTAAACCTAAAATAAAGAGAGCTCCTCTTTATATAGACCTCACTTATCAAAACGACGTAGTTTTGATAAATGAAATCCCACCATCAAAACGACGTAGTTTTGATAAATGAAATCTCACCATCAAAACGACGTAGTTTTGATAAATGAAACACACCATCAAAACGACGTAGTTTTGATAAATGAAACACACCATCAAAACGACGTAGTTTTGATAAATGAAACACACCATCAAAACGACATAGTTTTGATAAATAAAACATGAACTAACCACTCCGCTTCCACACAGGACAAAATACCCACAATCCGAACATGGTCATTGTCACACGCAGCCTCTACACGCTCCCACTTGAGCTCATTACACTCTCTAACAACCAAGCCACGAAGACTCGTAGAAACACTCCTTCGAAGATTAGCTGGAAACGCGGCCTCGAAGATCTATCTCGAAGATCTAACTTTCGACCCTCAAACCTTCGAACTTCGACCATCGGTCTTCGACCCTACGACCCAAATCTTCGGGTCTTCCACTTTTCGACCCAAGCGTTCGCCCAAGGTATTGTTCATCTTCGTTCCAGCTTGTTCTACCCAAAACACGGGTCATTACATTTATGCCGTTATTCTAGTGCATATTTAGGGTATTAAAGAGCATGATTAGGGCTTAATTTATCCATATTTCTTAGATATTTGCTCTAACACCCTAGGAAGACTGCTTGGCCTATATATATGTGTTTTGCAGTTGTTTTGGCAGGTTTTTAGGTAATTTCATCTCATGGACTGCAGCCAAATCACCTCATTTACAAAGGAAGGGACTTGTGGCAAAAGAGGGCAGCCTGAGGAGGCAAAACAAGAGTGCACGCCATATGGACCATTATGACGTGCAAGGATTTTATTGTAGTCTTGCCTTCTACACATTTCAAGGAAGCCTGGGGCAAAATTTCAGAGCTTTTGGAGCTGCACGTCATATGGTCATATGACGTGCAATGTGCCGTGCAGTCGGATTTTTACATCGATCGCTTGGTTTTGTTATTTTAAACACTTTTCTCTAAAGCACCTAGTCCAAATTATGCTTGGTTCGAGTTGTATTCAAGTTGGAAGAAGAATGGAAACTACTTATCAAAACTACGTCGTTTTGATAAGTGCCAACTGCTGGCGGCTAGGGCACTCATTACTCCCCTTGTTTCTATATAAATAGAGGAGGCAGTAGGTCTTTTAGAAGACAATTTTTAGAGAGGCACATATTTTTTAGAGAGAGGAGAGAGAGAGTCACGGTTTGGAGGCTAGGGTTCTGATCCTGGAGCTGCTAGCCCTAGGAGGTCTGACAGCTGAAGAAGACCTAAAGTTGGAGTTCTACTACACCTGCTTGAGGATGATGTTCTTTATTTGTTATTGTTTATCTAAGAACATGTTTGAGTAGTTTCCTTTATCTAAGAGAGCAATGTAGCCCCCTAAGTTGTTAAACTGATTATTTGAATATTGGGTTTGTTTAATTGAGATTGCATGTTTTATGAATCTATTCTTCATCTTTTAATATCTGGGCTGTACACCTGGCTTTTCTTAGCCTTAGTCTGAGGCTGACCTTTGATTCATAACATATTTGTGATTGGTGTGACCATTATCCTGTCATGAGTATGATAATTAGGCTTTGCATGTTGATGTCATGATGACTATTCAGGCATACAACACTTAGAAGGTCTGGCAATGACCAATTGCAGTACCTTGGCTTA
The DNA here is from genome assembly GCA_023512835.1 of Taxillus chinensis. Classification (NCBI taxonomy): domain Eukaryota; kingdom Viridiplantae; phylum Streptophyta; class Magnoliopsida; order Santalales; family Loranthaceae; genus Taxillus; species Taxillus chinensis. The sequence goes on from CM042085.1 coordinate 34,709,011, forward strand.
GTTATAGCATGTTATCAATTAAATAATCTCAAGAACCTTAAAATCAGTAGAAACAGCATAGGGAGGTGAAGTTGTGACCCTAGATGCCTTTAATCCTTGAATCTTAATCCTAAAAACAATTTGCTTTCTTTGTTTATTCAGAAAACCAAATAAAAATTAGATCTTTAGTTATAAAAAGTGTAGGTCCCAAAGTGAGTCTAGAGGGGGGGTGAATAGACTCTCTTCGTGTGCGGAAGGTAGACTGTTGGCTGGTTTTGGATTTCTCTAGCGATGACTATGATGGAAGTATTTATGGAGAAGATGATAGAAGTATTGTGAGGATAAAGTGAGTGATAATGAACTATCAGACAAAACTGAGATAAGAGTAAATGCTTTTCTCTCAACAGATTTCAGTTGTGAAAGAGATGGTTTATGATAGATCGAAGTGTGGAAAACAAACAACACTGAGATCAAGACTTAACGAAAGTGCTAGATCTTTGATGAACAAAAGATTCGTGAATACTCAGACAGATTGCTCTTGTTCTTGACTCACTCGGCACACAACACTTCTTCAATTTCTCTCTTAGAGTCTCTCTCTCTAGTGTTGGAACACTCTTTTGTGTTCTGCAAAAGATTATTTTCTTTACTAACTCCGTCAGAACCAATGTCTTGTGTTCTATGTGTTTCCTTCTTTTTAAGAGAGAGGTTAAACTCTTGATTTTGTCGTTAAGTGCGTGAGAGATATATTTTTAAGATTAAAGTGCTCGTGTGCCGTGATGTCCATCCCGACAACCGACTTCCCGCCACTAAAAACGCGGAATGTCAGGGGATGGGTTGATCTGCTTTGATTTGCAGATCAGATGCCCATACTGCGTATTTGGCATGCAGTCGATCTTGGCCATTCATCCGTGGATGGTAGTTGGCAGCAATTAATGTGTCATTAATGCGCTCAACTGCTCGGGACGGCGCCGACTTGCTGTACAAACCCTAGCTGTCAATATCGCTAAGTAGTTGTGTTTAGGGTTGTAATTTTGCCTTAGAGGTAGATGCCTCGTAGGTTCGGTGACTCGAAGATTTCAGTTAGCACCTGTAGAAAGTTGCAAAGTTTTGCTTCAGGCTTTATGGTGTTTCTGCGAGTCTACGACTCACATCTTCGAGTCTTCAAGGCTAGAGGTCAGGTTGGATTAGCCTTTTATGTCACTCTGCGTGTCTGCGACTCTTCGAATAACGCTTAGAGTGACTTCTTCGAGTTCAGCTAATCTACCTGTTATTGTAGCTACGAGTCTACGACTTTAGTTCTGCGGGTCTACGACCTTCGGGTCTCTCAGTTTACTATATTTGTCTAAGTGGTCTGAAAATCTTCGACTCTACGAGTCTTCAACTTTGCTTTTCTTCCTTAGTCTTTCACAGAGGCTCATAAACTGAGTTCCTGTATAGCTACGACCCTTTAGCTACAAATCTCCGCCATCAATCTCCGAGTCTGGAAGTGTGGCAATTTCTCTATAGCGATTGTGTCCCTTGAGTCTATGAGTCTACGACTCTACGACCCTTGAGTTACAGTTTCATTTGTTTGCCAGTCTTTATAACATCGACTCTTCGTCCTTCAACCTACGAGTCTAAGAGTCTAGTTTTCTTTACACTGTTCGAAGGCTTCGACTCTGCGACTTTCGATCTACGAGTCTACGAGTCCTATTTTCTTAACAGTGTTCGAAGGTTTCGACCTTACAACTCTATGAGTCTTCGAGTCTAGTGATCATTGAAGTTCTGTTAATTGACTTAAGTAGTTATGGGGACTCTACGAGTCTACGAGTCTACGAGGCATTTAGCTTTGGTTACTGTTCTTAACACTTCTTCGACTCTACGAGTCTCCGAGCTTATTGACACTTACAGTAACCCTCTCTTTTTCGTACTATGACTCTACGACCTTCGACCCCGGATCTACGAGTCGCAATGTTCTGTCACTGTTTCGCCTTCAGTCTCCAGACTTTACGAGTCTACAAGTCTCTTGCCAATACGTCCTATGATAGTTTCACTTCTACGAACTTCGACTCTTCGTCCCTATGACCTTCGGTTCTTCGAGTCTCCAGACTTAGACTATATTTTGGCAGCTTCATCAAATCCTATATTTCCAACAAAAAGAATTCGTTTTTGCCAAGACATTTTATAGAGCAAGAGTAATTGAGTGGTTTGGTTTGAAAAACTAGAGAACTAGGCTAATCCCTGTGGGTTTGACCCCTTACTTTCTACTATTCTGTTTAGTGCAAACTAAGGGAATTAATTATCTTGAAGAATGGTTTAATGACGTTAGCTAACTCTTTTAGAGAGGCTAAAAATCGGTCTATCAAATTGGTGCCGTTGCCGGGGATTATACGGTTAACTAGTTTTTCAAAATCAACATTGAGTGAAATCGTTTGAATTCTGATCTTGGAGTTTAATTCTGTCTTATATTTTCTGTTATTTTGGGTTTTATTTATTTATTTTGTCTTGTTTGGAGCTATTGGGTGTGTTCTTGTTGTTTTACAGGAATGTTCACCAGGTGTTTGAGAAAATTCTCAGTGTGTATGTGACAAAGGGAACTTGTGCCATTTAATCCAGAACCTGAACGGATAATTAGAGATCGTCGTAGGGCAGCTAGGGAAGCCGCGAGGGAAGCTGAAGAAGCACTGCAGGGTTTAGAGGATACAGTTCTAGACATTATGGAGGATATAAGACCTGATGGCAGTGTACAGCAAGGAGGGGCCAATTATAATGGCCAATATCCAGAAGATGAGGGTAACAGATTTAGGCCTAGGACTTTCTTGGACTACGCAAGGCCAACTATGTCGAATCACTACTCTGGGATTAGGCAAGCAAGAGTCCAAGCATACAATTTCGAGCTGAAACCGGCATTGATAAACATGGTGAGCAACAATGCATTTGGAGGAACAGCAGTGGATGACCCACATGAGCACTTGATGAGGTTCTTTCAGATGTGTGACACAATAAAGATCAATAATGTGTCGGAGGAAGCAATAAAGTTAAGGATTTTTCCCTTTTCCTTAAGGGATAGAGCTCTTGGATGGTTCAATAGCTTACCGGCGAGTTCTATAAACACTTGGGAGGAGATGCAGACTAAGTTTATGTCTAAATATTTCCCTCCTTCCAAGGTGATCCAGCTCAGAGGGGAGATTAGCCGATTTAGGCAAGACGAGATGGAGACTCTCCATGAGGCTTGGGAAAGATTTAAAGACTTGGTAAGAAGATGCCCTGACCATGGAAGACCCCAATGGATTCAAATCGAATCCTTCTACGCTGGTCTTCAATCTCACTCACAAGACAAGGTGAATGCAGCTGCGGGAGGATATCTAATGAATTTGGAACCTAATGTAGCAGCTGAACTCTTAGAGAGACTGTCCTTGGCTGATTGGCAGTAGTCAAATATACGGACTTCAAGGCCAAAGGAGAAGATAGCTTCAATTGATAACTCTTCCAGTGACATACAAGAGCAGATACGGGCTCAAGCCAAAAGCATGGAAGTATTGGCTCTTAAGGTTGGAGGACCACAACAAGCTCCACCAGTAGTTGATCAAGCATGGAGTGGAGCTGAAGAAGCAAATTTTGTTGGAGGAAAGGGTATGTATTAGAAGCAACCCTTCTTCCAACAGAACCAGGGTCAAGGCTATCAGCAACAAAATCCCAACCAAGGTTACCAAAAAAATGCCTTTAACCAGAGTCAGGATAGAGGAGGTGACACTTCAAATCAGTATAAATATATCCCTCCAGGAATGAAGCAGAATCCATATGCTACAGATAATTATTTGCAACCACCTCCAGGTTTTGAGTAACAACAGCAGCCTCATCCTCAGCAACAGAGAGGAAGAAACTATCAAGGATGAGACGACCAGAAGAGAGGTGGGAGATTGGAAGGAAAGGGTAGGAAGTATGAAGAGCTCTATTAAAAATATTGAGAAGCTATTGGTGAGCGTGGCACAAAATGCTAATCAAGGAATGTCTTCAAAATCCTTTCCCAGTGACACTGAAATTAATCCAAAGGAAAGCTGCAAGGCTGTCACTTTAAGAAGTGGTAAGGCATTAAAGGAAGTTGGGGAGCCTACGAAGAAGGCCCTACAAGAAGCACAAACCAAGCCCTCAGCAGCAGAAAATCAGGGAAGAGCTGATGAAGAAGAGAAACAGTTGGGAGTTAACCAAGAACAACAACCAATTAAGGTTCAACCAGATGAAGAACAAAGGCCAAAGGAAGTGAGTCCTACGATGCCATTTCCTTAGTGGATAAGGAATTAAAAGGTGGAAGAAGAAAATGAACGCTTCTTGAAGATATTCAAGAAGCTGGAAATAAACATTCCTTTCATTGAAGCCCTTGAACAGATGCCCAGATGCAAGAAAGTTTTGAAGGACTTCATGATGAAGAAGAGGAAGTACAGAGACCACGAGATTGTTGCTGTCATTAATGAGGTGAGCAATGTGGTTTAGAGGAACTTACCCATAAAGCATAAAGATCCGGGTAGTTTCACTCTTCCGTGTGTAATAGGAGATGCACCACAACAGCAGGCCCTATGTGATTTGGGCGCCAGCTGACAGACAGATTTTTAGCCTCTCTAAAAGAGCTAGCTAATGTCGTTAAATCTCTCTTCAAGATAATAATTCCCTTAACTAATGCTAAATAGAATAGCGACAAGAAAGGGGTCGATCCCACAGAGATTACCAAGTTATCTAGCTTTAACTCAAATCACCAAATTAATCTTGCTTAAAACAATGTCTTGGCAAAAACGACTTCTTTTTTTTTTTTTTTTGCTAAAGATCTAATTTTTATTTGGTTTTCTGAATAAACAAAGAAAGCAAATTGATTTTAGGATTAAGATTCAAGGATTAAAGCATCTAGGATCACAATTTCACCTCCCTATGTTATCTCTACTGGTTCATGGTATTAGGGTTGTCTGATTGAAAACATGCTAAACATAAGCCAAGGACAACAAATGGTCATTGAGGTCCTTTTAAGAGTTGTATGCCAGAATGGTCATCTAAACACACAAACATGCAAAGCCAATAAATCATACTTGCAAAAGGATAATGATCACACCAATTACAAATAAGTTATGAATCTCAATCTGCCCCAGACTAGGGCTAAGAATACCAAGGTGTACATCCAAAGATAGAATTTAAGAACAGATTCATAAAACATGCAAAACTTCAATCATCCAAACCCAATATTCATAAACACAGCAAAGCAACAAGGGGGCTACATTGCTCCCCTAGATTAAAAGAACTACTCATGCATGATTACAAGCAAAACCATAGCAGTAAAGCTAAACATCTTCTTCTAATCCACACGCGCAACAAGGCTTCAAATCCAGGCTCCAAAATCCGCGACGGCTGCTACGGCTGCGACGGCTGCTCTCCTAGGTCAAGGAGCAACCTCCAAATCGTGAAGCCTCTCTCTCTCTCTAAAAACGTGTAGGGGGTCTAGGATAGGATGCATGGGGCGTGGAGGCTGTATTTATAGAGTTTGGATGGGCCTTGAGGTGTGTACCCTAGCCCATCTATCAAAACGACGTAGTTTTGATAAGTGACACTCCAAACATTAAAATCTCTATCTTCCATCCACAATTTGGACATGGGCCTTTAGAAACAAATGATCAGCATGGAAAAACGATAGGATCGGTCCAAAAATATCTCTTCACGTCAATTTGCACGTGATATGGTGAATTCACGTGCAGCTCCAAATCAGCTCAAACTTCTCCCTAAACTTCCTTGCATCCTGTAGAGGCCTGAGAAGCAAAAATATGCTTGCACGTGAAATGGGTGAATTCACGTGCAGCTCCAAATGCTCTGAAATTTCTGTGGTAGGTAGAGGACATCATGCTAAGCAACTTTTGTTCTTACACGCCAATTGTTTGAGGCCATCTACTATGTCAAAAGTGAGCTCCAAAATCTGCCAAAACAGCTTAAAAACGCATGTATTTGCAAATAGCATCTTCCTAGGGGTTAGAGCAAATATATATGATATATGAAGCAATAAGGCTCTAATCATGCTCTTAAACATCCAAAATAAATACTAGAATAACGGCATAAAATGCACGTTATCAAATATACCACACTTGATTGCTTGTCCTCAAGCAAAAACATACAAGCATGCAAAAATAAAATAAACACGCAGTCAAAAGGAAGAAAAATAAAATAACAATCAAGGAGAATCATGGTTTCCTAAGCATGCAACTCTATCATGATGAAATGAGAATTTAAGCATCAAAATGAGTCATAGCTTAGTTCATTTATGTCCATATCCCTAGTCCAACAACCATGCAATATCACCACTTAAATTTCAGATATGAGCAAGCAATCCATGATAAAATAGCACCTAGTTTCCCTTTAAGTTCTTACCAAGGATAAGCAGCCTCACTCAAATATAATAATTCTTAAGCCCAATACCTATCAATGAACAATGGATGGAAAACTCTATCTCTACACTCGCCATCAGCTATTGATTAAGTACTTGCCAAGCAATCATGAGAGTTCCCTATTGTGCTCATCAAAGAAAACACACCCTCTATTCTACTTTATTTAAACTCACACTCTATTCTAAACTCAATAAACTCACACTCTAGTCTAATAACTGATAAAACAAAATCATGAGCTAAGAATTGAGCTCAACACTCTCAAAACAAAACACAATTAAGCCAATATGGCTTCACAAATAAATAATCACACATAAACATCAAGCCATTGTGGCTTTTATTCTGAATCTTTTTTTTTAATATTTTTTTTGTTTTTTTTAAGTAATAACCTTACAAGGTTGCATTTTATGCCCTCCCTTGATGGATTATTCACTCTTTTTTTTTTACTCACATAACACATAAATAAGACTGATTTTTCTAATGCAAACTCCTTGCCATTTTGTTACATAAGGAGAGACAGAAATTCATTGATGTCTCACATCTCATTTTCCAATTAAGTGATGGCTTTTTCACATTCTATATCACAGCCTTTTCCAATAATATCTCAAAATAAAGAAAAGAATGCAAAGATAGTCACAGTGACTTAGAGGTCTTGCATCCTAACTCCACACACCAAACACTAAGCACTAATAAGTAATCACATGCTTACTTGACTCCTACCATTAAATAACCAATGTTGAATGCAAGAAAAGTAGCAAATCAAACTATTACCCATACCCTAAAATGGCACTCAAAGGCTAAAAGAAGCTGTTCTCATTTTTCATTTCTTTTTCACTCAACTTTAAGGGTTACTTAGGTCTATCATAGCATTTCATGCTCAGCTAATATTCAAAACTCAGCTCCAAAAACATGGTGATATCATTCAAAAGATAAAGACATGATTAAACCAATTCAGAGCACATTTTAACTACTTTAACACCCTTATCACAACATGATACTAATGTGGCATAAAAATTAAATTTTAAGCCAAAATTGCATACTTAATATCCATGCCTCCACAAGCAAATCATTCACTGTCACGCCCCGGATTTCCAACCCGAGGAAACCGGTGCGTGACTCCCCATTTACCCACACGGAGGGCAATGGGGTTGGATTACTGGATGCCACACAAGCAAGTCTAACAATTGCAATAAATCAAATAAGCCACATCTTTATTTAATTTCAAAACATCAAAGGTTCACAAAACAACCAAGTCCCCGATTACGGTTCAATCCCTTAGTACATTCCCCTCCTTGGGGTTACATAAATCATAAAAGTACATTACTGAAATGAACAATAAAATGGAGAGGGTCTTCCACCTTGGTGTATCCACCTAACGCCTGTAAGTTCCTGGAAAACAAACAAACACAGTAGGAGGGGTGAGCAACCACAGCTCAGTAGGGATCATGTCTCCCCAACCCATCCCATGTTCCTAGCATCTACATGCCATGTGTACAAGTGCAGTGTTGTGTTACAATAATTTCAGCAAACATAATAACAACCACATCAACAATTTACAATCCTCCACCGCCACACAGGGCTAACACTTTAACCACAAGTGATTTAACCGCCTCTTCAGGGCCAAGTGATTTAACCGCCTCTTCAGGCCAAGTACCACAATCAAGCACACAACACAATGGTCACTCAAGCATACGACCAAACACTTGGTGAGCACCCGTTCACAAGCGCACAAACCCAACCATTCAGGCCATAGAGCAAACATCCAGCATACATACATACACTAAACCACAAGTCCAGCCACACGGACATATTACCAAACACTTAATGGGCATATACACACAGCTAAGTTCACACAGGCATTTCATCAAACATGTAGCGGGCATGAGTCGTACGGGGGCATTTTATCAAACACTTTTCATACATCACACAAACACTAGAAACACCAAAATCGCCATTGAAGGCCAACATTCATATAGGAGGTCACACCTATATGAATTTACATATAAATAATATAATATTCCTGCCTAGGACCCTAGGACCAGGAGGATTTAGGAAGAACGGAATCCCTACCTTACAACGGATCTTCCTTGCTTGCTCCCGCTAAACGCCGTCCTCCCCATTTATTGTTGAGATGCTCCTATCGTGTCATTTCTTAGTTCTTTTTTTGTAAAATTTAGCACTATCATAGGCATCCAGCCTAAGCTCATCTAACTCAATTAATTGAGTCATCCTAAGCTCCTTGATTTCTTGTGGGTTAAAATTTAACTTCATCAAGGCCCAATAGCCTTGTGTTCTAGTTCCACAGGCAAGTGACATGCCTTACCATATAGAATACGAGTTTGGTGACATCCCAATGGGAGTTTTATAGGCGTCCTATATGCCCATAAGGCTTCATCAAGCCTTTGAGACCAATCTTTCTTTTGGCTCCAAGGTTTCTTAAAATGGCCTTAATCTCTCTTTGGACACTTCGGCTTTCCATTAGCTTGTGGGTGGTAAGCTAAAGACTTCCTATGAGTGACACCATACTTGTTCAATAATTTGTCAAACAATTTGTTGCGAAATGACTACCCTTATCACTGATTATAGCCCTTGGTGTCCCAAAACGGCTAAAGATGTTCCTAGTAAGGAAGTGAGTCACAACCCTAGCATCATTCACTTCTAGTGAATAGCTGAATCCACTTGGAGTCCAATTACTAGGCAAAATGTATGAATACCCATCGGGATGGGGAATGGCCCCATGAAGCCAATGCCCCAAATGTCAAAAATTTCAACTGGAAGGATTCCAGTAAGGGGCATCTCATTTTTCCTAGACAGACCACCTACCCTTTGACATCTATCAAACTTTTTGATGTGGACATAGGTGTCTTTCACCATGTGAGGCCAATAATAGCCACACCGCATGATTTTAGCCACGGTTCTTTGCACCCCAAAGTGGCCCCCATAATGTGATGCATGACAATGATGTATTATGTCATCTACCTCCTCCTCAAGGACACACTTTCTAATGATTTGGTCGGAGCACCTCCTATAAAGAATTGGGTCTTCCCAAATGAATTTCTTAGCATCTACTACCAATTTCTTTCTCTTGGTGGTAGTCTAGCCGCGGTATGAACCCAGGTGGCTAAATAATTTGCTATGTCAACAAACCAAGGAAGATGATGCACCTCAAACAACTTCTCATCAGGAAAGTCATCTACAATGGGTAGAGACTTAGGTGCATTCTCCACACGGGAGAGGTGATCAGCCACCGAATTTAGGGCTCCCTTTGTGTCTCTAATTTCAAGGTCAAATTCTGTATGAGGAGAACCCACCTAATCAAGCGTGGCTTAGCTTCTTTTTTAGCAAACAAATATTTCAATGCAGCATGATCGGTATAAACAATGACTTTAGACCCCAAAAGGTAGGGTCTAAACTTGTTGCAACCATAAACCACGGCTAACAACTCTTTCTCGGTGGTGGTATAGTTCTGTGAGCATCATCTAAGGTCTTACTAGCATAGTAAATGACCCTAAACACCTTTTCTCGCCTTTGCCCTAAGACTACCCCCACAAGATAATCACTCGCATCACACATTAGCTCAAAAGGCTGAGCCCAGTCAGTGTGACTATAACAGTGCGATGACTAACTTACCCTTGAGGATGTTGAAAGCTTCTAAGCAATCTACATTAAACTCAAAGCTCGTGTCTTTTTCTAACAACCTACTCATGGGTTTTGCAATTTTTGAGAAGTCCTTAATGAATCTCCTATAAAAGCCAGCATGGCCAAGGAAACTTCTCACTCCTTTTTCATTGGTTGGAGGTGGCAGAGTCTCAATAGTGGAGATTTTTGCTTTGTCTACCTCCAAACCATGTGCAGACACCTTGTGCCCTAGAACTATCCCCTCAGTTACCATGAAATGGCATTTCTCCCAATTTAGGACTAGTTCCTTCTCCTCACATCTCGCTAAGACCACATCTAGATTTTTCAAGCACTGTTGGTAGGAGGAACCAAACACCGAGAATTCATCCATGAAGACCTCCATGATCTCCTCAACCAAACCCTGAAAAATAGCCATCATACACCTTTGAAAGGTGGCAGGGGCATTACAAAGCCCAAATGGCATTCTCCTAAATGCAAATGTGCGAAAAGGGCATGTAAAGGTGGTCTTTTCTTGATCCTCGGGCTTAACCATGATCTGATTATACTCAGAATAGCCATCTAAAAAGCAGTAGTGACTATAGCCAGTTAACCTATCCAACATTTGGTCAATGAAAGGAAGAGGAAAATGATCCTTCCTAGTAGCCTTGTTCAGCTTTCTATAGTCAACACACACTCTCCACCCCGTCACAGTGCGAGATGGGATCAATTCATTTTTCTCATTTTTAATCACGGTCATGCCCCCTTTCTTGGGCACAACATGCAATGGACTCACCCACTCACTATTAGAAATAGCATAAATTATACCCGCATTTTTCCATTTTAAAATTTCTTTTCTAACAACTTCTTTCATAGCAGGGTTTAATCTTCTTTGCCTTTCAGCAGTGGGTTTAAAATCATCATTCATCAAAATTTTATGCATGCAAATCCCTGGACTAATACCCCTAATGTCTTCAATGTTCCATCCTAGGGCCTTTTTGTGTTTCCTAAGGACTTCTAGCAATTGAGTACACTCCACATCATTCAAATTAGAAGCAACAATGACAGGGAATTGATTTGTAGAGTCTAGAAATTTGTACCTTAGGTGTCCAGGCAGCTCCTTCAGTTCTGGAGCTAGAGGCACGTCATCTTCTTTCTCGTCCTCAGCTTGCTCCAGAAAGTTTGTAGTTTGCTCATCTTCCTCAGCTGTCAAGTACATCTCTTCCTCTTGTTGAGCTTCTATAAGCTGAAGGGCTCCATTATTGGTGGTGGTAATTTCTTCTGCCAAGTAGTCTTCCACCAATTCCTCAAGGTCTTCAACCCAAAGGTAGTCCTCCTCCTCTTGACCTTGCAAAGCCTTCCCCATGTGGAAGACTAAGGTCTCCTCATTGATTCTCAGAGTTAGCTGCCCTTGAGCAACATCAATCAATGCACAACCCGTTCTGAGAAACAATTTTCCAAGGAGTAGCTGAACTCCTCTATCTTCTTCCATCTCCAAAACTACAAAGTCCGCTGGAAATATGAAGGAGCCCACTTTAACTAACACGTCTTCAATTATCCCTTCAGGCCTTCCAGTAGACCGGTCAGCAAACTGCAATGATATGGAAGTGGGCTTCATGCCCTTAAGCCCAAGCTGCTTATACAAAGCAAAGGAGATCAAATTGATGTTGGCCCCTAAATCACATAAGGCCTGCTGCTGCGGTTCATTGCCAATCACACAAGGGAGATTAAAACTGCCTGGATCTTTATGCTTGATGGGCAAACTCTGTTGAACAACACTGCTCACCTCGTTAGTGACTGCCACCGTCTCATGATCCCCATATTTCCTCTTCTTCTTCACAAAATCTTTAATGTACTTTCTGTACCTAGGCATCTGCTCCAAGATTTCCACAAATGGAATGTTAATTTCAAGCTTCTTGAACAAACTCAAAAAGCGCTCATGTTCTTTCTCAACCCTCTGATTCCTCAGCCTCTGAGGAAATGGCATAGTAGGCCTGAGCTCTTGCCTCTGTTCTTCAGCTATTCTGTCTTGACTCAGCTGCTGGTCCTTCTTTTCTTGCACTCTTTCTTCAGCTTTATCTTATTTCCCTTGGTCATCAGCTTCCAAGGGTCTGCTCTGTTCTTCTGGAATTGCCTTCTTCTTAGGCTCTTCAGCTTCTTTCAGTGCCTTCCCGCTTCTTAGAGTGATAGCCTTGCAACTCTCCTTGGGGTTCACCTCAGTGTCACTTGGAAAAGTGTTGGTTGACACCCTTTGATTAGCATTCTGTGCCATACTCACAAGTAACTTCTCCATATTCTTAATTGAAGACTCCATACTACCTACCCTTTCCTTCAAATCACCCACCTCTCTTCTAGCTGTCTCATCCTCATGCTGATATGTTCTTCTTTGTTGCTGAGGCTGAGGCTACTGTTGCTCGAATCCAGGAGGTGGATGTAAGAAATTATCAGTAGCATACGGATTTTGCTTCATCCCTAGAGGCACATATTTATACTGAGCTGATGTATCTCTCCCTCGGTTCTGATTCTTCTGATATCCCTGAGATTGTTGTTGGTTCTGATTGTACCCTTGTCCTTGTTGGTGAGGATAAAATTGCTGCTTCTGGTACAAGCCTTTCCCTCCAACATAATTTGCATCTTCAGCTCCACTCCACCCTTGCTCAGCTACTGGTGAGGCGTGTTGTGATCCTCCAACTTTAAGAGCCAACACTTCCATGCTTTTTGCTAAAGCTTAGATCTGCCCTTGCATATCATTGGAGGGAGTATCAACTGAAGATATCTTCTCCCTTGGACTTGAAGTGCGCACATTAGACCACTGCCAATCAGCTAATGGCAGCCTCTCCAAGAGCTCTGCCGCTGCGTCAGGCTCTAGATTCATCAAGCATCCTCCAGCAGCAGCATTCACCTTGTCTTGTGAGTGGGACTGAAGACCTGTGTAGAAAGATTCAATTTGAATCCACTGGGGTCTTCCATGATCAGGGCATCTTCTCACTAAGTCTTTGAAACGCTCCCAAGCTTCATGAAGAGTCTCCATCTCATCTTGCCTGAATCTGCTAATCTCCCCTCTGAGCTGGATCACCTTGGAAGGAGGGAAGTACTTTAACATGAACTTGGTCTGCATCTCCTCCCAAGTGTTGATTGAACCTGTTGTGATCGTTGAACCAGCCAAGAGCTCTATCCCTTAAAGAGAAAGGGAAAAGCCTTAGCTTTATTGCTTCCTCCGATACATTGTTGATCTTTATTGTGTCGCACATCTTGGTAGAACCTCATCAAATGCTAGTGTGGATCATCCATGGCAGTTCCTCCGAACGCGTTGTTGCTCACCATGTTGATCAACGCCGGCTTCAGCTCGAAGCTATTTGCTTGGACTCTTGTCTGACGAATCCCAGAATAATGGTCTGACATCATTGGCCTCGCATAGTCTAAGAAGGTTCTGGGCATAAACCTATTACCCTCTTCTTCTGGATATTGGCCATTGTAATTGGCCCCTCCTTGCGGTGCACCACCATCAAGCCTTAAATCTTCCATCAGTTCACCTACTGAATGCTCTAAGCCTTGCGGTGCTTCTTGACCTCACGTCTTGCTTCCCTAGCGCTTCACGCCGAGCTCTGAACAATCTTTCAGGTTCTCGATTAAATGGTATAAACTCCTGTCTTGGCATGCACAACTAGGAATTCCTCAAACACTTGGTGTATGTTCCTGTAAAACAACAAGAACACACCCAACAGCTCCGAACAAAAGAAAATAAATAAATAAAAACTCAAAGAAAAATAATAGAAAATAAAAGACAAAATAAAACACCAAGATCAGAATTCAAACAATTTCACTCAATATTGATTTCTAAAGCTAGTCAACCGTTGAATCCCCGGCAACGGCACCAATTTGACAGACAGATTTTTAGCCTCTCTAAAAGAGCTAGCTAATGTCGTTAAATCTCTCTTCAAGATAATAATTCCCTTAACTAATGCTAAATAGAATAGCGACAAGAAAGGGGTCGATCCCACAGAGATTACCAAGTTATCTAGCTTTAACTCAAATCACCAAATTAATCTTGCTTAAAACAATGTCTCGGCAAAAACGACTTCTTTTTTTTGCTAAAGATCTAATTTTTATTTGGTTTTCTGAATAAAAAAAGAAAGCAAATTGATTTTAGGATTAAGATTCAAGGATTAAAGCATCTAGGATCACAATTTCACCTCCCTATGTTATCTCTACTGGTTCATGGTATTAGGGTTGTCTGATTGAAAACATGCTAAACATAAGCCAAGGACAACAAATAGTCATTGAGGTCCTTTTAAGAGTTGTATGCCAGACGGTCATCTAAACACACAAACATGCAAAGCCAATAAATCATACTTGCAAAAGGATAATGATCACACCAATTACAAATAAGTTATGAATCTCAATCTGCCCCAGACTAGGGCTAAGAATACCAAGGTGTACATCCAAAGATAGAATTTAAGAACAGATTCATAAAACATGCAAAACTTCAATCATCCAAACCCAATATTCATAAACACAACAAAGCAACAAGGGGGCTACATTGCTCCCCTAGATTAAAAGAACTACTCACGCATGATTACAAGTAAAACCATAGCAGTAAAGCTAAACATCTTCTTCTAATCCACGCGCACAACAAGGCTTCAAATCTAGGCTCCAAAATCCGCGATGGCTGCTACGGCTGCGACGGCTGCTCTCCTAGGTCAAGGAGCAACCTCCAAATCGTGAAGCCTCTCTCTCTCTCTCTAAAAACGTGTAGGGGGGTCTAGGATAGGATGCATGGGGCGTGGAGGCTGTATTTATAGAGTTTGGATGGGCCTTGAGGTGTGTACCCTAGCCCATCTATCAAAACGACGTAGTTTTGATAAATGACACTCCAAACATTAAAATCTCTATCTTCCATCCACAATTTGGACATGGGCCTTCAGAAACAAATGATCAGCATGGAAAAACGATAGGATCGGTCCAAAAATATCTCTACACGTCAATTTGCACGTGATATGGTGAATTCACGTGCCGCTCCAAATCAGCTCAAACTTCTCCCTAAACTTCCTTGCATCCTGTAGAGGCCTGAGAAGCAAAAATATGCTTGCACGTGAAATGGGTGAATTCACGTGCAGCTCCAAATGCTCTAAAATTTCTGTGGTAGGTAGAGGACATCATTCTAAGCAACTTTTGTTCTTGCATGCCAATTGTTTGAGGTCATTTACTATGTCAAAAGTGAGCTCCAAAATCTGCCAAAACAGCTTAAAAACGCATGTATTTACAAATAGCATCTTCCTAGGGGTTAGAGCAAATATATATGATATATGAAGCAATAAGGCTCTAATCATGCTCTTAAACATCCTAAATAAACACTAGAATAACGGCATAAAATGCACGTTATCACCAGCATCAATTTAATCTCCTTCGCCCTTTACAAGTAGCTTGGGTTAACAGGGATGAAGCCCACTTCTATTTCACTACAATTTGCTGACTGGTCCACTGGAAGGCTTAAGGGAATCATAGAGGACGTGTTGGTAAAGGTGGGCTCATTTATTTTTCCAGCAGGTTTCGTGGTATTAGAGATGGAAGAAGCCACGGGAGTTCAGTTACTCTTAGGCAGAACTTTTTTGAGGACAGGGTGTGCTTTGATCGATGTAGCTCAAGGTAAGTTAACCTTAAGGATAAATGAAGATACCCTAGTCTTTTATATGGAAGGACCTTTGCAAGGACAAGAAGAGGAAAGCTATCTCTGGGTCGAAGACTTTGAGGACTTAGTGGAAGACTACTTGAATGAGCAGATCGAAGAACAAGATGAAGTGCTTCACACATCAGAGATCCAGCAGCCAGAAACTGAAGAATTGATCATTGAGGAGGAGGAACAAAAATCCAGTCCATCGGAGCAAGCTAAGGAAGAGCATGACGAGCCAACAATTCCAGCGCTAGAACTGAAGGAGTTGCCTGAACACGTGAGGTATGAATTTCTAGACTCCACAAATAGATTTTCAGTAATAGTAGCTTCAAATTTAAATGCTTTGGAATGTGAACAACTGCTAGAAATTTTTAGGAAACACAAGAAAGCTCTTGGGTGGAATATTGAAGATATTAGGGGCATTAGTCCAGGGCTGGGCATGCATAAAATCCTAATGAATGATAATTTTCATCCCACTGTTGAAAGACAACGAAGACTGAACCCAATAATGAAAGAAGTTATTAGGAAAGAAGTTCTAAAATGGAAAAATGCTGGGATCATTTATGCTATCTCTGATAGTGAGTGGGTTAGTCCTTTACATGTTGTGCCCAAGAAAGGAGGCATGACGGTGATTAGGAATGAAAAGAATGAATTGATTCCATCCTGAACTGTGATGGGGTGGAGAGTCTGTGTGGACTATAGGAAGCTCAATAAGGCCACTAGGAAGGATCACTTTCCACTTCCTTTTATAGATCAGATGTTTGATAGGTTGGCTGGGTATAGCCATTACTGCTTCCTAGATGGGTATTCCGGGTACAATCAGATCATGATTAAACCCGAGGACCAGGAGAAAACAACGTTCACTTGCCCTTTTGGCACCTTTGAATTTAGGAGAATGCCATTTGGGCTGTGTAATGCACCTGTGACCTTTCAAAGGTGCATGATGGCCATCTTTCAGGGCTTAGTAGAGGAGATAATGGAAGTATTTATGGATGATTTCTTTGTGTTTGGTTCCTCTTACCAACAATGCTTAAAAAACCTAGATACTGTCCTGGAGAGATGTGAGGAGAAAGAACTTGTCCTTAATTGGGAGAAATGCCATTTTATGGTAAATGAGGGCATAGTCTTTGGGTACAAGGTGTCCGCTAAAGGTTTGGAGGTGGATAGAGCTAAGATATCCACCATTGAAACCCTGCCACCTCCAACTAATGAGAAAGGGGTGAGAAGTTTCTTAGGACATGCTGGGTTCTATAGGAGATTTATTAAGGACTTCTTAAAAATAGCTAAACCCCTAAGTGTGTTGTTGGAAAAGGACTCAAGATTTGACTTTAATGATGAATGTTTAAAAGCTTTTGAGGTGCTTAAGCACAAGTTGGTCACAGCACCTGTCATAGTTACTCCAGATTGGGAACAACCCTTTGAGCTTATGTGTGATGCGAGTGACTATGCTATGGGAGTAGTTCTAGGGCAGAGGAGAGAGAAAGTTTTTAGGGTAATTTACTATTCTAGTAAGACCCTAGATAATGCCTAACAAAATTATACAACTACTGAGAAGGAGTTGCTAGCTGTAGTGTATAGCTGCAACAAGTTTAGGTCTTATCTCTTTGGGTCTAAGGTGGTTGTTTATACTGACCATGTAACTCTTAAGTATTTGTTAGCCAAGAAGGAAGCTAAGCCACATTTTTTGAGGTGGATTCTCCTCTTACAGGAGTTTGATTTAGAGATTAGAGACACTAAAAGAGCCTTAAATACTGTTGCAGATCACCTTTCTCGAGTTGAAAATGCACCTAAGTCTTTACCTATCTCAGATGACTTTCCTGATGAGGCAGTGCTTCAAGTAAGTCAGCTTCCTTGGTTTGCTGATATAGCAAATTATTTAGCCACTGAGTTCATACCTAAGCAATTTGATTACCACCAACGAAAGAGGTTCATAGCAGATGCACAGAAGTATATTTGGGATGACCCTATCCTCTATAGGCGTTGTGCAGATCAGGTAATTAGAAGGTGTGTCCCTGAGGAGGAAATGGATGATATTTTGCATCATTGTCATGCATCAGATTATGGGAGCCACTTTGGAGTGCAAAGAACAGTGGCCAAGATCATGCAATGTGGGTTTTACTGGCCTAACATGGTTAAAGACACCTATGTCTTTGTTAAAACTTGTGATAGATGCCAAAGGGTAGGTGGTCTGTCTAGGAAGAATGAGATGCCCTTAACTGGAATCCTTCCAGTTGAAATCTTTGATGTTTGGGGCATAGACTTTATGGGCCCATTTCCTATTTCTGATGGGTATTCATACATTCGTTGGCTGTGGATTATGTGTCTAAATGGGTAGAGGCAATCCCAACAAGAGTGAATGATGCTAGAGTGGTGACTAAGTTCCTCACAAGAAATATCTTTAGCCGTTTTGGGACACCAAGGGCTATTATTAGTGATGAGGGTAGTCACTTTTGTAACAAACTGTTTGATAAATTGTTGGCCAAGTATGGAGTCAACCATAGGAAATCCTTAGCTTATCACCCACAAGCTAATGGGCAAGCTGAAGTGTCCAATAGGGAAATAAAAGCTATTCTTAAGAAAACTGTTGGAGGAAATAGAAAGGATTGGTCACAAAGGCTTGATGAAGCCTTATGGGCTTATAGGACAACCTACAAGACTCCCATTGGAATGTCCCCTTACAGAATCCTATATGGGAAGTCTTGTCATTTGTCTGTGGAATTAGAACACAAAGCTCAATGGGCCTTAAGGAAATTCAATTTAGATCCACAAGAAACCAAAGAGCTTAGGATGACTCAATTAATTGAGTTAGATGAGTTTAGAATGGATGCCTACGAGAGTGCTAAAACTTATAAGGAAAGAACAAAAAAATGGCATGATAGGCAACTTAATAAAGAATCTTTAGCCCTGGGACAAAAAGTTTTGTTGTTCAACACTAGGCTAAGGTTGTTTCCAGGAAAGCTAAAATCAAAATGGATGGGGCCATTTGTGGTGACTGATAAGAAGCCATATGGGAGCTTTGAGCTCCAAGCTAAAGATGGCAAGAAATTTTGGGTTAATGGCAATAGGCTGAAACCTTATTATGATCCAACATAGAGGGAGATAGTTGATTCCCTCTCTTTTGAGCCTTCATGAGCATATTTTGAAGTCTAGCTACAGACTTTAAATGAAGCACTTGTTGGGAGGCAACCCAACGGTTTTGTTTTAGTTTTTATTTTTATATTTGTTGTGTGAACTCACCGTGGTGCAGGGAACTTTGTTTTTTTTTTTTTACTAACCATTTTGTAGGCTTCCAAGAGCACATTGATAGGCACTAGACTTTGAATTTAGTTTCAAGCCCAAGTCAAGAGCAAAGACCAAGTGAAGCCCAAAAGTGCTTGAAATTGAGCCCAAGCATATGCCGTGCAGACGAGAAAGATGATCTTCTTTACATGGGCAACCTACAGAAGAAAAATGGGCCAATTTGGGCCTGAACGTCATAATGCACGTAATATGATGATATGGCGTGCACCTTGGATTGCTCTGAAATGTTAATGGAAGATAGCTACCATCATGGGAAATAATAATGTCTTCTGCACGCCATATCCTAGCTGTCTATTTGGTGGTCAAAAAGCAAAAATATCACTTTTTGGCCTTCTAGAGCTTTCCAGCATATGTTGTAAAGACCTGTATTTGGGTAGGGCTGAGAGATAGTCTTTCTCTGTTGTTAAAAACATCTGGACAATATTGTGTTCGTCGATGTGAGTATTTTGACAGTAATTGGGCCAGATTCCGAGTTGGGGCCCCATTTGACCCGATTGTTGACTTTTTAGGGTTTATTGGTTGACCTTGCGATTGAGCAATCAATTGGGTTGGAAAATATCTGGATAGTGATGTGCTCGTTATTTTGAGCGTTTTGACTGTACTTGGGCTCAATTTGGAGTTTGTGACCTCGGGAGGTCAATTGATATTTTTGGGATTTATTAATGAAAGAAAATACAAAAATATAAATAGGGGGAAGGAGAGCTTCCACGTTACGTTTCAGCGTTTCTGCATTGGAGAGAGAGAGAGAGAGAGAGAACAAAGCTTGGAGCCATCGATTTGGAGCGTTTTGAGCTTGTTCAAGCATCAAGAATCATTCCAAGTAGGTGTTCCATTGATTCTTTACCCTTTTCTTGCTGTTTTATTGGATTAACATGTAAGAATTAGATGAAATCATGCAAATTCGTGATGAACCTTAGGAATTAGGGAAAATAGAAATTGAGCATGAAACCTAGATGATTTAGGTTGTTTGGTAGCCTAATATGGCTAGATGATGTTTGAAACCCTTAATAGGGATGAATTGTTGCTTAAAAATAGAGATTTAACGAGTATAATTGGGTTTTGGGACGAATTGGGGAAGAATGCAGTCGGCAGTTCGCGATTGGGGAATTGCTCGAGGCTAGCTTCGAGCAGCTTCGAGCAGAGTCTCGAGCAGAGGCCTCGAGCAGAGAGCGTCGAGCAGAATGTAGCCTCGAGCAAGTCTCGAGCAGTCTCGAGCAGAGGCTTCGAGCAAGGAGCGTCGAGCAGTGTAGCATCGAGCAGGTGTTTCGAGCAGTGTCGAGCAAGCAGTTTCGAGCAGTGTCTCGAGCAGTTGGACAGTGCAGCTCCAGACTGGACCCATTTACATTGTAACCATTATGCCTCTCCACATTTAAGTATTAAGTTAGAATGTAAATAACGAAATACCCTCCATTTGGATTCAAAGAAAAATACTAGAAAAATAAATTCCACTCTTTCAAAATGTGAAAATTGAGATTTAGTGTAAAATCTCGGAAAAATCCAGTTTTTCGTAAAGGTGGATTTTTGGAAAGTGGGTTAGACATCTCAGAAAAATCCCCAAAAATCAGATTATCATAGTTATGATATGGAGACCCAATGTCGGGACTTTTTATTTCAAGAAAATAACTCCTATGGGTATCTCCTTCCTTAGTCAAGGAATAAGGATCGACTTGTGAAGACTGGCTACAGTTCTAAAGGGAGTGTTGTATACCTTAAGACCATATTGGTGTTGGTATGTTGGTTTGAGGGATTGGGGCTTAGGCTCTATGACTTGTTGTGTTCTCACCATGAAACACAGATGATGTTATGTGGTTGACGAGGCAGGCATATGTGCCGATGGCAGGCCTGTGTGACACTGTGGCCGGGCATGTTGCGCCGTGGCTGTGGCAGGCATATGCGCCGATGGCAGGCCTATGTGGCACTGTGTCCGGGCATATAGCGCTGTGGAAGGGCTGAGTGCCCTGACCTGAAATCCCATTGAGGATTGTGTTGAGCTGTTGAGCTCGTGGAGCTTGGGCTAAGTGCCTTAAGCTGGGATCCTGTTGAGGATCGTGGACAAGCTGTCCTGTGTGGGTAGGCTAGGTCCTGATGTTTGTTTGTAGGCTGAGTCCTGATGTTTGTGCACACTACACAGTGCACGAGTACACAGAGCATGTAGTATAGACGTGTATGTTTGCATGATGTGGAGTGTTGGGGTCACCTACTGAGCTTGTCGCTCACCCCTACTTGCTGTTTACCTTTTTCAGGTGTGACCCAGGACTAGGGGAGGACTTTCTTCTAGGAGGACATGCCCACTACTCTGATGTATGATATAGTACTGTATTATGTATTGTTTGTATTATATCTCGGACATGGGTCCGTGGACTTGTATTTGCATACTGTTTGTGATGTGATGTCTGTATGATTGTTTGATTTATTGTTTGCATGATGATGTATGGGAAGGTACAGGATTACCCTTGATGTATGATTATACAGGGTTGCATATGTGAGACAGCACCCGCGGTGTAGTCTCTATTGGTGCTAGTCACCAACCCCTTGACCATTCGGGTGCGGGCAAGGGAAAGTCATGTACCCGATTTCGGGTTCCCTGGAATTCGGGGGCATGACATATGCCGTGCAGAAGAGACATGTGATATACAACTCATGTGGGACCTACCATCCGAATCTGAGATGATTTTAACGTGCATGCCACAATGATGATATGACATGCATAAGGGCATTTTCGTCCGATCATCCTGAAAATTTGAGGACACATGTATGATCGGATTTGGAGCACATTTCCTGTTGCACGCTATAAAGGCTGAGGCCGGGAGCTAGGTCAAACAAGGCAGAAACGGTTTCTAGATCTGAAATTTGAGAAGCTCTGGTTCTTGCTGCTGTAGCCAACTTTCATCCTTCTTCTCCCTCTATTCCTGAAGCAAGATGGTGCGCACAAGGAGATCAGGCAAGGAAGAGGTCCATTCATCAAGTTCTTCAAGAAGTGAGGATGGGGAGATGTTCTTGGGGCATGCTTTGGATCTAAGTGCATTAGAACAATCAGAACTGGAATGGTCAAATGAGGTGGCCCTAAAGCTTAAAAATCTTGGCTTAGAAAGGTTAGTTGCAGCCCGTTGTGCCATCTATTACACTGCTCTGCACGAATTTTATCATTCAATTTACCTAAATGAGGAAGAAGAAGAAGTCATAGGGTAGGTGCAGGGGGCTTTCATCCGTATAACGCCTGAGATAATTAGGAGATGCTTTAATCTTCTTGTCCGTACTGATCACTTCCCTCAACTGACTTTAGCAGAGTATGGTATTGCCTTAAATTATGCCGAACGGTTTGAGAGGAGGAGACAATTTACCAAAAAATGGCTTTGTGGGTCGATTTAGATGCCTAGCGAATCTTGTAGGGAAGTGTTTGTTGCTGCAAACTAGTGGAAGGGATGGTGTGCCTAAGACACATCTGGAATTCATGTACAACATTGACCATATGTTGGATGTGGATTGGGCCACCGCCATTTTCAACTGGTGGAAGAAAAATTTGTCAAAATGAGTATATGGCAGACTGTTATGTGTCATTTTTCAGAGCCAATATGTCCAGGACTTTGCCTACTTAGACAACACTCCTTTCCCCTCTAAGTGGATTCTGAGAACGCTGCAGCCAGAAGGAGCATTAGGGGCAAGCTCTAGAGGAAATTGGGGGAACGTTCCACAAGCTGCACCACAGCCTTCACGGCATAGTGATCATATGGAGAGGCCCACTGAGTTTCTTTGTGCAGTCTAATCTGCACAAAGAAGATGTTTTTAACTTCTTTCAAGGTATAAGTGGCCAAGTGGTAAGTGAGGTGGAAGTAATTAATTGGGCATTTACCAATGGACACATCCAGAGTGCCCAGTTTGAAGAGTTAATGGCACTTGTCTCCCAAGACCCGCAAGCCACTTCTAGACCCACAGCTAGGGCATGTGAAGCCCCGGAGACTCATGCTACTGCTTCACATGAAGCGTGGAAACAAGAAAGTCAAGAATTGAGGAGGGATCAAGCTAGGACATACGACGGTTCCTACCCTGCCCAAGAAGAGCACCCTCCACCAGGGCCATCAGCAGGGTACTCTGATTATTCCCAACATCCGTAAGAAGCTGCACTGGAAGCACGATACTCACCTTTTGATCCCTATGTGGACCCGGCCTATTCTTAGGCCATAGTGTCTGTTGTGCAGCCTATTTCATGGGGGACTTATATGCCAGCTGCACCTCATGATTCCCTAGGAGAGCCGGTGCATCTGAGGATTAATCCGGCTATCTCTTATGTGGGAGCTCAAGCAGAGTTCGAGCGCTTCATTGACCCTACGGTGTTGCAGGCTCGTTTTGTAAGGGACATTGACGTCTTCACCTTCGACTTCCTCCGGCGCATCTCAGGTAATGACTTTTTATTCACTGATGATATGGATTTGTTTTGCAGGAACATGCGCTTCGTAGTGGAGGCTGAGCCTCATAATTATCCGCTGGCAAAGTACACGTCCATTATGCTGTGTGAATTATATGAGCAGCCCTTGTCTGAAAATGTGTTGCGTTAGTGCATGAACGGCGCGAATGAAGGCCACCGACCCTGGCACACCATGCATGAGGTATTGATCCTTGTCCATATTGATCACCACTTTGTATTAGTGCAATTGGATTTGAGTGCAGGGCATGCAGTGCTATATGATCCAAGTCAAGGCCATGGGTTTGGAAGACGGAAGAAGTAGCTTGTTCATGGCTTCCTGAAAAGAATTAAAGATGCGATGAAGAAAGAGAGATTGCTGCAGGACAAACTGCCTCTAATTCACCTCAATAAAATGGAATTCCCTCAATAGCCTGGCCAGTTCAGCTGTGGGATTTTCGTTTGTTATTATATGGTAGCTATCCTGCAGCAGAGAGATGGTTGGGCGGTACGCAGCGAAACTTCAGCTGATTTTGTGACTCGGGTGCAGCGAATAGTAGCCGAAGTTATCTATTACTATAGCTTACCAGCGGATAGGTCAGGTTCTTCTTAATCTCTCTACCATGCCATGAGGACATAGCATATGTTAAGTGTGGTGTGGGGAGTGGCTTGAGCCACTTGTTTGTTCTTTATTTTGCTTGATTGTATGTGTTGGTTTATTTTGACTTGTTTATTAGTTATAATTTTATTTTTATGACATATGCTTGTTTGATTTGCTTGAATGTGTGATTTTCATGTAGAGAGCATGGATACTAGATAAGCAATTTTGGCTTAAATTTTAAATTTTTATGCCACATTAGTATCATGTTGTAATAAGGGTATTAAAGTAGCTAAGGTGTGTTATGATTTGGTTTAAGCATGTCTTTACTTCTTGAATGATATCACCATGTTTTTTGAGCTGGAGGTTGAATATTAGCTGAGCATGACATGTTAGGATAACACTTAGTGACCCTTAGAGTTGAGTGTGATGCAAATTGAGAAATGCCTCTTTCTAGCCCTTGAGTGACATTTATGGTTTATGGGTAATAGTTTGCTTTGATGCTCCTCTCTGCATTTAACATTAGTTATTTAATGGTAGGAGTTAAGTAAGCATGATCACTACCTATTAATGCTCAGTGCTTGGTGTGTTACTAGTGATACAAGGTCATTTAAGTCACTTTGACTTCCTATGTATCCTAGTTTCTGGTTTGTTGTGTTGTATATGTAGAAGGCTATGATGCAGAATGTGAAAAAGCCCATCACTTAATTAGACAATGGGATGTGGGACATCAATGCATTTATGTCTTTCCCTACTTTGCAAATTGGCAAAGAGCTATGCATTAGAAAAGCCAGCCTTAGTTATGTGTTATGTAAAAAAAAAGAGTGAATAATCCATTAAGGGAGAGTATAAAATGCAACCTTGTAAGGTTATTACTTAAAAAAAAATATTTTGAGAATAAAAGTCACTATGGCTTGATGCGTATTGTGTTTGTGTGCTTGTGATGTTTTAAAGCCACAATGGCTGAGTCGTGTTTGTTTAGAGTAGAGTGTGAGTTCATTGAGTTAGAATAGTGTGTGAGTTTCAAAACAAAGTAGAATAGAGGGTGTGTTTTCCTTGATGAGCATAGTAAGGAACTTTCATCTTTGCCTAGCAAGTACTTAATTAATAACTAGTGGAGAATGTAGGAGGAGCTTTCCACCCATTGATTTTCTGTTAGGTATGGTACTTGGGCTTGTGTGGAGAGAAATGCGAGTTTATATTTGAGAGAGGCAGCTTTATCCTAGGTGAGAACTTTAAGGGAAATTAGGTGCTATTTTATCATGGTATACTTGCTAATGTCTGAATTTTCAGTGATGAGACTGCATGGTTGTTAGACTTAGGGGTATGGACATAAATGAGCTACATTATAACTCATTTGGTTACTTAAATTCACACTTCATCATGATAGAGTTGCATGCCTAGGAAACTATGACTCCCCTTGATTTTTATCTTTATTTTCATTCTAGTGTGACTATGAGTTTATTTTATTTTTACATGCTTGTATGTTTTTGCTTGAGGACAAGTAATGGTTCAAGTGTGGTGTATTTGATAACGTGCATTTATGCCGTTATTCTAGTGCATATTTAGGGTATTAAAGAGCATGATTAAAGCTTAATTTATCCATATTTCTTAGATATTTGCTCTAACACCCTAGGAAGACTGCTTGGCCTATATATATATATGTGTGTGTTTTGCAGCTGTTTTGGCAGGTTTTTAGATAATTTCATCTCATGGACTGCAGCCAAATCACCTCATTTACCAAAGAAGGGACTTGTGGCAAAAGAGGGCAACCTGAGGAGGCAAAACAAGAGTGC
Organism: Taxillus chinensis; assembly: GCA_023512835.1. Classification (NCBI taxonomy): domain Eukaryota; kingdom Viridiplantae; phylum Streptophyta; class Magnoliopsida; order Santalales; family Loranthaceae; genus Taxillus; species Taxillus chinensis. The sequence goes on from CM042085.1 coordinate 34,734,761, forward strand.
ACGCCATATGGACCATTATGACGTGCAAGGATTTTATTGCAGTCCTACCTTCTACGCATTTCAAGGAAGCCTGGGGCAAAATTTCAGAGCTTTTGGAGTTGCACGTCATATGGTCATATGACGTGCAACGTGCCGTGCAGCCGGATTTTTGCATCGATCGCTTGGTTTTCTCTAAAGCACCTAGTCCAAATTATGCTTGGTTCGAGTTGTATTCAGTTGGAAGAAGAATGGAAACTACTTATCAAAACTACATCATTTTGATAAGTGGCAACTGCTGATGGCTAGGGCACTCATTACACCCCTTGTTTCTCCATAAATAGAGGAGGCAGTAGGTCTTTTAGAAGACAATTTTTAGAGAGGCACGTTTTTTAGAGAGAGGAGAGAGAGAGAGAATCACGGTTTGGAGGCTAGGGTTCTGACCCTGGAGCTGCTGGCCCTAGGAGGCACTTTGCTTGAGACACCCTACTCGAGACACTTTGCTTGAAGCTCTGCTCGACGCTGCTTAACACTCTAAGCTCAAGCAACATGCTCGGGTTCCTTGCTCGAGGCTCCTGCTCGACACTCTACTCGAAGCTCTGCTCGAAGCTAGCCTCGAGCAGTTCCCCAGTCGCGAACCATCGACTACGTTCTTCCCGATTTCCCACAAATGACTTTCTAACTCATCCTAGCCATCTTAGGCTACCAAAACAACATCAATTCATACCAAAACAACATAAATCTAGTTTCTCAAAGTCTAGGGTTCATACTTCCAATTCCACGAATTGGGAGTTAAATCACATGTTTTAGCTACTCTAGCAAGCATAATCAACGACATAGGAGTGAGAGGAACGAATCCCTACCTCGACTTTGGTCGCTTTGAGCTCCAGATCGTCCAATTCGCTTTCCCCTTCTCTTTCTCTCTCTTCTCCTCTCTTTCTCTCTCTAGAAAGGCATGCACGTATGAAAATTAGGGATTTGAGTTCTTCACTACCCTATTTATACTTTCCCACATATAATTCGTTAAAATATCAAAATTACCCTCACAGGGTCCAGACTCCAAATCAAGCCCAATTACTGTCAAAACGCTCCGTTTGACAAGTACATTACTGTACTAAGGTTTGTGTTTCCAAATAAGACCTCGAACATAAAGTCACCCGATCACACCACAAAAATCCCAAAATTAGCCTTTCGGGGCTCCGACTCCAAATTGGGCCCACTCACAGTCAAAACTCTTTATTTGATGCATACGTCGTCGTACTAATATTCACATCCCTCGATGTGCACTCCATTATATGGTTAACTGCCATGTAAAGACCGGTATTTGGGTAGGGCTGAGAGATAGTCTTTCTCTGTTGCTAAAAACATCTAGACAATATTGTGTTCGTCAATGTGAGCATTTTGATAGTAATTGGGTCTGACTCCGGGTCGAGGCCCCGAGTAGCCTGTTTGTTGACTTTTTGGGGTTTATTGGTTGACCTTGCATTTGAGCGATCAATTGGGTTAGAAAATATCTGGATAGTGATGTGCTCATCATTTTGAGTGTTTAGACTGTACTTGGGCTCAATTTGGAGTTCGTGACCTCAGGAGGTCAATTAATATTTTTGGGATTTATTAATAAAAGAAAATGCATAAATATAAATATGATGAAAGTAAGCTTCCACGTTACGTTTCAGTGTTTGTGCATTAGAAAGTTAGAGAGAGAGAGAGAGAGAGAGAAGCTTGGAGTCGTCGATTTAGGGCGTTTTAAGCTTGTTTGATCATCAAGAATCATTCCAGGTAGATGTTCCATTAATTCTTCACTCTTTCTTCGCTGTTTCATTGGATTAACATGTAAGAATTTGATGAAATTATGAAAATTCGTGATGAACCCTAGGAATTGGGGAAAATGGAAATTGAGCATAAAACCTAGATGATTTAGGATGTTTGGTAGCCTAATATGGCTAGATGATGTTAGAAACCCTTAATAGGGATGAATGGTTGCTTAAAAATGGAGATTTAATGAGTATAATTGGGTTTTGGGACGAAATCGGGAAGAACACAATCGCCAGTTCGCGACTGGGGAACTGCTCGAGGCTAGCCTCGAGCAAAGTGTCGAGCAGCGTCGAGCAGGAGCCTCGAGCATGATGCTCGAGCCTAGAGTGTCGAGCAGCATCGAGCAGAGCGTCGAGCAAGGTGTCTCGAGCAGGGTGTCTTGAGCAGTTAGACAATGCAGTTGCCAGTGTATGTTGCCAGGGTGCCTGGACCATTTACATTTAAGGATTATACTTAAGTTACAATGTAAATAACGAAATACCCCCCATTTGGATTCAAAGAAAAATACTAGAAAAATAAATTCCCACTCCTTCAAAATGTGAAAATTGGGATTTAGTACAAAATCTCAGAAAAATCCAATTTTTCGTGGAGGTGAATTTTTGGAAAGTGGGGTTAGACATCTCAAAAAAATCCCCGAAAACCAGATTATCATAGTTATGATATGGAGACCCATTGCCGGGACTTTTTATTTCAAGAAAACAACCCCTATGAGTATCTCCTTCCTTGGTCAAGGAATGATGATCGGTTTGTGAAAACTGGCTTCAGTTATAAAGGGAGTGTGGTGAACCTTAATTCCATATTGGTGTTGGTATGTTGGTTTGAGGAATTGGGGCCTGGGCTCTATGATTTGTTGGGTTCTCACCGTGAAGCACAGATGATGCTATGTGGTTGACAGGGCAGGCATATGCGCCAATGGCAGGCCTGTGTGGCACTGTGTCCGGGCATATAGCGTTGTGGAAGGGCTGAGTGCCCTGAGCAGGGATCCTGTTGAGGATCGTGTTGAGCCATTGAGCTCAGGAGCCATTGAGCTCGTGGAGCTAGGGCTGAGTGCCCTGAGCTGGGATCCTATTGAGGATCGTGGACAAGCTGTCCTGTGTGGACAAGCTGAGTCCTGATGTTGTGCACACTACACGGTGCACAAGTACACTGAGCATATAGTATAGACTTGTATGTTTGCATGATGTGGAGTTTTGGGGTCACCTACTGAGCTTGTCGCTCACCCCTACTTATTGTTTACCTTTTTCAGGTGTGACCTAAGACTAGTGCAGGACTTTCTTCCAGGAGGACGTGCCCACTACTCTGATGTATGATACAGTGTTGTATTCTGTATTGTTGTGTCTTGTATCCCGGGCATGGATCCATGGACAGTTTGGCTTATTGTATGCATGATAATATATAGGAAAGTACAAGATTACCCTTGATGTATGACTGTACAGGGTTCCATGATTGAGACAGCACCCGCGGTGTAGTCTCTATTGGTGCTAGTCACCAACCCCTTGACTTTTCGGGTGTGGGCAAGGGGAAGTCATGTTCCTGGTTCCGGGTTCCCTAGAGTTTGTGGGCGTGACGTGTCAGAACCCCAAACATGGGTCATTACAGATGACGCGGAGGCAGCAGAACTAAGCATTTGTGATAGATGTATGCCTTCTTCCGTAAAGTGAAGCGACTAATTGCCTGACTCGAGACGTACATTTAATGAACCATCATTATTCCTCCTCAAAAATACGCGATGTAAGATAATACTTGGATTATCGCGATTTGAGAATTTCAAGAGTCAGGAGGAAATGAACTGACTATCCGGTGTAAGGTGTATCCGTAGTAAGAACATCCGGATGAATGACAGACTGAGTCCGTAGAAACAGGTGCTGAACTAGAGAGAAGTAGATTCCTTTGCTGTCTTGAAGTCAAGAAGATTAGAGGTACCACAACACCTCAGATCCGAGACATCAGACAAGATATATCGATCAATTGCAAAGAGAATCTGAACCTGAAGCTTCATAAAGATAAACTAAAAGAACAGAAGACTCAACAGGTTGGAATTAGTACGAATATGAGATAAATACAGAAAACGCAACATAATCTGAACTAGTGAAAATTAACAGAACTTATGCATTAAAAATGAAAGCGAGACACATACATACGAGTTAAGGATCATTTTACTGAAATCAATGCATATGACAGATAAGAAACACATAAGTTCATATAGGTCAACATAGCGAAACCTTCATGCTGAAAGACGTAGCTAAGATTAATTAAATTTATATGATTTATCCAACTGAAGGTTCATAAGTGATAATGGATGAAGAACACATGTCAGGAATAATCAGTTGATTGTCATACTTAAGATGCACTGTTGAAGAAATAAAAACATTCAATCATGCCACAATTCTGATTCAACAATGTATGTCCAGTTAGATCCAAAAGTTAGAGTTTATAAGGTTGAGCATCTGAGACATATCAGAGGGTCATTACTTAAGTAATAAAAGAAGCCTTTGCTCCCCCTTAGATCGTATGATCCTCTCAAGAAAGACTTCCCCTCAGATAGACAGCCCGGAAAGAGGTCATGAGACATATAAGGGTGGTATTACTTGGGTAATTGATAAAGCATTTTCTCCCCCTTAGATCATGCGATCCTCTCGATGGACATTTCCTGCTTAACATTTAGACCTTGAGAAATTGCTGTCTATCCTTGATAAACTCCACTCAAAAAGCTGATCAGACTGCAACAGTGAATTTATCCACCGGGCATTCTAAGCTAACTCATTTCATTTCTTCAACCGAGCATGTTAGTAATTCAAACAATATAAAAATTCATTAGACATGTGGTGAGAGATGAAAATAGGAATCATGAAATCCTAAGGAGGTTTTACTATATTGTTCCCACGAGGTTGAGTTGTCATTATTATCAACATTATGCTGAAGCAGAATTCACAGGGTCGAAGGTCTGGGTCGAAGATCCGTACTGGGTTGGATAACTTCGTAGAGTGATCTCTTAGAGTAAGCTCGTAGAGGGAGTCTAACCATGTACTTATCAATGTCGAAGATTACTGGGTCGAAGATCAGATAACTCGAAAGTGTCTGGTCGAAGATCATCAGGCCAGCTGGCTCGAAGCACCACGGAAGGTACACAAGGTCGCAGACTCGAAGATTCGAAGATCGCAGGTGCAGGGCAGTGTCTTGAAGACTCGAAGACTCACAGACTCAATGATCCGTCGGGTATAGAGTGGCAATGTCACAGAGTCGAAGCTCACAGAGTTGAAGATAGACCTATTGCCGAGACACGTTGATGTGAACCAATGATTAGCCAGGGCATAATGTAGTTATCGCTTACTCAAAACTGAAGATTTGAAGAGTCGAAGACTCGTAGAATTCAAAGGCTCATAGAGTGAGATATTAGTTGAGCACTGATTCTAACCTAGCTTCGAAGCCAGAGAGCAGAAGAATTGGAAGATCAATTCTCAAGGTTCGAAGACTCAGACTCAAAGATTCGTAGGTAAAGACTCGGAGCAAAGCTACGGGGCACATACATCTATGAGGCTTTGGCTAGTTAGAGCAAAATGCACTGAAGGCCGCGTTTAAGTAAGTTATCACTCGGTCGACACTCCTGAGTACGCTAAGTGCTGGAAAACATGTAAATGTCATCCGAAACTAGTGGAACGTGTTTCAACGGTGAAGATCAAAAGCTGAAACATGCTTAACCCTAGCAGAAGGGTTTCCTTCCGCGGCCAGCCTATAAAATCAAGGAGTATGCCTTACTTCAAAGCGAGCATCAGAATATTGCAGAATACAAGAAACGTATCTGAAGAGATACAAAGGCGACGCAGAGTAATTCATACGATATACAAAGAGAGAGGAAGATTGAAAGAGAGATAACAGTGAGTTAATCTATCTTTCTTCCTCATACATTCAAACAATAAATCGTGAGTTTGGCAAGGAGTGGTTGAAGGTCGAGCAGTGCAAATGGCTAAATATGCAGGAGCAGATTGCAATAGACAGTTCTTCACAGTGAGTTCTAGAGTAATACTGTCTCTGTATTTACATTTAAAAGAAAATAGAGTTGATCCTATTGTAACAAGGGCTAGACCCTACTGTATTGAAAGAAGATAGTGGATTGGACTCGGTATAGGTACACCCTCACCACCGTGGAGTAGATCACATCGATCGAACCATGTAAACCGTGTGTCTTTGTCTTTTACTTTTCATACATACCTATTGTTTAGTTGATTCTACATGAGACACTAAAATACCACCCAAACAAGAACCACATTTGTTGGAATACCTCTAAAGTATCCTACTCTCTAAAACTAAAAGGAAATAGTTTTAAGTATACAGATTCACCCCCTATCTGTATACAAACCCATATACCCAGATGATCTAGCTTGGAACCTGGAAATATTTTATTCATATATCTTTAATTATGTTAGCTTAAACAACTTCAGTCTGGAGACACAAGCATCCTTCCATCTTAAAAGTATTTAAATATTATCAGAAACACAATGCATAACACAAGTAAGAATGATCAGTATGAAGTAGAGTAAGTGTCTTTCACTCTTCATGAAACACGATGCATGTTCTGAAAGATATACTGCTAGATTAATAAATTAGAATCTATATAGAAAAGTCAAGCATACCTAACTTAAGGAGTAGTTCAGAGAATCTTGCATCAGGTAGGGGCTTGGTGAGTATGTCCGCGAGTTGATCATCCATAGCAACATGTTCAAGAGATATGTGCTTTTTGAGAACATGATCGCGGATGAAGTGATACCTAACTTCAATATGCTTAGTCTTTGGGTGCATGATAGGATTGTTGCTAATGGCAATAGCACTGGTATTATCACAGTAGAGTGGAACAGATGTCATGTTGAGACCGCAGTTAGTAAGTTGACTTTGCATCCAAAGAAGCTGTGTGTAACAACTCCCAGCAGCTATGTATTCTGCCTCAGCAGTAGAGGTTGATATGGAATTCTTCTTCTTACTGAACCATGAGATCAGTCTGTTTCTAAGGAACTGACAAGTACCACTAGTGCTCTTCCTCTCGATGCGACACCCAGCAAAATCAACATCAGAATATTCGGATACCAGAGTCCCAAATTCACTGTCCCTTTGAGGTACTGCCATATCCGTTTGACATATAGCATGTGTGACTCTTTAGGATCCACCTGATATCTTGCACATATATAGGCTACGGACATGATATCTGGGCGACTTATCGTAAGATACAGCAATGATCCTATCATACCTCTATATTCAGTCACATTTACTAATTCTCCGTTTAGATCAGGATCTAACTTGGCACTGACTGGCATGGGAATCTTCATGGGAGTTGTATTTTGCATACCGAACTTCTTGATTAAGTCACGTGTGTACTTAGCTTGGTTGATGAAGATTCCTTCCTTCATTTGTTTGACTTCTATTCCAAGAAAATAGGATAGTTCTCCCATCATGCTCATTTCAAATTTGCCAGTCATCGACTTCGCAAACTCTTCACAGAGCTTCGGATTTGATGATCCGAAAATGATATCATCCACATAGATTTGCACGATTAGGGAGTGTCCCTTCTCTTTCCATAGGAATAATGTGGTGTCCTTCTTCCCTTTTCTAAAGTTGTGAGCAAGTAAGAATTCTGGTAATATGTCATACCAGGCCCTTGGAGCTTGCTTTAATTTGTACAAAGCTTTCCATAATTTGTATACCATATGTTCATCCTTGTGTTCAATGAATCTGGGAGGTTGTTCAACATATACTTCCTTTTGAAAATCTCCATTTGGAAAAACACTCTTGACGTCCATTTGATAAACTGTGAAGTTTTCATATGAGGCATACGCCAGGAACATTCTGGTTGCCTCAAGTCTGGCTACTGGAGCAAAGATCTCGTCATAGTCAATGCCTTCTTCTTGACGATATCCTTTGGCTACCAGTCGAGCTTTGTTCCGAATTACTATTCCATTCGTATCAAGTTTGTTTCGGAACACCTATTTAACTCCAATGACTTGTTGTGATTTTACCCTTGGTACAAGTGTCCACACTTCATTCCTCTTGAACTAATTAAGCTCTTCTTGGATAGCATCTCTCTAGTTGGAATCTTGAAGAGCTTCATCCACCACCTTTGGCTCTATTTGTGATAGAAAACATGAATAGAGGCACAAATGGGAGGTGGCTACCCTTGTTCTTACACCAACAGTAGGATCACCAATCACTTGATCTGACGGGTGGTTTCGAGTCCACCTATAATTTTGCACTTGTGGTGGTGTGTATTGAATAATTTGAAGCTCTACCAGATTGGGTGGTTCACGTACATCTGCTGGTTGAGCTTCTTCCGGGCCAGATATATTCGTATGATGAACAGGTCCAGAAGTACTTTGAGGTTCTTCGGTACTGTGTCTTTCAGTATTAACTGGTCCGTGTTGGATCAAGACCAGAATTTGGATGATGTGGATAAAACCTTATCTAATTTGATCTAAGACTTTGGTTGTTTTATCTTAACTTATTGCAGAAGATATGATCTTAATCCGGACCTACACTCGTGAGAGCATAACTAAGGACAGGATACATAATCCTTATCTGGACAAGAGTGAGCATCGTCAAACACTTGGTAAATAACCAAGTCACACTTCATACGGAATGAGGATCATTCATGTGGACTAAACACTTAAAGCTACGGACTAAGGAATCTGCATCTAACACTTTAAACGGACTAAGTCAAATAGATGCGGAGTAAGAATCCTAGTTTACAACTTGCACGGAGTAAGAGAAAGTCTTTGTGGAATAAAAAGCTAAGTCTTCCACTCAAGCAGACTAAGGATAAGAAGACATGGAAAAAGGATTCGAGTCTTTCCTAGATGCGGAGAAAGGAAGTACTTGTACGGAATAAGGAAACTAGATACAGAGTAAGGAATCCGAACCAGTTACTCATGCAGAGTAAGGATGTGCTGACACGAAGTAAGCCATCTGATCCTTCAACTCATGCAGAGTAAGGAACTCTTGCGGAGTAAGGAAGAGCTGATGCGGAGTAAGCTCTCTGACCTTCCCATTCATACGGAGTATGGAAGCACTGACACATAATAAGGATTCCAGTACCAAACTAACACGGAGTAAGCAACCAATGATACAGAGTAAGGATCCGAGCTTCATTAACATGAAGTAAGGAACTTTATGACGGATTAAGAAGACGTTGCTTCAACTTATCTCTTTGCATTCAAAGTCACCAGCTCGCTGTGTCCCGATATAAGACAAACTTATTGATAACTTAAAACATCTTACACGTGGATCACACGGATATGTGGACACAACTTTAACTGTACTTGGGTACTCACAAAGACACTTATGTTTTACAAACCCAAGATATTGAGCTCCACATCTGCAGTATTCAAGGCAGAGAGAATTCTGAGGAACAGTCAATGCTGCACATTGCTCGGAAGAACAAGTTCCAAGATTATCTCTCAGGGATGTCTCTATATATATATAATAACACTTGTATATACAAGGGTTGATGTTCCTGAGTTTGTAATAAGCATGTATGTACAAGAGCTCATTAAGATCATAGAGGCTAGTGTGTTAGTCTTCTATAAACAGAGTGTAAGAGAGTTTATTTGAGTAGATCGAAAAGCTTTACAAGCTTTAATCTGTTTCTATTTTGTTGTACGTATCAGTTGATAATAAAACAAAATACTTCCACTATCTGGTTATCTTTTGTATTGATTATATCTCTTAACCAGATAAGTGTTGTACCAAAGAGTGAGAAAAGAGTTTTGAGAAGAGCCTATTCACCCCCCTCTAGGCTCTCAGGGACCAACAAGTGGTATCAGAGCATGTTCTACCTGCTCAAAGTAGAGATCCCACATTTTCTCTCTCAACAATGGCCGAAGAAAGCAGCATACTTTTCAACACCCGCCTTAACTTCGGAGGTGCACAAGAGCCCCTCCCCAATCGAAGCAGCAGTGAAAATGTCGATCCACCTCAACCTGCTGTTACCGCTACACCTCAACCACGGAGTTCTGGTTTCACTCTGACCAAACAGCCAAAATTCACACCTGAGCTTTTCTCCCAGTAGAAAGATCGCATGAAGATGTTCATGGTATACCATAATCATATAATGTGGCTATTTCTTCATCAGGAGCTACCGATTCCGATGACTATCGGAGAACATGGAGTTAGAAGGCCAAAGACGGATGCTGAACTAACCCATGATGAAAGAGCCTGGCAATGTGCTAGTGAAAAGGCTCTGGCATATGTTACATCGTCTTTGGACTTCGAAGCTTTCACATACGTCCAGGGCTGCACGACAACGAAAGTTGTCTGGGATAAGTTGGCAATCTTCTATGATGGAAGTCAGTCCCAAATGCAGAACGTCATCTGTGCTCTCAGGCAGAACTTTGAGAGTTTCAATCACAATCCTGGCGAATCCCTTGAAAGCATCTATCAGACATTCGGCAAGCTCATCCTTGAGCTAAAAATTGTCAATGAGCACTACACTCAATTTCAAATCAATGACAAGTTTTTTCGCTCCTTGCCGGATCGCTACTACTCCAAGCAGCTCCAGATGCAAGATGACAAAAACTGACAGTATGTTCCCCTTGAAGAACTATACGGAGAGCTACGGACTCATGCGGTCAGGTTCAAATACACTGACCGAGATGAGAAAATAGCTCAGAAAGAAAAGGGGGTAGCTTTCAAAGCTATGGAATGTCTCAGCATACTGCAGAATGATGATATAGAAGAGTCAAAGAACTCTGACTCTGATGGTGAAGAAGAAATAGCTCTTCTTGTCAAATCCTTCGAGCGATTCCTGCGTAAAAGCAGAAAAGGATTCAGAAGAGGCTCCTCATCATCATCCCGAATGAAGGAGTGATCGTAGTTGAGTTCCCAAGAATGCTACAACTGTGGGAAACCTGGTCACTAGGCCAAGGATTGTAAATCCAAATCAAAATCGGCCGATAAAAGTGACAAGGTTAAACCTCGACGCTCCTCCACATAAAGCAGTAAGGACAAGAGGAAGGTGTTCGTCACGAAGTACATCAGTGGCTCAGAAGAAGAGGAGGAATCCTCTGATGATGAGCCAACCCCAAAGCCGAATGTCTGCCTCATGGCAAATACTGACGCACCTTCTATCTCTAAGCTCATGAGTAAATTAGAATCTCTTACTGCTGAACGTGATCATGAAAAGAATGAGAGACTAATAATTACTCAAATGTACAAAGATATGGAAAATCAAGCTAAACTTCTAGAGTTCTCTATTGCAAGACTTGAAAAAGACATAGCTGACTTTAGGACTAGAGAGGTTTGGTATCACGATCTTAGAGTTGAAAATCATTTGTTAAATACCAACCTAACTGGCCTAACTGTAAATCTTAAAAGACTCGAAAATGAACTTGAAAAGAAAAAATAAATAAATCGTAAGTGGTTAAATTCAGGGGAAATAACTTTTACGTTTAGAACTAATCTAGACAATATTCAAATTAAACTTGGCCTTGGCTCCGAACCATCAACCTCGACACAAGCTACTTAGTGTCCTCCGGATTTCATTTCGAAACTATCCAACCTTTATCCCGTTAGTACATCTAAACCGTTGGATGATTTCATTTCAGGTGGCACCATAGTCTATGACTGTGGAAGAGAGGCTGTTACTTTTGTTCCTGAAGTAGTAGCACTTGTACCTTATGAACCCATTTTATATGCATTTTTGGTATGTGTTTATCCCTTATTTTAATAGATTTTAGAATGTTTTATTGTGTTTGAGTTATGTTTTATTTGATTAATATGTGCTCTTAGTATTTTTGTTGTGTTTTGGTGTGTTTTGTATATTTTGGTGTGTTTTGTAGGTACTTGGAGTAATTTGGACCAAACAGAGCTAGAAAAAGGCAAAATTGGCATCAGATAGTGTTACACAACTAAAAAGTGCTTTACACAGGCCATGGCCGTGCAAAATAGGTCTATGACAAGCGTCTTTTACTGTTCACGATGAAGTTCTTGCCATGGCCACTAAATTAATGGCCGTTATCCAGTGTACTGTCGCCATGGCCACGAGTTTGTGGTGGCCATGGCCTGTGTTGACGACATTTCCCCTTATCTTTTTATTTTATTTATTTTTCTTAATTATTTTAATGTAATAATTGGGGGAGTATATAAGGGCCATGTTTAGGTTAGAGTTAGGGATTCTGAACCATTGGGGAGCCGTCCTTGGCAGCTCAAGAACCTTAGTTTTAATTTTAGTTCTCTTGTTTATTTTGGAGAATTTTATGTGATTTTGAATAAAGAACACATTGATTTTAGGAGAGGATTGTTTGTACGCCTTCGTGACAGGTTGGTTTGTTTTCTTTTCTCCCTTTGTAATCCCAATTTCATGATTTTATATATAGATATGTTTATTCAAATTCTTATGGGATAATCCGTTCTTCTTAGGGAATGGGGGTAGCTTAATCCAAATTTCTTGATTGTATGAGTTTTTATTTAATTATTTCTTATCTTTTTCATAAACGATTTCATTTTATTAATTGAATCCGTGTTTGGGCATCGCGAACCTATTACATGTCTTGGACAATTGGGGGAAGGACCAAAAGGTGAACCTCGATTTTCGGAACTATAGAATGAGACCTAGGACTTGCGTGTCACGAAAGTAGTTCGTGATCCTAGGAGGAATCATGGTTGATCACCTATCAATGGGTTTGATCCTATTTCAGCGAGTCACGAGAGTAGACCGCCACTAGGATTAGGCACGCTGCTATTCGCGCGAAAGCGGTTGGCAATTACATTAGGATTGACGACCTTCACATGTTAGAGAATTAATAGGAATAATTAATTGAACCTTATAAATTGGAATTGGAAATTGTGGTGAACCTTAGCCCCTAGACCTTTATTTCCTTATTTTCCCTTTTCTCTAGGATTGCTTTATTTTATTTATTTTAATTTATTATTTTTCTTTCTTTATTTAATTTCTCTACCATTATTTGCTTAGATAATAGGAGCACAATTAAGTTATAGATTTTCCAACCGTGTCTCTATGGGATCGATCCTAACTTACCCTTCTACAGGTTAGTTAAGTTTATAAAAATTATTTTGAGAGCATTAGTGCGACAAAAACGCCTTATCAATTTGGTGTCGTTGCCGGGGACACGACAATTTTTGGGAACTTTAGCCAAACGTGTGAAAATTGGACTAAGCATGTCTATATGTGTGTTTGGTTTTGTTTTTCATTTTCTTGTGTGATTCTATTTCTTTTATTTCCTTTTTTTTATTGTTTTTTTATTGTTTTGTTTGCTTTTAAAAAAATGCTAGTGTTTCTTTTTTCATTTTATTATTATTGCTATTTTATTTATTTATTTGTTAATTTTAGGTGCAGTTTTTTTATTATTTGTGTTTTTCTTCTTTTCAGTTCTTTTTCTCTTCTTTTCTCTCTAGTCAACAGTGTGCTTTATTTTCTTTGAAAATGCCGGTTCGTTGCATGTTTTGTGGTGGCGAGCATGAGCCCTCTCATGTCCACACACTACTATTAGACAGCTTAGCCAACTGCATTTAAGTGTCACTCATGATGATCCTAACTTTTATGGTGCTTATAATGCATATGTTAATTCATTACCTCTTGTGCTTTGTACTCGTTGTGGAAGTGGTGGCCATATGGCTAATACTTGTTTTATGAATTTATTTGCCCTTCCTATATCTTATGAGGATAATGGTGGGATGGAATCTCTTTGTTCCACCATTCATGAATTACATAGAGAGGTAGAAGTCTTAGAGAACTCTACCATTGATGAGGCTACATTTGAGGACCTAGTTAAGGAAACTCATGGCACTGCTTTTGATTGCCTTATTGATTTGAATGCCTGTGAGGATAAACTTCATACCTTACTAGAGTCCATAGAGGAGACCGAGAGCTTGATTTTCAGGTTGCAAAAATTTTTGGATTTTTGTATCCCTCCTAGTAGTCCCTCTAATTTTGGCATTGATGCACCATGTGAACATATTGACCATATAGGATTAAAGAGTGAGCATCCTTTTAGGGAGATCGATGACTTTAGTGTGAATGGGCATAATACTTCTTCTTGGTCCCCGTTGTATGTTGATTTATCTTGCAGGGCCAATGATGATATCATTGATAGCTACCATGCTAGGTCTGCACCACTGGTTGATGGCACAGTTGGAGTTGAGCTTTTATATGAGACCCTTGTCGAGGGAGATGTCCCTAAACAGGTAATTATTGGTGACTCCCAATTGCATGTCCAAGAACCCAGGCAGGTAAGTCCTAAGGTAACTAGTCCATCTTGCTCTAATTCTGAGGAGGTAACAGTCATTGAATATTATAAACCCCGCTCTCACTCCCTTTGTAATTTATTTGTTTTACCAATTTCTTTTTCTTTTTATTTTTCTTTTTCATGTTGTAGGTGTAGTTTTTGTTTTTGTTTTTCTTGCTTGTGTAGCCCCTCACTACAGGGCTTAAGCTTGTGGGACCTTCCTCTGCAACTCCGTCAGCTAATTAGAGGTTTCGTAGGAGTTTCTCTAACTCCGCACAGGTATGATCTCTCCTACACACCGCGGCCACCTGATAAAGCAGTGGTATTCGTTTTTATTATTTTTGTTTATGATTTATCTTTCTCACCTCAGCCTCCTGATCGGGTCACTTTTTCTTTTCTTTTTTCTTGTCCTTGTTTTCTTTCTCATTTTTTTAAATTTTCTAGTATGTTTGATTTTTGAAATAAATCCTTCACCCTCTATATGCTTTCCTCTTTTGTTTTATTTTATTGTTTGCTATATGTTCTTACATGCTTTGTGTGGGTGTCTATTTCCTTTCACAATGAGGACATTGTGTCTTTCAAGTGTGGGGGAGAGTCTGCATGATTGTTTATTCTTGTTTTATTTTATGTGTGATTGCATGATTGGTTGTATGAGTCTGGAGATATTATAGGAATATTCTTAATATGCTAGTTTTAGTGAAACTTTTTTATTTTTGCTATTTACCATGCTTGAGGTGTTATGTATGGTTTGGTTTGGGTAATTATGCCTTTAGGCCTATGCATTATTTTCCTTGTGCTTAGGATGAGATCATTGCATGTTTGAGCTAGGACTTGGGTTCTTTCTTTAGTTTTTCAATTCTAGGGTGAATATCTTATATTTTCTTGGAGTTGTGTGTTAAGAGCGATACTGTCCATGCATCCTTTGTTCTTTTAAGTGTGATTAGCCTCCTAGTTGATGACCTTAGGCAAGTGCTTGCATAGTTGTGTTGTGGTGATGGGTTAGTGCTTGAATGTTGGGCTAGAGTCACATGTTGCTTTAATGTTAGTTGCCTAGATTGGTGCTCTATATGGTGTGGCTCAAATCTGAAAAAAAAAAGAGAGAAAAAATCTGAAAAAAAAAAAAAAAAAAAGAGAAAGAATAAGAACTTTCTTGTTTGCCATTTGTAAGTGACTTGGCCAACCATGTATATTTAGCTATTTTATGTTTTATTTCTATTAGTTGTGGCATTTTATGTAAATGGGGTACTTTTATTTGTAATCCTTGTGGCATAATCTTGATATTTAGGCCCAAGGGAATGTTGATTTTGTAAACCCCGTGTTTGATTAACATATATATTTATGTCACTTAGTTCGAAAAGAAAAAGAGTTGCAATTATTTGAATGTTTATTTCAACAAAAAGATAAGATTGAGCCTTATGTTGTTATTTTAGAGCATCATAACTGGTATCTTACCTCTTATGGTGGCATGTTGGCAAAGGCATTTGAGTAAGAATTGTTGTGTCACCACAATGAGGGACTTGCTTCCACTTTCTTACGGTCTGAAAACCCGTGGAGGCTTTGAGTGTTGAGTGATGTGAGACTACCACTTGAGTGAGGCATTTTTGGCTTCCATTGAGAGGACTCCAAGAATTTATGGTTATTTGCTCTATTATTTGATTAATTTAGTTGCTCCTTAAACCCTTAGCTAGGAAAACATGTAATTGTTGGACTAAGTGTGGGGAAGGTCGTGTAAAAGCTTAGGATTGCCTTTGCTCATTCCTTGCTAGCATTTCATTCTCTTTTGGATGGTGCTTGCATATTTGGAATTACCCATATTCTCATTTGTATTTTTGATTTTCTTATTTTCCATTTTTGTGTAATTGTGTATTTAATTTAGTCCTTGCTCGAGGATGAGCAAGAGGCAAGTATGGGGGATTTTGATGAACCCATTTTATATGCATTTTTGGTATGTGTTCATCCCTTATTTTAATAGATTTTAGAGTGTTTTATTGTGTTTGAGTTATGTTTTATTTGATTAATATGTGTTTTTAGTATTTTTGTTGTGTTTTGTGTATTTTGGTGTGTTTTGTAGGTACTTGGAGCAATTTGGACCAAACAGAGCTGGAAAAAGGCAAAATTGGCATCAGATAGTGTTACACAACTAAAAAGTGCTTTACACGGGCCATGGCCGTGCAAAATAGGTCCATGACAGACGTCTTTTACTGTTCACGACGAAGTTCTCGCCATGGCCACAAAATTAATGACCTTAATTTATTATTTTTCTTTCTTTGTTTAATTTTTCTATAATTATTTGCTTAGACAATAGGAGCGCAATTAAGTCATAGATTTTCTAACAGTGTCTCTGTGGGATCGATCCTGACTTACCCTTCTACAGGTTAGTTAAGTTTATAAAAATTATTTTGAGAGCGTTAGTGCGACAAAAACGCCTTATCAGTACCAAACGATGAAGGGAAGACTGCTACAGTTAAAGCCGAAACTGTAGCACCCAGAAAGAAAGGAAAGGCTAAGGCTGACGCATCTAGGGCCAAGAGTGCATCACCCAATCGCAAAGGATTAGGCCATAGGGATCAGTCTTAGCCTTGGAAAGTAAAGTTCCTAACAAAGTAAAGTCAACTTGGAAAGCTAAAGTTCCTAACAAAGTAAAATCCGGAACTGTTGACACTGTTGTTGTTTCTCCTAACCCCCCAAAACAAGTTTGGACACCAAAAGTGTAAATTGTTGTCTTGCGGAGCATCTCTAGAATGCATTGCCGGACCATTTGAAGTTAAAGATCAATCAAAGCAAGTGGATCCTCGATAGTGGATGCTCCGGACATATGACAGGTGATCAGTCCCTGCTCATTAAAGTTACTAACAAACAAGGTCCATCCGTATCATATGGCGACAACAGCAAAGGTAAGACTGTGGGGTATGACACTTTTACCAACGGCTGTGTATCAATTACTAAAGTTGCACTAGTCGAAGGTTTGAAGCATAATCTGCTAAGTGTGAGTAATTTATGTGACAAAGGGTTTACTGTTTCCTTCATGTCCAACACCTGCACAGTTAGGGAAAACTTATCCGGAGATATTAAGTTATCCGGATTAAGAGATGGGGACATATACTCAGTGGTCTTAAGAAATAATTCTTCTGACCCTGTATGCTTCCTCACTAAAGCGTCAGATGAAGAAAGTTATCTATGGCACAAGCGTTGCACACATTTAAATTTTAAGACTTTGTCTAAATTATCATCGCTTGACTTGGTCAATGGTCTACCCAAACATAAATACTCTAGAGACTCTCTCTGTCGAGAATGCCAACTTGGCAAGTAGACCAAGCATAGCTTTAAGAACAAGTCAGTTAATTCAATAACTGCTCCTCTGCAACTTCTTCACATGGACCTTTGTGTTCCCATTTCTATTGCTTCTCTTGCCGGTGCGAGATATACCCTTGTGGTTATCGATGACATCACCAGGTATACATGGGTGATGTTCCTGAAATCAAAGGATCAAACCTTTGAACATCTAGTAGATCTCTTCAACTGGATAAGCAATTCACAAGGACTGAGCATTAAATACATCAGGAGTGATCATTGTATGGAATTTGACTTTTTCGATATGAGATCTTATTATTCTGAACAGGGCATTCAGCACGACTTTTTTGTGCCCAGGACTCCACAACAAAATGGAATTGCTGAGCGTAAGAATCACACGTTAGTCGAAGCTGGTAGATCAATGTTAGTAGGGGCAAAGCTTCCTCTCAGTTTATTGGCAGAAGCTATGTCCACTACATGCTATGTTCAGAACAGAACTCTTATCAATAAGGTTACCATGAAAACACCCTATGAGATCTGAAGAGGCATGAAGCCGTCAATCTCTCATTTCAAAGCTTTTGGGTGTACTTGCTATGTGTTAAACAATAACAAAGAGGCCCAGAGTAAATTTGAGCCAAAATCCGATGATGGGATCTTTGTTGGATATTCTTTACACAGCAAGGCTTATCGTATATTCAACAGAAAACGTCTAACAGTTGAAGAACCTATCCATGTTGATTTTGTTCAATCTAACCTTGACTGGTCAAGTGTAGGATCTTCAAATCCAATTGCGTAGGATCATACAGACAACATGATTGACTATTCTCAGTTCAGACATATTCCTGCCACAACTCCTGATGAATCACCTAGTACCGGTGAAGCAACAAGAAATGCTATTGATGATGCTTCAGAAGATTCAGACTCAGGACTTCCACTCAACTCCGGACAAATTGATACAGATATTCATAACACCGCGGAACCTTCAAGTCCGTCCAGACCAGTTAATACAGAAAGTCACAATGTCGAAGAACCTCCAAGTTCCTCAGAAACTATTCATCATACGGATACAACTGGCCCGGTAGAAGCTTAACCAGCCGATATACAAGATCCACCCGATCTGGCAGAACTTCAAATCATTAACTACTCACCACCACTTGCGCAGAACTCCAGGTGGACTCGGAACCACCCATCAGATGAAGTGATTGGTGATCTTACTGTTGGAGTAAGAATGAGGGCAGTCACTTCCAATCTGTGCCTCTACTCTGTTTTCTATCACAGATAGAGCCAAAGGTGGTGGATGAAGCCCTTCAGGATTCAAACTGGATAGACACTATGCAAAAAGAGCTTAATCAGTTCAAGAGGAATGAAATGTGGACTTTAGTATCAAGGCCAAAGTCGCAATAAGTCATTGGAGTTAAATGGGTGTTCCAGAACAAATTAGATACTAATGAAATAGTAATCCAGAACAAAGCACGACTGGTAGCCAAAGGATATCGTCAAGAAGAAGTCATTGATTATGACGAAACCTTTGCTCCAGTAGCTAGACTTGAGGCGATACGAATGTTCCTGCCATATGCTTCATATGAAAACTTCACAGTTTATCAAATGGACATCAAAAGTGCTTTTCTTAATGGAGATCTTCAAGAGGAGGTCTATGTTGAACAACCTTCGGGCTTCGTTGAATACAAGGATGAATATATGGTATATAAACTACAGAAAGCTTTGTACGGATTGAAGCAAGCTCCAAGAGCCTGGTATAACACACTATCAGAATTCTTGCTCGAACATAATATCAGAAAAGGGAAAATAGACACCACACTATTTCTATGGAAAGAGAAAGATCAGTCTCTGATCGTACAAATCTATGTGGATGACATCATTTTTGGATCGTCAAATCCGAAGCTTTGTGAAGAGTTTGTAAAGTTGATGACTGGCAAATTTGAAATGAGCATAATGAGAGAATTAACTTACTTCCTTGGAATAGAGGTTAAACAAATGAAGGATGGAATCTTCATCAACCAAGCAAAGTACACACGGGACTTAATCAAGAAGTTCGGAATGCAAAACTCAACTCCCATGAAGACTCCCATGCCATTCAGTGCCAACTTAGATCCTGATTTGAACGGAGAATCAGTAAATGTGACTGAATACAGAGGGATGATAGGTTCATTGTTGTACCTTACAGCAAGTCGCCCGGACATAATGTTTGCAACGTGCATTTGTGGAAGATATCAGGCGAATCCCAAAGAGTCACATATGCTTCATGTGAAACGGATATTGCGGTATCAAAAAGGGACAGTGAATTTGGGACTCTTGTCACACCCCTAAATTCCAGGGAACCCGGAACCAGGAACATGACTTCCCCTTTGTACACCCGGAAAGTCAAGGGGTTGGTCACTAGCACCAATAGAGACTACACCATGGGTGCTGTCTCAATTATGTAACCACGTACAGTTATACATCAAGGGTAATCCTGTACTTTCCCATATATCATCATGCATACAATAAGTCAAATAGTCATACAAACATCACATCACAAACAGTATGCAAATACAACTGTCCATGGACCCATGTCTGGGATATCACACAAAACAATACAAAATACAATACTATATCATACATCAGAGTAGTGGGCACGCCCTCCTGGAAGAAAGTCCTCCACTAGTCTCGGGTCACACCTGAAAAGGAGAAATAACAAGTAGGAGTGAGCGACAAGCTCAGTAGGTGACCCTAATACTCCACATCATGCAAACATATAAGTCTATACTATATGCTTAGTGTACTCGTGCACCGTGTAGTGTACACAATCATTAGGACATAGCCTGCAAACAAACATTAGGACCCAGCCTGCCCACACAGGACAGCTTGTCCACGATCCTCCATGAGATTCCAACTCAGGGCACTTAGCCCTAGCTCCACGAGCTCAACGGCTCATGAGCTTAACAGCTCAATATAGGCCTTAGCCTCACGGTGCGAACCCAACAAGTCATAGAGCCCAAGCCTCAATTCCTCAAATCAACATACCAACACTAATATGGCATTAAGGTTCACTATACTCCCTTTATAACTGAACTCAGTCTTCACAAATCGGTCATCATTCCTTGACCAAGGAAAGAGATACCCATAGAAGTTATTTTCGTGAAATAAAAAGTCCCGGCATTGGGTTCCCATATCATAACTAAGATAATCTGATTTTTGGGGATTTTTCTGAGATGTCTAGCCCCACTTTCCAAAAATTCACCTCTACAAAAAAATGAATTTTTCCGAGATTTTACACTAAAACCTAATTTTCACATTTTGAAGGAGTGGGAATTTAATTTTCTAGTATTTTTCTTTGAATCCGAAAGGGAGGTATTTCGCTATTTACATTGTAACTTAAAGGTTAAAATGTAAATGGGTCCACTCCAGTGCAGTTGCACTGGCTCAAAGATGCAGAACTGTCTGCCTCGAAGCTACAGAACTACGACTTGTAGCTGCAGAATTGCGGCCTCGAAGACTCGAAGCTGTGACCTGCGACCTTCGACCTTCGACTACGGATCTTCGACCCTACGACTACGAGTCTACGGATCTTCGACCCTACGACTACGAGTCTACGAATCTTCGACCCTACGACTACGGATCTACAGATCTTCGACCCTACAACTATGGATCTACAGATCTTTGACCCTACGACTACGGATCTTCGACCCTACGACCCAAAATCTTCGACCCTTTAACCTAAATCTTCGGGTCTTCATCCTTTCAACCGAATAATTCGCCCAGGGTGTTGTTCTTCGTTTGGAATCAACCCAGCAACCCCCAGACGCTCACAAACACACGTTTTACACAAAAGACTACGATATCTACCTCAAAACGCGTCCTGGACGCCTCTAAATCGCACAGTAACAACAGAAATACACACATAACTACAGATTTTCAGAAATCTACATCTAAATTCAGATTTCCATGGTTGACTTCTCAACCCTCATGGAATACGCATTTAAACAACCCCAGATCACAAAAACACATCCAAACTGATATAAATCAGTTCTTAACCATAGATCTTATGCAAAACCATTAGATCTAACCCAAAATTAGATTTCCCCCAAAACCTAGGGTTTATGCTTAATTCCATAAATCATGAAAAATTCGTGTATACCAAAGACAAAATCAAGATAAGACGTTCAAGGACACCTACCTGGAGTGATTCTTTGAGCTCCACGAACCCAAATCGCCCTAAATCGCCAAGGCTTCAAGCTTCCAAGCTCTCTCTCTCTCAAACGTACAAACGGGATAGTGTAAAATGAAAGCTCTCACTTTTCATTCTATTTATTTTTCTGCCAAGCATTGACCACTAATTAACCCAGTCAATAATTGACCTCCCAACACAATAATTGACCTTCAAGGTCCCGAACTCCAAATTGAGTAAAATTTCAGTCAAAACAGTCGGAATGACGAGCACATCACTGCTCAGATGTTTGCATACTCAAATGACCGCTTGAATGTAAGGTCAACCAATAAACCCCAAAAAGTCAACAATTGGGCCACTCGGGGCCCCGACCCGAAATCGGGCCCAAGTACTATCAAAATGCTCACATCGACGACTACACTACGTCCAAATAGTTACATTCCCATAGAATAACTATCTCTCAACACTACCCAAATACGAGTCTTTACAACTCTGGTATCCAAAAGAGTCCAACTTCTTTTTATTCGGGTATTCATATGCTAATTTTGTCAGGTGTCACATTGACAGAAAGAGCACTAGTGGTACATGTCAATTCCTTGAAACTAGACTTATCTCATGGTTCAGTAAGAAGCAGAATTTCGTATCAACCTCTACTGCTGATACGACATCTGTTCCATTATACTGCTATTGTGTTGATACAATGCAGAGCTTCTATTAGTAAGAAGCAGAATTTCACATCACTGCGCACAGCTTCTCTAGATGCAAAGTCAACTTACTAATTACGGTTTCAATATGACATCTGTTCCATTATACTGCAACAACACCAGTGCGATTGCTATTAGCAATAACCCTGTCATACACCTGAAAACAAGCACATTGAAGTCAGGTATCACTTCATCCGAGATCTTGTTCTCAAAAAGCATATAACACTTGAACATGTTGCTATGGATGATCAACTCGTAGACATACTCACCAAGCCCCTACCTAATGCATGATTCTCTAAACTTCTCTTAAAATTAGGTGACCGAAGAATTTACGGCTTACTATAGTGCACAGGTCAAGAAATAAAGAAAGGTATGTCTCGACCTCAGTGTATCGATCCCACGAGGAATAATTGTATTACCTAATAAGCACTGAGATTGGCAAACTCTAAATATGTTTGGATAAATCGTTTCTTTTTAACCAAGCAATAAAATAAATTCACCTAAGCAATGTAAATTAATACTTCAACTAAAGGTAAAATGTAACAGCACGATAACAATGATATAAAAGTCTAGGGATGAAGCCAATAGAACTGGATTTCTCGATGCCTTACTTATAAATTACCTTCTTATATGTTCTTGTTAAGATTAATCTCACCTTTAAATGCAATATCTTTTTCTCGTAATACAAACTTTAAGATTGATTTAATAAAGTTAAATGGGTTTGTCCATTCCTCACTCTTCGTGTTCCAACTGTTCAGTAACTGGTTGCAACAATGCTTTATTAACTCGGGGTGACAACTCTTTCCCACTTCTCAATGTAACTGCCTTGCAGTATTCCTTTGGATTCACTTCGGTATTACTGGGAAAAGATCCTTTTTGCTGTGCATTCACTGTATTGGCAAGTTGCCCCATTTGTTGCTCCAACCCTTTTACTGCAGTACCTAAATCATTCATCCCGGCTTTCATTTCATTGAGCTTAACATCTGTGCTCTCAAGTCGGGAGTGGGTTTGCTATGCAAATTTATAGAAAAACTGCTTCATCTCATCATCAGTAGCCATCTCCTTTCTAGGCTATTGTTAGTATTGCTACTGTGATTGAAACTGTTGAGGTTGAGCTTGCTATTGTCCAAATCCCGGTGGTGTGGAAGGAAATGGATGAGAGTTTAAAGTATTCTTCTGATTTGACCATGAAAAGTTCTCATGATTCATGTTACTTGGATGATAAGTTTGAGGAGGTGGACCACCATGAAAATTCTGCTTCTGATAATACCCCTTGCCTCCCACATACAAAGCCTCCTCAACTGGAAGCATGGTAGAAGAATTAGACTCCAAAGCTGTGTTATCAATAGAACCTCCCATTTTCACTGCCATAGCTGTCATGTGTTGTGTAAGAAGATCTACTTTGTTTGTGAGTTCACCCAGCTGATTATCAGTCACTACAACTATACTCTTGCTAGGAACAGGACCTCTCTCATTTGGCCATTAATAATTATTAAGAGCCATTCTCTCTAATAGCTCCCTTGCTTCGGCTGGTTCTTTTAACATAAAAGCCCCTCCTGCTGCTACATCAACATTTCCCTTCATTTGAGGTGTTAAACCCATAAAGAAAGACTGAATCTGAAACCATTCTGCCAACCCATCTGGTGGGCATCGGCGTACTAGATCCTTGAATCTTTCCGACGCTTCATAAAGAGATTCAGTATCTTTTTGTCGAAAAACCCCAATCTCTCCTCTCAACTGTATCAACTTAGCTAGGGGAAAGAACTTAGATAAGAATTTGTCTGCAAGATCAGCCCATGTGTGAATGCTGCCCAGTTGTAGTGAATGTAGCCATTGCTTAGCTCTATCCTTAAGAGAAAAAGGAAAGAGTTTAAGCCTCAAAGCATCTTCGGAAACACCATTCATCCTTAAGGTATCACATATTTCCAGAAAATGGTGTAAATGACTATGCAGATCCTCAACAGCCATGCCTCCATATTGCTGCTGACTGACCATATGAATTAAAGCGGGCTTCAGCTCAAAATTAGCTGCTTGCACTGGCTGCCTATGAATGCCTGAATAATGATCAGAGATAGATGGTCTAGCAAAATCTAGCAAAGTCCTTGGCTGAGTGTCTCCATTGTGAGTCTCTCTATTATGATCCTGCCCTTCTGCCATATTGCCTAGAACAGGTAGAGTGAAGATGTCAGTATGGTTAACTTTTGTTTGATCACGCCGCTTCTGTCTCAACCTGGCTCTCAATGTCCTTTCAGGTTCTGAATCAAATGGCACTAATTCTCGCAATCGAGATCGGTCCATACACTGAAGGAAGCATTGAAGTGAATGAAAATAACTGCAAAATAAAACAAAGAAAAGAAAAGAAACCTGGTGATATTGCTCAACAAAGAAGTAAAAGAAATTAAATTGCAAAAACACAATATAAACAACCTAAAGCACAAATATTATTCTTAGTCTTAATGTTATTAAAATTAACACAATTAAATCCCCGGCAACGGCGCCAAAAACTTGACTGAAGAATTTACGGCTTACTGCAATGTACAAGTCAAGTAATAAAGAGAGGTATGTCTCGACCTCAGTGTATCGATCCCACGAGGAATAATTGTATTACCTAATAAGCACTAAGATTAGCAAACTCTAAATATGTTTGGGTAAATCGTTTCTTTTTAACCAAGCAATAAAATAAATTCACCTATGGAATGTAAATTAATACTTCAAGTAAAGGTAAAATGTAACAGCACAATAACAATGATATAAAAGTCTAGGGATGAAGCCAATAGAACTGGATTTCTCGATGCCTTACTTATAAATTACCTTCTTATATGTTCTTGTTAAGATTAATCTCACCTTTAAATGCAATATCCTTTTCTCGTAATACACACTTTAAGATTGATTTAATAAAGTTAAATGGGTTTGTTCATTCCTCACTCTTCTTTATTATGCCTTAGTTGTAATTCTGCTATCATGCTAAAATCAATTCTCTCCATCATTCTTTGTAAGAGAAAAGCATTATGCAACCACCCAAAGCAAATCTAACAAGACCAATATGTAGATGATAATTAATCATTCGAACCATGGTATGGAATAATCCATTCCTAAGACTTCCTCCCTAGAATGGAGGTTTAGCCTATCATGGTTGTCATATTAACAATCAAAAGAAGCGTAAATTCCATTAAACAGATTTAAGAAATTAAAGGACAAACTTTAACTAGTATAAACTGTTCTTACAATAATTCAATGTTCGTTGTTCAAAACAATAGAGAAAACAACTCTTGATTCCCCAAAGATAATTGTCTGCCGTCACCACCTATGTATCCTCAAAGATATCGTTTTTAGGTGCTTAAATATTAGGTTTAAAACATTGAGGGCCCGAGTCGAACACAAATAGCCCACATCGACCCATAACTGCAAAACATTGACCGCGTCGATCCAATTCTCGGATCGACCATCTGTCACGTCGATCCGTTTTTTCTCATTCATCTCCGGCATCAATCTGCATCGAACCATGTCAAACCATATCAAATCACGTCGACCAGACAGGCTCCCTTCTCACATCAATCACATCGACTCAACTCTCCTCTACATCGATCAAATCCTGTCAAAAAGAGAGAAAACACTACAACGAACTCCAAAACTAGGTTAGGGGTAAAACTAGGAATTTAAGTTCCCAAACCATGCAAATAAAAGGGTGAAATAGGGATAAATAAGTATAAAACTCAATCAAAATATAGATAGGAAACGATCCTACCATTAGGTATGCTTGACCTTACTGCATAGTTTCTTATTTATTTAACCATCAGTATTTGTCTCATAACATGCATCGAGGTTCATGATGAGCGTTAGACACTTACTGTACTTCATGTTGATCATGCTTACTGCTGATATGCATCATGTTTCTGATAATTTTCTCATATTTTCATCTGGGAGGATGCTTGTGTTTCCCGACTGAAGTCGCTTAAGCTAACATAATTAACGCTATATGAGTACAACCTCCTTAGGATTTCATGACTCAAATTCTCATTTGTCACCACATGTCCAATGCTGTTTCATATTGACTACACTATTAACATGTCTGGTTGAAGAAATGAAATGGGTAAGCTCGGAATGCCTGGTGGATGACATCATAGTTACAGTCTGATCAACTTTTAAAGTGGAGTTTCCTGAAGGATAGACAGTAATTTCTCATTATCTAAATTATCAAGCAGGAAATGTCTATCGAGAGGATTACAAGATCTAAGGGAGAGAAAATGCTTTATCAATTACCCAAGTAATACCCCCCTTATATGTCTCGTGACCTCTTTCCTGGCTGTCTATCTGAGGGGGAGTTTATCACTGAGAGGATCGCACGATCTAAGGGGGAGCAAAAGCTCTATCTATTATTTCAGTGATAACCCCCAAATACGTCTCGGATGCTCTTCCCTCTAGCTTCTCACTTCTGGATCTGACTGACATGCATTGTTGAATCAGACTTGTGGCATGTTTGGATGTTTTTGTTTCCTCAATTATGCATCTTGATCGGATAATCAATTGATTGCAATTGGCATGTGTTCTTCCTTCCATTCTCACTCATGAATCTTAATCTGAGTAACTCATATACAGTTAATTAATCTTAGCTACGATGTTCAGCATGACGGTTTCGCTATGTTGACCAATGTGAACTTATGTGGTTCTTATCTGACATATGCTTACCTTTCGGTAAAAATGATCATTCACTCGTATGTATGTGTCTCGCATTCATTTTTAATGCATCAGTTCTGTTTTTCATTAGTTCGGATTATGCTGGTTTTCATATCTGTTTATATCTGTACTAATCCCAACCTGTCAAGCTTTCTGTTCTTTTTAGTTTATCTTTGTGAAGCTACAAGTTCTGATTCTCTTTGCACTTTCACCGATATATCTTATCTGAAGTCTTTGATTTGAAGTGTTGCAGTACTTCATTTCTCTTTGATTTCAAGATAGCAAATGAATCACTTTCTCTCTTGCAGCACTCTGTTTCTACGAACAGTCTATTGGTCATCCGGATATTCTTCTACGAATTATCTTTCGTCCGGATGACAGTCGGTTTATTTCCTCCGGACTCTTGGAACTCTCAAATAGCGATAAACAAAGTCTTATCTTACATTGCGTGTTTTTGAGGAGGAATAATGACGGTCCATTTAAATGCAAGTCTCGAGAAAGGCAATTCTCCGAATGAAGGCATACAACTGTCATAAATACTTGATTCTGCGGCCTCCATGTCATTTTGAAATTAGGAGGCGCTCAAGTATCAAGACTAATGACATCAGCTTGTCAGGCGGATCACTATTCATCTCGCTTAATCCCTAGATCCACTGGCGGCAGCGCGAGTTTACATTTCCAAATCCCTAAACCCTCATCGCTCTTCCAATCTCCAAGACCTAACTTCCTTTCCCCTCTCACTCTCAATCGCAATGGCACCCAAGACCTCTCTTTTCGGCATTAATCTCGGTCATCTGGTCGATTGGAACGCTGTCTCTAATCCTCCGGCATGGTTTCTAGAGCTATGCCCACTCCTAGAAGCAAATCACATTCTGAACCTGGTCTCCGATCCCGTTGATCTCCTTATCGACGATATTTCTGAGTTCTACCGGCGGGTTTGCTGCACCACCGATTCCATCCGTTCCACTGTCTGGGGTGAATCCATCGTCATCACCCCCATCGTCCTTCGTGCCACTCTCAATCTACCCCTCGGTGCTCATCAGTGCCCGGACCCAGAGTCGATGGCAGCTTCCATGGGCTGCACATATAAGGGGAAGGAATACAAGATGAAGTCCTTCCAAGGTCGCTACTGATGTATGGCAACCATTCTGAGCCGGTGTCTACTGGCTCGTACAACAGCTCTGGACTCCGTTCCGTACGACCTGCTTTTGGCCATGTACGGAGTCTTTGAGGGTCTCCTGATGGACTAGGGGACATTCTTGTTCTGATTGCTGGGGAATAACCTAAAGAATCAATCTTTCGGGTGGATTCTCAGCATCGTCTTTAAGCATCTGTGTCTGTCCCATTTTAATGGACATGGCACTATCACTTTCCCCCAGGCTTACTATCTCCGCCATCTTACGCCTGATGGGAACCTGACGGCACATAGGCCTTCTGCTTCTCTCCGTCTCCTTCCCGCCTCAGAACAATAGGGCAGTTCAGTTGGTGACCCAACCGACAGCCATGCCCCGAAGTCAGCTCTGCCCATTGGTCCTCACGGATTCGGTCTGTAGCTGCACCCTCCATCTCTTGAGCATCCTAACATAGCGTCCGTGCTGACCCGTCCGAGGTTGCGAGGCCTTCTCAGCCAAGTTCTCATCTGGATGATTCTCCAGCGCCCTCTGCCGCTGATGCCCCCACACCCGACTCATCCGCTGTTGCTGTCGCTGTCACTGTCGCTACGGCGGTGGCTGATGTCCCTCCTTCTCCTCCGGAAGCCCCCTTACCTCCACTTCCTCAACCTCGTGACTACCTCGACCATCACCCCATCGCAACCTTAATGGACCTAGGGTTCCGTTTTAGCCTAGCTTGCATAGCCATCATCCCTGACAACGACCTTTGGTGTATTATGCCCAACACACCCAAACCCCAGAGGATATGATCCTCTGGAGCCTGGACCATGGCTTTCTTACGCTAGCCTCCATTCTGGACGTTCCATTCGTTGTTACCTCCGGACCGGCCCATGACGGACGGGTTCCTTCTCCTGGTGAGGCCCAGCCCGCTTCTCCTGCTGCTAACATCCCCGTTGTTGACCTCTCTAGTCAAAGCGGTTCTCCTGCTCCGGATGCCTCCGCCACTCTGGATGCCCTCTCTGCTGCTGCTGCTGATTCTCCCTCCACTCCTATTGACTCCTCTGCCCAGCGCACCCCTGCACCTCTTCATGCGGGGGAGTCCTCTAAAGCCCCGAAGTTGGCACTTGGACGTGCCTCGTGTGGCACGGTTCACTCCAATGCTGTGCTCTCCACTCAGCTGGATCGACACACCCAAGCCCAGAGCGCCCAAATTTCTGCCATCGCCGCCAAGGTTGATGCGCTAAGCGCCCAACTCCTCTCCGCCCTGACCGACTCTTCCGCTTACATCGAGCAGAAGATGGATCTCGTCGCCTCGTCCGTCCATTCATTGTCTACCTCCTTCGCGGACCTGGCACACACGATGGCTCGTCCTCCTACTGCTCCTTGGAGATCTACCAAAATGGGGGAGAACGTGTCATTTTATCCTCCTACATCTTCCTCAGCTCATGCTAAGAAGCGGCCTGCATCTACATTGTTTCTGGGAGTTACTATTCCCAAACGCAGCCGTTTCTCTTAGCCCAACTCCTCTAGTGCAGCTCCTCTTTCCACCTCTCCATCCGCGGCTGACACCTTCCTCCCATCATACGCAGATCGTGATCCATTTGGAAGTATTTTTAATGAAATGACTAAGTATGCCGCGTCCACTGCTGAGTGAAGATGTCTATCTGAGTTATACCCCTTCTCCCCTAAAAGACATTCAGACTCTATGTTTTGAGAAGGGCCTATTCACCACAAGACATAGAAAACTTCGCTCGAGCAGTTAAAGTGGAGATGAGGTTGTTTCCGTCTCTATACAAGGACGGACACTTGTTTGATATTTTGGAATGTTGGTATGAAGGTTACCTTCCAGAATGTTGGATCAAACCCATAATTTGGATGATGTTGTTAAAAATCCTATGTAATTTGATTTGAGATGTTTCATGTTTAATCTAAGCTTGCAGAAGATAAAATCCTATACTGGACTTACACTCAGAGAGCAAAGCAAAGGACAGGATATATAATCCTGATCCGGATTATCATGAGTGTTATCAAACACTTAGTAAATAACCAAGTCTTCGTCCGGAGTAAGGACCCTTCGTACGGACTAATCACTTGACAAAACGACTAAGGAATCCGAGCTTTTATTCTTGATTGGACTAAGTCAATTTATGCAGAATGAGAATCTGAGTCTACAACTCGTATGGAGTAAGAGAGATTTATTGCAGAGAAAGAAATTAAGTCTTTCACTCCAGCTGTCTAAGGAAAAGAAGATATGAACTAAGGAATCCGAGTCTTTCATTCGAGTGGAGTAAGAAATGACTGATGCGGAGTAAGGACAACTAATGCGGAATAAGGAATCTGAACCATTACTCAAGCGGAGTAAGGAACTCATGTCACACCCCAATTTCCCCTCACTTGGAAATGGGTAGTGACTGCCCATGCCCGCACCCGAAGGGTCAAGGGGTTGGTGCAAGCACCTAAAAGGACTTATGACACGGGTGCTGTCCCAAACTTGTACAACCAGGCTAGCATGCCACGGGGCATGCCCCTGCTCCCAAACCATGCACACAAACAATAATTAAATAATAACCACAACTCAATTCATTTCATTTAAAAGGGGGCTCAAAGTTCAATACAACTCAATGGGGAAAAGTTCTCATTTAAACCAGAATACTGTCTACAAATAATCCCATACATAAAAATAGAAATCCATAACAAAACAATGGAAACCAACATAGTCTTCAGCCTCAGTGGCCTATCACCATAGCCCCTTCACCTACCGCCTGCTAAACCCTACAAAAGAACAATTTATGGGAGGGGTGAGCAAACCATAGCTCAGTAGGGATCCAGTCTCCCCAAACCCGTCCCACTCAACAGTATGTATGACAAGTGTATGCTTGTGCTCGTGTCGTGCCTAAAGCTAAAGCAACAACATCACCCAGTAACGCACCTTTTTACCTGAGCCCACACTGGAGGGCAGAGGACACCCCGCCACCACGGCGACATGACATACCCCATCCAGGCGAATGTTGCATGGACACCAATGCAACATTTTCCACCCGAGTCAGGTATGGTCAACCACCTCCTCGGGCGCCATACCTACCCTCGGGAATGGGTGTAGACTTAGCCCACCGTCGTGAGTGCTACACCGAGACTCAGGACCGCAGTCCTGGCCAAATCTCAAGGGGTCCAGTTATCATGCCTGGCCCATAACTCGGCTCAATCCCATCACATTTGGGTGATTAATCTCCAACAACAATAAAATCAGTTACCAAAGTACGGCTTAGTAACACATCTCAACTTAATACAAAACGGCGTCTTTGCTCAACATAGTATATCACAAACAAGGTTCACACGGCCGACATAGTCGGTTACAAACAACATATACCAGCCTCACAGGCTTAAAACCAAACACGCAACATACAACAACCACGCAGGAATATTATCAAACACATAGTGAACGTAGCCACACAAACATTTTATCAAACACCTGGTGGGCATGGACAACCCAACGGTTTCCAGCCCACTTCCAAACATCAAATCAATCAATATGCCATTGAAGGCCAACATCCATATAGGAGATCACACCTATATGGATTTACATATATATATAAGCACGTATAGGACAGGTACCCTAGGACAGAAAAAGACTGGGAAGAACGGAGTTCCTACCTTGTAAACGTCCTTTGCTCTAGCCTCTACGATACACCGACTACCCACGCGAACCTTTACGGCCAAGATCTGAAGTTTCCCTCACTCTCTCTCTCTCTCTCTCTCTCTGCGGCGGCTGCAACAGCAATAGAAAACCCTAAACCCTAAACCTAAGCCTCAACACCATTATATAGACACCACACACATCAAAACGACGTAGTTTTGATTTAGTGAAACCCAGGATCAAAATGACGTAGTTTTGATCACACAAACTACCACCTTCCCGCTTCCATACAGGGCAAAATACTCATAATTTCAACATGGTCCTTTAGGGAAAAATCATTAAAATGACAAAACCAAGGTAACCATGCAAAAATATGTCTGCACGCCAATTTGCACGCCAATTCCCCAATTGGCGTGCAGCTACAAATGCACTCAAACTTTACCCCAAACCTCCTTGTATCTTGTAGAGGCCTGAGAAGCAAAAATATGCTTGCACGTGAAATGGGTGAATTCACGTGCAGCTCCAAATGCTCTGAAATTTCTGTGGTAGGTAGAGGACCTCATTCTAAGCAACTTTAGTACTTGCACGCCAATTGTTTGAGGCCATCTACTAGGTCCAAAATCTAGAAAGTTCCCATTCAGAAGGCAAGACTGCGACTAACTCAAAACACGGGTCCTTACAACTCATGCGGAGTAAGGAAGCGCTGATGCGGAATAAGGATTCCGCATATCTACCTCATGCGGAGTAAGGAAGCGCTGACACGGAGTTAGGATTTCAGGACTTCATTTACACGGAGTAAGCAATAACTGACACGGAGTAAGGATCCGAGCCTCGTTGATATGGAGTAAGGAAATCTACACCGGACTAAGAAGACGCTACTTCAACTTATCCATACTGCATTTATGTTATCAGCTCCCTGTGTCCCGATGTAAGACAAACTCATTGAAGACCTAAACTGTCCTACACGTGGAACACTCGGAGATGTGGATGCAGTCCCAAATGCAATTGGAATCAAGCAAAGTAATTCAATTCACTTATGTTTCCAATATTTCAAGCTCCACATCCATAGCAGTTATAGCAGAAGCATTTTACGAGAAGAACTTAATGTTTACACAGTGCTCGGAAAATACAATTCCAAGATAGATTCCTAGGATGTCTATATATATCTGTAGTGTTGTATATCTATAGTGCGTGCATACAAAGGAAGAACTGATACGCGCGAGTACTTGAGCAAAATAGAGATAATCTAGCTAGTGTGTGTGTAACTTGTAAAAGAGAGTATTGTTGCTATCAGCTGTGATTGTTGTGCTTTTTGTTGTAATTATCTTTAGATAATAAAACAAAACAATTCCACTATCTGGTTATCTTCCACACTGAATATTTCTTTTAACTAGAATTAGTGTTGTGCCTGTGTGAGAAAAGAATTTCATTAAGATCCTATTCACCCCCCTCTAGGCTCTAAGGGACCAATAAGTGGTATAGAGCGAGTTCTAGCTGCTCAAAGTAGAGATCCCTCTCTCTCTCCTCAACTCAAGAATGGCCGAAGAAAGCAACATGCTATTCAACACTCGCCTAAACTTCGGGGGAGCTCAAGAGCCCATCCCCAATCAAAGCAGCAGTGAGAATGTTGATCCACCTCAACCTGCTACTGCCGCTGCTCCCCAACCACGGAGTTCGAGTTTCACTCTGACCAAACCGCCAAAGTTCACACCTGAGCTTTTCTCGCAGTGGAAAGCTCGCTTGAGGATGTTCATGACATGTCATGATCATCTCATATGGCCCTGTCTTCATCAGGAGATGCCAATTCCGATGACTATCGGAGAACATGGAGTTAGAAGGCCAAAGACTGATGCGGAACTTACCCATGATGAAAGAGCCTGGAAGTGTGCTAATGAAAAGGCTCTGGCATACGTAACATCGTCTTTGGACTCCGAGGCTTTCACGGACATCCAGGGCTGCACGACAGTGAAAGCCGTCTAGGATAAATTGACAATCCTCTATGAGGGAAGTCAGTCTCAAATGCAGAATATTATCTGTGCTCTCAGATAGAACTTCGAGAGCTTTAATCACAAATCTGGAGAATCCCTTGAGAGCATCTATTGGAGATTCGGTAAGCTCATTCTTGAGCTAAAAACTGTCAACGAGCACTACTCTCAATCCCAAATTAATGACAAGTTTTTCCACTCCTTGCCTGATCGCTACTACTCCAAGCAGCTCCAGATGGAAGCTGACAAGAACTGGCCATATACTGCCCTTGAAGAACTATACGGAGAGCTACGAACTCATGAGGTCAGATTCAAATATTCTGACCGAGATGAGAAAATAGCTTGAAAAGAAAAAGGGGTAGCCTTAAAAGCTACGGAGTGTCCCAGTATTCAGCAGGATAAAGATACAGAAGAGTCAGAAAACTCTAACTCGGACGCTGAAGAGGAAATAGCTCTTCTTGTCAAATCCTTTGAACGATTCCTCCAGAAAAGTAGAAAAAGATTCAGAAGAGGCTCCTCATCATCATCAAGAAGGAAGGAGCGATCGGAGTCGAGTTCCCAAGAATGCTTTAACTGTGGGAAACCTGGTCACTGGGCCAAGGATTGTAAATCCAAGTCTAAGACGATCGAGAAAAGTGACAAGGTTACTCCTCGACACTCCACCTCAGATAATAGCAAACACAAGAGAAAGGCGTTCGTCACAAAGTACGTTAGTGGCTCTGAAGAAGAGGAGGAATCCTCGGATGATGAGCCAACCCCAAAGCCAAACGTCTGTCTCATGGCAAATACTGAGGTACCTTCAATCTCTAAGCTCATAAGTAAATTAAAATCTCTAATTGTTGAACGAGATCATGAAAACACTGAGAGACTAATAATTACTCAAATGTACAAAGATATGGAAAGTCAGAATAAACGTATTGAATTCTCTATTGCTCGACTTGAAAAAGACATAGCTGACTTCAGAGGAAAAGAGACTTGGTATCATGACCTAAGAGCAAAAAATCATTTGCTAAATACTAACCTAACAGGCCTAAAAGTTATTGTAAAAAGACTCGAGAATGAACTCGAAAAGGAAAAAGAAATAAATCGTAAGTGGCTAAAATCTGGAGAAATAGCCTCTACATTTAGGACTGATTTGGACAACATCCAAGTTAAACCTAGCCTAGGCTCTGAATCATCAACTTCCAATGCACAAGCCACTGAGTGCCCTCCGGACTTTATTCCAAAACTAACCAACCTGTATCCTATTAGTACATCTAAACCATTGGATGGTTTTGTGTAATGACCCGTGTTTTGGGAAGAACAAGCTGGAACGAAGATGAACAATACCCTGGGCGAACGCTTGGGTCGAAAGGTGGAAGACTCGAAGATTTGGGTCATAGGGTCAAAGACCGAGGGTCGAAGTTCGAAGGGTTGAGGGTCGAAGGTTTAATCTTCGAGACAGATCTTCGAGGCCGCGTTTCCAATGAGTCTTCGAGGGAGTATTTCTATGAGTCTTCGTGGCTTGGTTGTTAGAGAGTGTAATGAGCTCAAGTGGGAGCGTGTAGAGGCTGCGTGTGACAATGACCACGTTCGAGTTGTGGGTTTTTTGTCCTGTGTGGAAGCGGAGTGGTTAGTTCATGTTTTATTTATCAAAACTACGTCGTTTTGATGGTGTGTTTTATTTATCAAAACTACGTCATTTTGATGGTATGTTTCATTTATCGAAACTACATCGTTTTGATGGTGGGATTTCATTTATCAAAACTATGTCGTTTTGATAAGTGAGGTCTATATAAGGGGGAGCTCTCTTTGTTTTAGGTTTAGGGTTTTTGTTGTCAGCCACCGCAGCCATCGCAGAGAGAGAGAGAGAGATTGAGAGAGAGAGAGAGCTCCGGTTCGTGGCTGCCGTTTTCATTCTCGTGGTTGGACGGCGTTAGGCGTGGAGGCAAGAGCATGGAGGATCTTTGAGGTAGGGGTTCTGTTCTTCCTTGAACCTATCCCAGGGCTTTGGCCTTATGATAAGTAATGTAGCTGTTTGGTTATATATATATATATATATAAATATGTAAATTCATATAGGTGTGATCTCCTATATGAATGTTGGCCTTCAATGGCGTGTTTTGCTTGGATGTATATATACACGCATGTTAAGTGTTTGATATTATGCCTGTGAGGCCATGCATGTTAAATGTTTGATATTATGCCTGTGAGGCCACACATGTTATGTGTTTGATAATATGACTGAATGACCACCCATATTATGTGTTTGAGATTATACTTGTGTGGCTGGGTTTGTGAGCCTGTGAATGTATGCATGCTAAGTGTTTGAAGTTATGCCTGTGTGACCATGCATATTAAGTGTTTGATGTTATGTCTGTATGGCCATGTGTGCTGCGTGTTTGCTTGTACACCCAGTGGCTGTGGAAGCCCGGGCCGGTTTTATTAAACCCGATGGCTGTGGAAGCCCGAGACTATTTATGTTAGCCAGTGAGGCTGTGGGAACTATTTGCCTGAGAGGCGGTTAAACTATTTACCTTAGAGGCGGTTAAACTATTTTCCTGAGAGGCGATTAAATCATTGGCCTGAAGAGGCAGTTAAATCACTTGCGGTTAAATCATTGGCCTGAAGAGGCGGTTAAATCACTTGCTTGAGGTGGTGAAAGTGTTAGCCTATAGGGCTATGGAGCCTGTGTGGCTGGGGCTGAGGTTGCACCCGTTTGTGTGGTGTGTTTCCTTGCTATTTGTTTCTGCCACGTCACTGTACTGGTACACGCTCTCATATAGATGATAGGTGCATGGGATGGGTTGGGGGAGACTTGATCCCTACTGAGCTGTGGTTGCTCACCCCTCCTACTGTGATGTGTTTTCTTTCGGGAACCTACAGGCGTTAGGTGGAATCCCAAGGTAGAAGACCGTATTTGCTTTATCGTTTCTTTTCGATTATGTTAATTTATGGTAATTGATGTAACCGTAGTGGGGAGATATTGTAATGAGGAGTTTAATGTAATAAAAGCATGTTTGGACACGTTTGTAATGGTTTGAACTTAATAAATATATGATTTTGTCTCTCTGAATATTTGTTGTGAGGTGTAGTGTCCTGTGTGGGCATGTTGTATCTTGCCCCCTTCATCCAAACTTGGGTAAAGGGAGGGTCACGTTCCGGTCTCCTCGGGTTGGAAATCCGGGGCGTGATAATATGGTATCAGAGCATGGTCTAGTTGGCCTAGGGTAGTGGGCGGACTTGGTTATCTTGAGTCCTTTGGAGGAGCCTGGAGGGACGTGCCTAATCAACATGGTCCTTTTGGTGCCTCTAAGGTGTACTTGGGGTAGTCCAGTCTTATGGTAGGATTTGCATACATTGGCATTAGGGCACTAGTTGCATTTGTTGTTTAAGTATGAATGTATGGATAATTGTAGGAATGTTTTAAATGAAAAAAAAATTAATTGTGCAACTCTAATATATTGTGACAATTTAAGCATGACTACAAAGAAAAGAATATGTGGTATGGAATTTGTGTACTAGTGGACTTGAGCAATGTGAACGAACTACATAGAGATAATACTGTTGATATTCTGAAAATGACTAGGTGAGATATGTGAATGCTTAAGAGCAACTCCAAGAGCCTCTTTACAATTTTCTCCACATATACAGAATTTTTCACATGTAAAGAGCTGTTTTTTAACATACACTCCAAGAGCCTCTCTATTTTTTAATCTCTATTTTTATTAAAATAATAATTTATTAATAATAATATTAATTGCACAGGGGAGAGGGAGAGAGAGGAGAGGAGAGAGAGGAGAGAGGAGAGAGGGAAAGAAGATAAAAAATAATAAAAAATTATGTGAAGAATGAATAATGACTCTTCATTTGTGAAGAGTCACTGTAACGATTTGTAGATATAGAGAGCTTGATGAAGAGGCTGTTGGAGCTCATTTTTGGCATTAGGTTCTCTATTTGTAGATAATAGAGAGCCTCTTGGAGTTGCTCTAAGTGTGTGCCTTTGTATGGTATTGTGTGGAATAAGCAATGTGGTGTTCAAAACGATGAGATATTCACTTGAGTATAAATGATATGTGCAATGTGAAGGTGTGAACTTGTATAGTCTATGAAATGTGAATCTGCGAATCTGTGTGGTGATAATGTGTGTTTTGAGATTAGTTATAGGTCCAAATGCCTACTCAATAATGGTATTAAGAGCGTTGAGTGTTAACCTGGAGCGCTACCTCCTCGTGTACCCAGCCTCTGAAAAAAAATTATGACCCGTACGACAGAAGAGCCCGCCACCCAGGCTGGGCAAGTGGGAGAGCTGCAGGCTAAAGGTGATAATCTAATGACGGCAGAGGTTGGCGTTTTAGGCCCGATTATCCAAGAGATGAGGGATCAGATTCGACAACTGATTAGGAGCGAAGTACACCGAGAGCTGTCAACCCATATCATTGAGGGGAGTTTGGGTGCGTATCAATGGAAGCCAAATTTTCCCAATCAGCAGGAAAGACTTAAGAGGCAAAGGGTGCAAGTTGAGAATGGTCACGAGTTTCAAGTTAGGGGTCAACCCTCAACACTTCCATTTGAGTCCCGTTTCCCTAAGGGTAGTGCTTGCTGTGGACAACCGGGACATTGGAAAAGAGAGTGTGCCAAGAAGCAGTACCGGTGCCGCCTTTGTGGAAAAATAGGACGTCTTCGTATAGTCTGTTTTTGTAGGACAAGGAGCGATGCTAGAGGATTGGCTTAGTGAGCTAGGGGTAAAGCTCAACGTCGAGCCCCGATTGGAGGCAGGAGGACTACCTAGTGATTTCAATTCTCGTGTGATAAGATTTCATTTTAATTGGTGGTAACGTGTTCTCTTAATGAGTTGTCGGTTGAGTCTTATACTAGTTTATGTGAGGCAGGGTGAACCTTTTTTTTGGTAGTTCTTGTGATAGTGGGGTATGTTCTCTGGGAGGGCTTTTGAGCCACCATTTTATGCTAAGTAAAGCTTAGGAGATCATTTGGGTTACCATTTCAAATGAATGTGGTTGGAGACCTGTTAAAAAAAAGTAAAATGAATATATATATATATATATATATATATATATATTTTAGAATACTAGAAGAATAATGAGTAACTTATAAACATTTGGGTGTTGATTTTATATGTGAGTGGCATTCAACTTCGGCACCTGTGAAAATTTAAAGTAATCAAACCTTGTAGGCTACCTTTTGCTAGCTAGTAGAGCTTGGGCGTGAGGTGATGGCTTGTGGGTAACGTGTGACCCCTCCATGGCAACTTTGAATAATAGAGATATGTTCTTATGTGGATAGGGGTATGTGTGGAGTACTACTTAAAAAGGATATTCCTATGGTTACCTTTCCAAGCGTTGTGGTTGAAGGTGCAAAACACAGCTAGTATAGCTTACTCTTAGAGTCCTTGAGGTGTTATCTTGTTGGCTAGAGAGGTCATTGCAAGTTTTGGTTAGTAACTATATAGGTGTTCTGGGTTCTCAGATGGTCAAGCAGTGGCCATGTGTCATGTTTGTGGTGTGTGAAAGACCTTAAGTAATGTTCCTAGAATATGTTGTGAAATGGGTATGCACATGTATAAAATGTGAATTGTTCTGGAGCTCAGCTATCAGCTATGAGTGGGTTTCAAGGGTCGTGCC
This sequence comes from Taxillus chinensis, assembly GCA_023512835.1. NCBI lineage: Eukaryota > Viridiplantae > Streptophyta > Magnoliopsida > Santalales > Loranthaceae > Taxillus > Taxillus chinensis. Next base: position 34,773,965 of record CM042085.1, read on the forward strand.
CGGTGCATCCAATTGGTAAAAACAGGTAAGAAAGTGAGATTTGGCAGGCCTCGTTCGGGCTTTTTACGCACATCTGGAAAATATTTCTCTAGGGGCTGTGGGTGTGCTTTTGCGTGGTAGGGCCATTCCTTTGGTCTGTATCTTATGGGAAGTGGGTTTAAAGGAGAGGAGAAGGTGTAAAACTGGTACATTCTACTCGTCAGGTGTCTTGTGTTTCGTTGCATGTGTTGAGAATGTGCAGAAAATGTGGCATTGTGTTGTTGTATGTGTTGCATAAGTGGTAAAGGTATATAGCGGAGTTGCTACGTGTGGGTGTTGCGACACATATGCGTAGAGAATGATGAGGCGTGGTGTATTGGTATATTAATTGTGGTGTGAGGATGAGGAAGAGTGTTAGAAGTGATGTTGTTTATGTTATTCCTTGTCTGGTTTTATTAAAGTGTTGGTAAGTGGGAAAAAGGTTGTTTGATTCCCAGAGTTGCGTCAGTCGACAGTTTTTGCTTGTAAGGGGTATTAGTGCTACTCCTTGGGGAGAGATTTATGTCGGGCGGATGTCATAAAGGTGCATGTTTTAGAACAGTGCTGGTAGGCGGATGACCTACATTTGTGCTCTTGAAAACCTTTTATGTACAATATCACGCGGTAAGGGAGATGGTTCATGCTATCAAGGTGTTGGTGTGTTTGGGAGCTACGTGAAAGTCCCGAATCAAGCATTTGCATGTCTTGTTTCCTGTGCCTACCCGGTGGAATGGCAGTGATCACATTTAGCTGAGGCTAGAGCCTGAGTATTTCTTGGTCAGTTTGAGTGTTTTGTTGGTGTGTTGAGATAGAACGTGATGGTTGGTATAGCGGGGTTAGTGGGCCATGAGGTGGAGTATATCCTGGAGGCTAAGGATTCCCTTGTGACCTGTGAGTGGTGACACTGAGGATTCCGTTATTGTCATGTTGCAGGTAGGAGAGTTTTCCTGGGTGGAGAGAACTCCGTTGTTGGCAACTACCCGGCGTCAAAGGATTCCTATCGCATGGAATGTCTGCCGACTAAGTAAGGCGTTATCACTTGGGTTGTAACATAAGCCTCAATCAATGAAGGTTGTGTTGGACCTTGGTGGATCCCTATTTGTCCGTCGTCAGAGAGGTGTTATTTGTGTGGCGTTCTGGTTCATGGGATTCTTTAGTAGATTTTCAACGTTGGTGACTGGTGTCAGCCCGATAATAGATTTTGGTCTTGCCGTGATTGGGTGACCAAATGGTGGAGGGCAAATTTCATCCTGATATAGTTGTGTCCTAGATTGTGAGTCATCTTGAGTCCTCATTGGCGTTGGTTGGGTTCCGCTGTTCCTTGATTGAGGATATGTTCCTCGGATCCCCAAGCATGTATCGCAATAGAGTGAGGCAGTTTTAGCAATGATGATGGTGTTGCTGTGGTGATCTCCATGTGTGGAAATGTGATTGTGGTTTGCCTAATGCTATTATCCTGTTTGTTTGTGTTTCATTGTAACCTCATTGTGTTTACGGTGAGGGTGAGGTCTACATATGAGGTGTGGTTGCGTTGTAAATTGTTGGTGTTAGTTGACTTCAAATCCCAATTGGTGGGTCATTGTTGGGTATTGTACATTGTGGTGTGTTGGTCCCATTGTGATGCGAGTAGGCGTCTCCAGCAGAGTACCCCACTATGCGATGCAGTGACTTCTCGCTCAATCTTATGCAATCTCATGAATGGATGCTTCACGCATAGGCTTATGTGCTTTGGGAGGTTTCTCGACCTCACTGTTATCAGACTTGCTCACGAGCACTGTTGTCAGTGTGCTCTTTGGCCAAGCTCTAGTTCTTGATCGACTCATACGTGTTAAGTTCGTGTTGACTAAATGGAGGTACTCATTTGGCAATTTCTAACAACGTTTGTGGTAATGACTGCATTGTGTTGCTTTGATCTTCTTCTGATGTTTGCTACTTGGTTTCTCTTTTCGGAGACGAAAAGTCCAAAGGTGGGAAGGTTGTGAGGAAACTCCCTGCGGATGAGTTTGTATGATGTTGGCGAATGGCCAGTAGAACGTTAAACGTGTAGTAGTGTTTTGTTTGTGAGTTGTTCCTTGTAATGGTGTTTATGCTGTGAGTTGGTCTGTGACCTATGTGATTTGTTAAACGTGTTGGGGATGGGAGTATATGTCTTACACCGTCGTGACATGTGACTACTTGTGAAATATGTGTTAGCTGAGGAGGAGACATGGGAACGTGAGTCCATGATGCGTGAGCAACACCCAGAGTTGTTCGAGGATGAACAATCTTAAGGGTGGGAGGCGGCTGTAGTGATGTGCTTTCTTGCATTGGTTGTTTATGATTTGGTTTGTATTGTTTGTATTGGTTGTTTATGATTTGGTGTATTTGTATTGTCTTTTAGACATGTGTTTATATTTGAGAAATGTTTTTGAGATTGAGACTTGTGTTTGTGATATGCGGGTATGTGGCATATGCATTGTGATGCTTGTGGTTATGTATATGCATTGTGATACATGTGGTTATGATTGTAGTGGTGCTTTGTGAGCTTACGGACGTACGTCCTGTTATTCTGTGTTTGTTATTCCTCGCCGTCCTAGTGGTATGTAGTTTCTTTTCGAGGACGAAGAGTCTTAAGGGGGAGAGGATATAATGACCCATGTTTTGGGAAGAACAAGCTGGAACGAAGATGAACAATACCCTGGGCGAACGCTTGGGTCGAAAGGTGGAAGACTCAAAGATTTGGGTCGTAGGGTCGAAGACCGAGGGTCGAAGTTCGAAGGGTTGAGGGTCGAAGGTTTAATCTTCGAGGCCGCATTTCCAGCGAGTCTTCGAGGGAGTGTTTCTATGAGTCTTCGTGGCTTGGTTGTTAGAGAGTGTAATGAGCTCAAGTGGGAGCGTGTAGAGGCTGCGTGTGACAACGACCACGTTCGGATTGTGGTATTTTGTCCTGTGTGGAAGCGGAGTGGTTAGTTCTTGTTTTATTTATCAAAACTATGTCATTTTGATGGTGTGTTTTATTTATCAAAACTACATCGTTTTGATGGTGTGTTTCATTTATCGAAACTACGTCATTTTGATGGTGGGATTTCATTTATCAAAACTACGTCATTTTGATGGTGGGATTTCATTTATCAAAACTACGTCGTTTTGATAAGTGAGGTCTATATAAGGAGGAGCTCTCTTTGTTTTAGGTTTAGGGTTTTTGTTGTCAGCCGCCGCAGCCCTCGCAGAGAGAGAGAGAGAGAGAGGGAGATTGAGAGAGAGAGCTCCAGTTCGTGGCTGCCATTGTCATTCCCGTGGTTGGACGGCGTTAGGCGTGGAGGCAAGAGCGTGGAGGATCTTTGAGGTAGGGGTTCTGTTCTTCTTTGAACCTATCCCAGGGCTTTGGCCTTGTGATAGGCAATGTAGCTGTTTGGTTATATATATAAAAATATGTAAATTCATATAGGTGTGATCTCCTATATGAATGTTGGCCTTCAATGGCGTGTTTTGCTTGGATGTATATATACACGCATGTTAAGTGTTTGATATTATGCCTGTGAGGCCATGCCTATTAAGTGTTTGATATTATGCCTGTGAGGCCACCCATCTCTATGTGTTTGATAATATGTCTGAATGACCAACCATATTATGTGTTTGAGATTATACCTGTGTGGCTGGGTTTGTGAGCCTGTGAATGTATGCATGCTAAGTGTTTGAAGTGATGTCTGTGTGACCATGCATATTAAGTGTTTGATGTTATGCCTGTATGTCCATGTGTGCTGCGTGTTTGCTTGTACACCCAGTGGCTGTGGAAGCCCTGGCCTGTTTTATTGAACCCGATGGCTGTGGAAGCCCGGGCCTGTTTTATTGAACCTGATGGCTGTGGAAGCCCGGGCCTGTTTTATTGAACCCGATGGCTGTGGAAGCCCGGGACTATTTATGTTAGCCTGTGAGGCTGTGGGAACTATTTGCCTGAGAGGCGGTTAAACTATTTGCCTGAGAGGCGGTAAAACTATTTACCTGAGAGGCGGTTAAATCACTTGCGGTTAAATCATTGGCTTGAAGAGGTGGTTAAATCACTTGCTTGAGGTGGTAAAAGTGTTAGCCTATGGGGTTATGGAGCCTGTGTGGCTGGGGCTGAGGTTGCGCCCGTTTGTGTGGTATGTTTCCTTGCTATTTGTTTCTGCCACGTCACTGTACTGGTACACGCTCTCATATAGATGATAGGTGCATGGGATGAGTTGGGGGAGACTTGATCCCTACTGAGCTGTGGTTGCTCACCCCTCCTACTGTGATGTGTTTTCTTTCGGGAACCTACAGGCGTAGTGTCCTGTGTGGGCATGTTGTATCTTGCCCCCTTTATCCAAACTTGGGTAAAGGGAGGGTCACGTTCCGGTCTCCTCGGGTTGGAAATCCAGGGCGTGACAATTTGTTTCAGGTTGCACCATAGACTATGAATGTGGAAGACAGGCTGTTACTGCTAGTCCCGAAGCAGTAGCACCCGCTCTAAAAGATGAAGGGAAAGCTGCTGTAGTTAAAGCCGAAACTGTAGCACCAGAAACAAAGAAAAGGCTAAGTTTGACGCATCTAGGGCCAAGAGCGCGTCACCCACTCGCAAAGGATTAGGCCATAGGGAACAGAGTAGAAAATTTGTAAAACTTAAGAAACCTGTATCCCCTGTTGTAACTCCACACCATAGTGTCTGTTCGATTCGTAAAGAAATAGGCCACTATCATTATGCTTGTTGGAGTCTTACAGATAGCTGGTTATGTAATCAAATTCACAGTAATAAAAATCAGCTTATCAAAAAGGGTTCTTCTGGAAAAACAAAATCCAAATCATTACGGAGTGTCTCTCCTAAGAAAACCTAACTTAAAGAAGCATCTAATACGGAAAAGGCTAAGTCAACTTGGAAAGTTAAAATTCTTAACAAAGTAAAATCCGGAATAGTTGACACTGTTATTGCTTCTCCTAACCGCCTGAAACAAGTTTGGGCACCAAAAGTGTAATCTGTTGTTCTGCAGGGGCATCTCTGGAACTCATTGTCGGACCACTTGAAATCAAAGATCAATCAAAGCAAGTATGTTGGAAATATAAGATTTGATGAAGCTGTCAAAATATAATCTAAGTCTGGAGACTCGAAGAACCGAAGGTCGTAGGGTCGAAGAGTCGAAACTCGTAGAAGTGAAACTGTCATAGGACGTATTGGCAAGAGACTCGTAGACTCGTAGAGTCTGGAGACTCAAGGCGAAACAGTGACAAAACATTGTGACTCGTAGATCCAGGGTCGAATAGGGTAAGATTGTTGGTAAGGGTACTCTCTCTAATAGTTCTGTGTCCATTCAGAATGTATCTGTTGTTCAAGGTCTTAAACATAACCTGTTGAGCATAAGTCAATTGTGTGACAAGGGTTATGAAGTTTTGTTCACTAAACAAACCTGCACAGTTATGGACCCTGTCTCCAAAGAGGTGAAACTAAATGGGCATAGACAAGGTAATGTCTACAAGTTGGTCTTTGGTAATGCTCAATCTGATGAACCAATTTGTTTTCTATCCAAAGCTTCACCTGACATTAGTTGGTTGTGGCATAAGAGATTCGGCCATTTAAACTTTAAGACTATGTCTAAATTGGCATCTCTGGATTTGGTTGAGGGCTTACCCAAGCATGTTTATGAGAAAGAACACCCGTGTAGGGACTGTCAGCTGGGTAAGCAGGTTAAACATTCTTTTAAGAGTATAGATAAAACCTCAATCATACAACCACTTGAACTTCTGCACATGGACCTATGTGGACCAATAAATGTGTCTTCCTTATCTGGTGCACGATACTTTCTTGCAGTAGTAGATGACTATACCAAATACACATGGGTCATGTTTCTCAAAAACAAATTTGAGACATTTGAGAATCTTGTCGAACTCTTTAATTGGGTCACAAATGTTAAGAGTCTCTCTATTAAGTACATTCGTAGCGATCATGGCAAGGAATTTGAATTTTCTGATATGTTAGAGTTTTGTACTAAACATGGTATCTAACATAATTTCTCAGCACCAAGAACTCCACAACAAAATGGAGTAGCAGAAAGAAATAATCGAACATTAGTTGAAGCAGCTAGAAACATGTTGACAGGAGCTTAGTTCCCAAAATCCCTATGGGCTGAAGCTGTTGCCACTGCTTGTTATGTACAAAACAGAACTCTAATTAACAAACGAGCCATGAAAACACCCTATGAGTTATGGAAGGGAAGGAGACCAAACATTGGTCACCTAAGGATCTTCGGGTGTACTTGCTACATTCTGAACAATGGCAAGGATTACTTGAACAAGTTTGATGCCAAATCAGATGATGGATATCTTGTTGGATATTCCATAACTAGCAAGGCTTATCGTGTATTTAATAGAAGAACCAAAGTTGTTAAAGAGTCTATTCATGTTTCTTTTGATGAGACTAACCATGGAATGCAGAAAGGAGACACATATGTAAATGAAGTGCAGGACACTGTCATTATAGAAGACCAAGACACAGATAATCGCACTACAATAGAGACAAGGGAAGATGCACCCGAACCAGATGAACATAGAGCTAAACCGGTTGTTGAGGAACCAAGTCAAAAATCAGCATAAAACCATGAATTTAACATTCAACCTGTTCAGACTCAGCCACTTTTATCATCCCAAGAACCTGACATTGAGCAATTGGGCATCCATCATGAAGAAAGAGAAGACCTTCCAAAGACAAGAAGAAGGTTAAAGGACCACCCTTCTAAACAGATAATTAGAGATCCAGCTGCTCGAGTTAAAACAAGGGCTGCCACACTTCATGAAAATCTGTATATGTGCTTCCTATCACAAGTGGAGCCAAAATCAGTTGACGATGCAGTTCAGGATCACCATTGGATTGATGCAATGCAAGAAGAATTAAATCAGTTCAAAAGACAGAAAGTATGGGAGTTGGTCAACAGGCCCAGATCACAGCAAGTCATTGGCGTGAAATGGATTTTCAGAAACAAACTTGATGGGAGTTAGGGTGGACCCGGCCAAGATTGAGGTTGTGGCATTGTGGGCGAGGCCAACCAACGTTTTTGAGATTCATAGTTTTCTTGGCTTGGCAGGCTATTATCGTCGTTTTGTCGAGGGGTTCTCCCGTTTGGCAGCTCCTATGACAGCGTTGACTCGGAAGGGAGTAAAGTTTGAGTGGACGGACAAGTGCCAGCAGGCGTTTGAGACTCTCAAGACCCGTTTGACCACTGCACCGGTGTTGAGGTTGCCTCGGGAGGATATCCCATATGAGGTATATTATGATGCGTCTAGGGTTGGATTGGGGTGTGTGCTTATGCAGGAGCACAGTGTTGTAGCTTATGGGTCGAGGCAGTTGAAGCCTCATGAGCAGAATTACCCTACCCATGATCTTGAGTTGGCGACTGTCATCTTCACCCTGAAGAGTTGGCAGCACTACCTCTTGGGGGAAAAGTTTGTGGTGTTCTCAGATCACAAGAGCCTTCAGTACATCTTTACTCAGAAGGACTTGAATTTGAGGCAAAGGAGATGGGTGGAGTATTTGCAGACCTTTGACTTTACTCTTGCCTATACCCCGGGCAAGGGTAATGTTGTGGCTGACGCGTTGAGCAGAAAAGGGAAAGCTGAGGTGGCCGTGAGAGAGTGGAAGCTGATGGAGTAGTTGGCGATGTTGCAGCTGTAGCCTGTTGTTCGTGATGGTGGGACAGTCCTGAGTCCTTTGGTGGTTGTGCCTGAGTTGTACCAGCGCGTCCGGGAGGGACAGTTGGGTGACATTGAGTGTGAGGTTCTCCGTGCCCGTATTGAGGCTGGTGAACTATCTAAGGACTGGACAGAGGGTCCTGAGCATGAGTTGTCTTTTCAGGGGCGGTTGGTAGTGGCTTCTTCTCTCCGGGATGAGGTGATGAGGGAGTTTCACCAGTCTAGAGTTGCTGTGCATCCAGGGGGTACGAAGATGTACCATGCGCTTCGAGGACATTTTTGGTGGCCTGGGATGAAACGCGATGTGGCTGCCTTTGTTTCGCGGTGCCTCACGTGTCAGCAGGTGAAGGCTGAGCATCAGCGGCCGGCGGGCATGTTACAGCCCTTGCCCATAGCGGAGTGGAAGTGGGACCATATAGCGATGGATTTTGTGACTGGTCTTCCACCCACCACAGGGAGGAAAGATATGATTTGGGTAATTGTGGATCGACTCACAAAGTCGGCCAATTTCCTGGCTGTTCGCGAGCGGGACTCTATTGGGACCTTGAGTCATCTATACATGAACGAGATTGTGCGACTACATGGAGTACCATCATTGGTTGTCTCTGACCGGGATTCGCGGTTCACTTCCCATTTTTGGGCAGGTTTGCAGGAGGCTATCGGGACCAAACTTCACTTGAGTACAGCCTTTCACCCTGAGACTGACGGCCAGACAGAGAGGACGAATCAGACCTTGGAGGACATGTTACGGGCCTGTGTGTTAGATTTCGAGGGTTCGTGGGCAACTCACCTTCCTTTGGTGGAGTTTGCCTACAACAACAGTTATCAGGCATCCATTGGGATGGCTCCTTTTGAGGCGTTATATGGGCGGCCGTGTCGGTCACCTTTGTGTTGGACCGAGGTGGGGTAGACAGCTCTCTTGGGACCACAGTTGGTTCAAGAGGCTACCGAGAAGGTTAAGTTGATTCGTCAGCGGTTGTTATCAGCTCAGAGTCGGCAGAAATCTTATACGGATCAGCGGCGGTGACCTTTGGAGTTTTCTGTTAGTGATCATGTGTTCCTTCGTGTCTCTCCACGTCGTGGACATCGACGGTTTGGGCGAGGTTCCAAGCTATCTCCTCGGTTTATTGGTCCTTTTGAGGTTCTGACTCGTGTGGGGCCGGTGGCCTACCGATTAGCGTTACCACCGCGACTAAGTCAAGTGCACAACATGTTCCACGTGTCCCAGTTGAGGAAGTATCACCCTGACCCCACCCATGTGATCGATTGGGGGACATTAGACATTGAGGATGACATGTCCGTTGTTAAGGCCCCTATCCGTATCCTAGATCGGCGAGAGAAGCTTTTGCGTGGTCGTGCTATTCCTTTGGTTCGCGTGCTGTGGCAGGACCGTGGCATTGAGGAGGAGACATGGGAACGTGAGTCCGTGATGCGTGAGCAGCACCCAGAATTGTTCGAGGACAAACAATCTTAAGCGTGGGAGGTGGCTGTTGGTGGCTGTTGGCCAAGAGGGATAGTGATGTGTTTTCTTGTATTAGTTATGTATGATTTGGTGTATTTGTTTTGCCTTTTAGACATGTGTTCATATTTGTGATGTGTTTTGAGATGTGTATCTGTGACATGCGGATATGTGTTATATGCATTATTGTGATGCATGTGGTTATGGATTATGGTGGTACCTTGTTATGCGCTGTTATGTGCTGTGCGCGGTGTATGACCCATTTGGGTGTTGTGGCTCGCCGTGTGGTAAATGGGTAGCTTGTGTTTGTTTTCCTCGTATGTCATTTCTTTTCGAGGATGAAAAGTCTTAAGGGGGAGAGAATGTAATGACCCGTGTGTAAGAAGTTAACCACAAACACCTTGGATGTTAGTGCACAAGTTTGAGGTAAGAGATGAGCCCAAGAGGGGACTTTTGGGAGGTGCATGTGACAAGGGATAATGTACATTTATGCCCTAGGAAGATGCTATGCATATACATGCGGTTTTAAGCTGTTTTGTCAGATTTTGGAGCTCACTTTTGGTATAGTAGATGGCCTCAAACAATTGGCGTTCAAGAACAAAAGTTGCTTAGAATGAGGTCCTCTATCTACCACAGAAATTTCAGAGTATTTGGAGCTGCACGTGAATTCACCCATTTCACATGCAAGCATATTTTTGCTTCTCAGACCTCTACAAGATACAAGGAGGCTTGGGGTGAAGTTTGAGTGCATTTGGAGCTGCACGCTAATTGGGGAATTGGCGTTTAAATTGGCGTGCAAGCATGTTTTTACATGGTTACCTTAGTTTTGTTATTCTAATCATCTTTTCCCAAAGGACCATGTTGGAATTGTGAACATTTTGGTGTGTATGGATGTGGGAAGGTCATAGCTTGTTCCATCAAAACTATGTCGTTTTGATGTTGGGATTCACTTAATCAAAACTACGTCGTTTTGATGTTGTGTTGTCTATATAAGGAGGAGAAGCCCCTCTGTTTTAGGTTTAGGGCTTGTTGCTCCACCAGCCGTCGCAGAGAGAGAGAGAGAGAGAGAGAGAGAGAGAGAGAGAGGGGGAAGGAGAGCTTCTGGTGGCTGCCGGAGCGTCTTGCGGGGGTGGTCGGAGTCTTGCGTGGAAGCGGGAGTAGGAGAACATACAAGGTAGGGGTTCTGTTCTTCCTAAATCCTCCTCTGTCCTAGGGTTCTAGGGCAGATTATGGAATTATACCTATTTATATATATATATGTAATCCATATAGGTGTGATCTCCTATATGGATGTTGGCCTTCAATGGCGGTTTTTGGATGTATTCTGGTGTTGGATGGTGAGTGCATATTAAGTGTTCGATAAAATGCTTGTGTGAATATGTCTGTGTGAATATGCCTAGTATGTGTTTGACAATATGCCTGTGTGGCTGGGTTTGTGGGTTTGTGAATGTATGCATGTTAAGCGTTTGGTAAAATACCTGTGAGACTCTGCATGTCAAGTGTTTGATTTTATGCCTGATGGGCTGTGCGAACTAAGTGTTTGGTATTATGCCTGTGAAAGTGTGTATGCTACGTGTTTGGTTTAATGCCTGTGTGACCTTGTATGCTGTGTTTGTGGAACCCGGTGGCTGTGGAAGCCCGGGACTGAAACTGTTAGCCTGTGGCTAAGCCTATATGGCTGTGGATATGTTAGCCCATCTGGCTAAGCCTGAGTGGCCGTGGATATGTTAGCCGTGTGGCTAAGCCTTAGTGGCCGTGGAGATGTTAGCCGTGTGGCTAAGCCTTAGTGGCCGTGGATATGTTAGCCTATATGGCTAAGCCTGTATGGCTGTGGATATGTGTGTGCCATGTGAATGTGGAATACAACTTGTTTATATTTTATTGTCACTACACTACACCTGTACACACTCATGTAGACGCTAGGAGCATGGGATGGGTTGGGGAGACATGATCCCTACTGAGCTGTGGTTGCTCACCCCTCCCTCTATGTTGTGTTTTCTTTCAGGAACATACAGGCGTTAGGTGGGACCCCACGGTGGAAGACCTTATTTATTTTACTGTCTTCCATTTATGTTATTTTTATGAGAATTGATGTAACCCCAGTGGGGATGGATTGGAAAGAGGATTTTGTTGTAATAAAGACTGGTTTGGATTGTGGATTGCTTTTATAAGCATTACTTTCTTGAATGTGTTATGGATGTTTAAAATGTTATATTCGGGGTTTGCATCCCAACCCCTTTGCCCTCTGATGAGAACATTTTATATATATATTTTCCCCTTCTTTTATCTATTTTTATAGCAAATTCTAATATAATTAGATGTCATTTGTATAAATATATGTTGTTTTTCCCTTTTTGTATGTTTTGGTGTGTATTGGTGTGTTTTTATAGGTTGCATCAGTTTTGGTCCAAACATAGTTGAAAAAGGGCGAAACGGGCATCAAATAATGTTGGACAGCTAAAAGGATTTTTACACAAGCCATGGCGACGCAGTGCCTGACCATGGCAGGCGTCTTTCACTGTTCACGTCGAAGTTCTCGCCGTGGCCACAAAATTAATGGCCGCCGACCTTTATAAACATTTCGGATCTCATCGCCGTGGCCACGGATTTTAGTGGCCATGGCCTTTGACGGTTTCTTATTAATTTCTAGTTAATATTATACCATTTTTGGCAACGCGTTTGGCATTAAAAAGACCTGTGCAATCCGTGGTTTGGGGGGAGAAAAACTCAGGAAATACTATCAAAAAACGTCTTAAGGAGAAAAGGAGGAGGAAATATAGGTAGACATTGAAAAGAGGGCCAATTTCTTGGAGATCAAAGGAGAGACATTGGTAATTCGCGTGCGACGATCCTTTGCCCCTTAATTTGTAAGGAATTTTCTCTTTAATTTGTATGACATTCTCAGCCATGTGTGGCTAATTTTCTTGTCTAGGGATTGGGAGTAGCCTAATCCCAATTGAATATTCTTTGCAATGATAATGTGATTGGAAAATTATTCTCTCTAATTCTTTATCTCCTTCTGGCATGAAATTATTATTGTGATTCGTTTGAATAAACAAATTGCATTCCTCAAATAATTAATTGAAGAATCGAAAGATGAAAATTAATTATTAGAACCCCGGAATGAGAATTGGGCTTAGTGTGTCATGAAAGTAGGCCACCATCCTAATGGGAAACTTGATTATCACATGAATTTTAATGGGTTTGATTTTATTACAGTGTACCACGAAAGTAGGACGTTGTTAAAATCAAATACGTCGTTATTCTTACGAAAGTAGTTGACGATTGCAAACGAATAAATCACCCTTAAGAATAAAGAGAGAATTAATTCAATTATTTTAAAATGCAGGAATAGGAAATTGGAGATCGGTGAAACCATAAATCCCTAGGCGTTTATCCCATTTGATTTCTCCCCAATTCAAAACCAAAATTGTTTTAATTTAATTTAATTCATTTGCATTGTTTTTAATCACTCAAATTTTTAATCAATTGCTTAGACAATTAGCACATGAGAATTTTAGGGATTCCTAACCCTTGTCCCTGTGGGATCGACCCGCAATCATTGGCTACACTACATTGACGCCGTTGCTTTGCGGTAAAGCGGTAGAAATACTGCTATCAAATTGGCGCCGTTGCCGGGGACAACGGCTTTGTTTAGGAAACTTAAGATTCAAACCATTAGCAAATTGGACTAGGCACGTTTGTTTGTTTCTTTATTTGTTTATTCATTTTTTTTATTTAATTTGATTGTTTAGATTTATTTATTTATTTATTTATTTTTTTAGGAGAATATCTTATTTTATTTTATTTTATTTTCATATAGAATTTTTGTTTTGTTTGTTCTTGATTGTTTTTATTATTTTATATATTTGTTTTATTTTGTTCTTCAAATTGTTCGGTATTGTGCTTGGGTTTTGTTTGCTTTTGATCTGTGCAGAATAGTTGATGACCCGTTCGGGGGACGATAATCTAGTTGCCTACGATTCTGAAATCGAACGAACTCTAAGAAGGCTGAGGCAAACACGTAGGGAAGAACCCGTCGAATCCATTCCTGTCCTTTTGGAATCCGCCTTCCTCGAAGAAGCTCTGAGTACTTCACCATTACAAATTTCCACGTCTCCCCCAAGACCAGGAAGAATGGCTGATGATCGGGCAGTGAAGGATTATTCTAGACCCACAGCAGCAGGCATGGCTACTGGGATAACAAGACCCGCGATTGCTGCCAATAATTTTGAATTGAAACCAGCAATGATTTCCTTGGTGAGCCAGTCCCAGTTCGTTAGTTCATCAACAGAGGATCCCCAAATGCATCTCCGGGACTTCATCGATAAATGCGCTACCTTTCAATATAATGGAGTGACCGAGGATGCGAAATTGATGCGGCTTTTTCCTTTTTCATTGGCTGGAAGGGCGAAGGTTTGGCTCCATGCTCTGCCGCCTACTATTACCACATGGGATCAGCTTTCGCAGGCCTTTCTCGCCAAATATTATCCGCCGGGGAAGACTGTGGGAATCGAAAATCAGCGACAATGTTTTTTCAGCCAGAAGATGAGCCATTACATGATGCTTGGGAACGCTTCAAGGACCTATTGATATCGTGTCCCCACCAGGGTCTGGAGAAATGGCTCTTAATTCAATCCTTTTATCAAGGATTGAATTATTCAGCGAGAGGAATGGTGGATGCGGCAGCAAATGGGGCGTTAGTGGAAAAACCCGTTGACGAAGCATGGGATTTGATTGATAAAATAGCCTTGAACACACAGCGAGTGGTCTAGTGTGCGAGCCTTACCCAAAAGTGGAGTTGCAAGAACCTAAAAAGCATGAGGTTAACTCTCTAGACCTCTTGGCTGCCCAGGTAGAAACTCTTACAAAGAAGATTGATCGGATGGGCAACACTTGCATTGGAACAGGTTTTAACCTGTGGCATTTGTGGTGCTTCGACCATGCAAAGAAGCTTGTTACATTATTGAGGCATCTCCACAGAGACGGTGCGGTATCTTGGCACAAATCCAAACCAACAAAATCAGAATTTTTATAATCCTAACTGGAGGAACCATCCAAACCTCTCCTACCGAAGCCAAAATGTGCTAAATCCTACCCAAACAGCATCTCGTCCACCTGGTTTCGGCCAACAATCATATCAACAGTCCAATTTCCGGCCGTCAAACCCACAACAGTCTGGGCAGTCATCACAACAGCAACCAGAATCTTCATCCCAATTATCCAAACTAGAGAGCCTTGTGGCTACTTTTGTTGCCGCGCAAGTGACACAAAACCAAGCTGTGACAGAACATTTAAACAAGTCAACACATCCATTGAGACATTGGCCACGCAGAATAAGTTGATCGAGAATCAAGTGGCTCAATTGGCTCAACAAGTGAACAAATTGACAACCACTTCTTCCAATGATATGCCGGGACAGCCACTCAACCCCAGAGAACATTGCAATTCCATTACCTTGAGGAATGGAAAACAGGTTGAGGGTCCCGTAAGTGCTACATGAAGAGAAGAAGGGGATGCTGCCATACAAGGGGATGCTACCATACAAGGGGATCAACCCACTGAACCACCACAACCAGCAGTTTCTAGGGACGTTAGTGAGAAGCAGAAAGAGGCTGAACCGACTCCTACTTCATCTTCCTATCAGCCCCCAGTCCCGTTTCCTCAATGGTTGGTGAATATAAAGCAGGATCAACGGTTCAAGAGGTTTCTAGAGATGTTAAATCAACTCTATCTAAACATCCCTTTCCTCGAAGCCTTGGAGAATATGCGCTCATATACTAAATTCTTTAAGGAAGTTATTTCTGGAAAAAGGAAATATGGGGAGCATGAGATTTTGACCCTAACCGAGGCATGCAGCGCAGTGCTTATGAATCCATCCCCTCAAAAGCTTAAAGATCCGGGCTGCTTTTCTATCCCATGTATGGTGGGTGAGCAGCGCCTCGTAAGGCTTTATGCGATTTAGGGGCCAGCGTCAGTTTAATGCCACTTTCGGTTTATGAGCAGCTTGGCCTGGGAAAGCTTGCTCCCACTTCGGTTACTCTGCAGCTGGCCGATCGTTCGGTAAAGTAACCAGTTGGTATTGTGGAGGATGTTCCACTACGAGTGGGAAAGTTTTATATACCCACAGATTTCGTGATCTTAGAGATGGAGGAAGATGCTCGGATTCCTTTAATCCTGGGCAGACCCTTCCTTGCCACAGCCGGGGTCGTTATCGACTATAAAAAGGGTGAACTCACCTTAAATATCGGTGGTGAGAAAATTGAGTTCAACCTTTCCGAAGCTTTGAGGAAACCAGACTTAAAGGAGGAGTGTTACCACCTGGACCTTTTGGAAAATCTATTGGAGGAAGCACGAATTGCACCACACTTTGAGGACCCATTGCTAGAGTGCTTGGTTCTAGACGGAGTCCTAACTCGCCAATGGAGCGAGCGAGAGGTGGCCAAAGAGCTTGATGTCAATCCCCCGTTACCACGGCGAAAAATTCATATCCAGGCACGCCAGGATAAACCCTTGGAAATGGCAGCCAGCAGAGGCAAGGACTTAGAACTTAAGCCACTCCATCACACTTGAGGTATGAATTTCTTGGTGCTGAAAACTCATGTCCTGTAATTGTGAGTAACTATTTGACTTTGCATGAAAATGAGAAATTATTGTCTGTGCTTAAACAACACCATAAAATCATAGGCTATTCCATTGATGATTTAAAGGGAATTAGTCCTGGCTTTTGCATGCACAGAATACATTTACAGGATGATGTTAAGACCTCTAGGGAACCTCAAAGGAGGTTGAACCCTAAAATGAAAGAGGTAGTGGAGAAAGAAATATTAAAATTACTCGCTGCCGGTGTCATCTACCCAATATCTGATAGTGAATGGGTCAGTCCCGTTCAAGTCGTACCCAAAAAGGGTGGGATGACAGTTGTGCAAAATGACAAAGGTGAGTCCATCTCCACTAGGACTGTCACGGGATGGCGCATGTGTATAGACTATAGAAAATTAAATAATGTCACCCGTAAAGACCATTTTCCACTACCTTTTATTGACCAGATGCTTGAGAGGCTAGCTATGCATACTCATTTCTGTTTTCTGGATGGTTATTCTGGATTCTTCCAAATTCCTATTCATCCCGATGACCAACAGAAAACAACATTCACCTGCCCTCACGGCACTTATGCATATAGGCGCATGCCCTTTGGGTTATGCAATGCACCGACTACTTTTCAGCGGTGTATGATGGCCATATTTTCAGGATTCACTGAGCGCATTATGGAAGTATTCATGGATGACTTCTCTGTATATGGTGATTCTTTTGATAATTGTCTGCACAACCTTTCTCTTGTTTTGCAAAGATGTGAACAGGTACATTTGGTTCTCAAGGGAAAAGTGTCATTTTATGGTACGCGAAGGCATAGTACTTGGACACCTTATTTCAGAGAAAGGTATACAGGTCGACAAGGCCAAGGTTGATATTATTGAGAAATTGCAGCCTCCCAAGTCAGTATCCGGCATCCGTAGTTTCTTGGGACATGCGGGCTTTTATCGACGATTCATTCACAATTTTTCACGCATAGCCCGACCACTTACAGCCCTTTTGGCCAAGGATACAGATTTCAATTTTGATGAAGCGTGCATGGAATCCTTTGAGAAGCTCAAGAAGGCACTTGTTTCAGCCCCTATTCTCCAGCCCCCAGATTGGGAAATTCCATTTGAAGTCATGTGTGATGCTAGCGACTACGCTGTAGGAGCTGTTTTGGGTCAACGCAAAGACAAGAAAACACATGTGATTTATTATGCTGGACGGACACTTGACGCAGCTCAAGCCAATTACACCACCACGGAGAAAGAATTTTTAGCGGTGGTATTTGCAATGGACAAATTTCGATCTTACTTGGTTGGCTCCCCAGTCATTGTCTATACTGACCACGCTGCCATTCGTTATTTGATGGCGAAAAAGGATGCCAAACCACGATTAATTCGTTGGGTTTTGCTCCTTCAGGAATTTGATTCGGAGATCCGGGATAGGAAGGGCTGTGAAAATTCAGTGGCTGATCACCTTTCCAGGCTCGCTCTTGAGCCTCAAGTCGACACTAGCCACGACATTATTAATGATTCCCTCCCCTGGTGAACAGCTCCTCGGTATTGTTTCGCCCCGTGGTATGCAGATTTTGCCAATTACATTGTTGGCAATCTTTTACCACCAGGGCTGACTTCTCAGCAAAAGAAAAAATTTTTGAAAGATGTGAAGCATTACTATTGGGAAGATCCTCTATTGTTCAAGAGAGGATCAGATGGTATTTTTCGTCATTGTGTGCCCTTTGAGGAAATACAATCCATCCTTACTCATTGTCATTCTCATCCGAGTGGAGGACATATGGGATCTTCGAAGACAGCTGTTAAAATTCTCCAATGCGGTTTCTATTGGCCGACTTTATTCCGTGACAGCCATGCCTTTGTTACAGCATGTCCTCAATGCCAACGGACCGGAAATATTTCTCACCGTCAGGAGCTTCCTCAACATGGCCTTTTAGAAGTCGAGATATTTGATGTGTGGGGATTGGATTTTATGGGTCCTTTTCCACCCTCCAACGGAAACCGATACATTCTTGTTGGCGTAGATTACGTTTCCAAGTGGGCGAGGCTATAGCATCACCTACCAACGATGCTAAGGTCGTACGGAAATTTTTCCAACATATCATCTTCCCACGATTTGGCTGTCCACGAGTTGTCATTAGTGATGGAGGCTCTCACTTTACTTGCCATCAAACAGAGACCTTGTTTAAAAGGTACCATGTTCAGCATCGAGTCTCCCTTGCTTATCATCCTCAGACCAGTGGGCAGGTGGAAGTCACTAACCGCCAAATTAAACTGATCCTGGAAAAGACAGTCTCTTGTTCCCACAAAGATTGGTCACAGAAACTCCACGATGCACTATGGGCCTATCGTACCGCTTACAAAACCCCCATTGGTATGTCTCCATACAGGCTTGTCTATGGAAAATCATGCCACCTACCTGTTGAGTTGGAGCATAGGGCGTTTTGGGCAGTTAAGCCCCTTAATTTCGATCTCAAGGCCGCCGGTGAGAAGCGACTTTTGCATCTCCAAGAGCTAGAGGAACTTCGTCTCGATTCATATGAAAATGCACAGATTTATAAAGAGCGCACTAAGCGGTGGCATGATCGTCACATTCAGCGTAGACAGATTCATGTCAACGACTTGGTGCTACTATACAATTCCCGTTTGCGTTTATTCCCGGGTAAGCTTAAATCCCGATGGACCGGTCCTTATCGCGTCATCTCGGTTGCTCCACATGGTGCTGTAGAAATTTGGAGCGAGGCCTCTGGTTCTTTCAAAGTTAATGGACAACGATTGAAGATTTATTTCACTGGTGCTCCTGTTGACAGTGGTGAGCTCCATCACCTCTCACCTCCCATCTCCACGCAATGATACGGATGCGGACGTCGAGCTTGTGACGTTAACCAAAGCATTTTTATGGGTGACCTTTCCCCCATGGTATCCTTTTTCCTATTTTATTTACGGGCTTTCTATTTTAATTAATTCTCTGAACTGTTATTATGTTTTGGTTTGTAATAACAGTAAAAAGCGGGTGAATCCACATTTTTCAGAAGTCGCGGCCGCAAAACTCGCCCGGCTATGGCAGGCGTGGTCCTCTCTTTTACGAAAAGAGACACGTAAAAAAAACAAAAAAAACGCTAAAGCAATAAGTCAATAGTAATAAAAAAAAAAGGGGCGCGCGACCTAAGTCCAACCCAACCCTCGCCGACCACTTTTTCTTCTCTTTCATAATTCACTCTCTCTCTACCCGACGGCCGACTCCACGCACGACGCTACAGTTGCGACCGCTTGCCAGCCCCCTGCTCTGGTTCCTCCGGCCGCCCCTGCAAGTCGCTCGCGCCTCCTTCCTCTCTTCTTTCATCTCGGTCGTTCTCCCCATCCCCGATTTCAGGTATTTCGCTCCACCTTTTTCCTGTTCATCCTTCCTTCCCCCTTTCTTGAGTATTGTGCCTCTGTAAATCGATGGATCTTGTGGTGTTCTTCACGAAATCAGGACGATTCCTCCTTACGTGCGGTATTGTTGACATGGGAATTGCACGTTGTGTTTGTGCGTTTTTGGCCTCTGTTGCTGTTATGCTTTGTTTACTGTTTTTCACTTATTTGGTTTAAAAAAAAAATACTAATAACACGCCATGCTCTGTCGTTTTCCTACAAACAACCTGCAAATTCAAAAACATTTGGTTTCTTCTCTTTTTATTATTATTCTTATTTCATTTATCTTGGGATGCTTGGATGCCTTGTCGTTTTCTTTGTTTCTCCTGTGTGCAGGATGGTACGCCCCAAACGTCAGAGACACTCCAACAATCGCTTCACCTCTGCTGAGGCTGAGGCAGCCTATCAGGACTTGCTCCGTATGCCTATCATTGCTGAACAGTCCTTGCAGCCTGTTGACGTGGTGTCCATGAGCGACCTCCTTCATGCTCTAGGATGGGACACCTTCGCCCGTCGTTCTATGGAGGCTGTTGTTCCCCTTGTTCGCGAATTCTACGCGAACAAAGTTAATCAGCACACGCTACCGGATGGCTCCTTTGAGGTTATGGTTCGCAATGTTTCAGTGGTAGTTTCTGTCGATCATCTTAACTCCATTTATGATCTACCGACGATTTCCGAAGCTGATCTACTTGCTAGCCGTACTACTCACGCCGCGCTCGATGATATTAAATCTTGTATTGCTGCCCCATGGGCCCAATGGACGGTTACCTCCTCCGGAGTACCCACTCGTCTCTCACGGCATTATTTACATCGAGAGAACAGGGCATGGCAGGCTTTCATCTCTACCCGCATTCTGCCTACGTCCCACTTGAGTGATATGTCGCTTCGGGCTACCCGGCTTCTTTATGACATTCTTCAGCGGCGACCCATCCCTGTCGCCTCTTGTATCCTCAGCGAGCTTCAGGCTACCGATCATGCTAGTTCTTCCCTTATTTTTCTGGCCCTCATTACTCGGTTATGTTTGGATTCGGGTGTCTCTGTTCTTTCCGCGGAGGAAGTTCTTCCCGTGCCGCCACCACTCTCCGATAGTCGGATACGCCTCTTTGGTGATCCTACTAATCGCCCTTCTTCCACTGACCGCTCTTCTGCTGGTCCCAGTTCTCGTTCACGGCTAGGCCGTCCTCCGGGGTTTCTTTCGAATATGGCCATCCTCGAGCAGGGTTTTGCCGATCTCCGGCTTGGTCAGCAGCGTCTCCAGGACGGGCAGGCCCGTTCTTGTCTCATCTTGATCATTTTCCCGATGTTCGTGGTCCCAGGTCCTCTACCTCTCTTCCTGCTGATTACCCTTCGTTCAGGCTCTCACACGGTTTATGACCGCCACTCGTGCTTCTCCTGGAGGACCCGACCTACCAAGTGCGCCAGCCACTGTCGTCGAATCATCGTTTTCAGCATCACACTTCCCGCTATCTTGAGTACTTTGCTCGATTGGGTGATCTTCCTGCTGGTCCCTTCCCTACTGATGACGACAGTTCCAGTGACGATGATCCTTCTTCCCCTGTTGCTTAGCATCTGGTTTGCATTTTCTTTCTTTCCCTCTCTGTCCCTGTTCTTTTCTGTTTCTGTGCTTGTGCGGACACTGTGCACTCCTAGTGTGGGGGAGGGTTATTTTCTGTTATGTGTTTTATTATGTCTATTGCGTGACCATATGCAAATTCGACCAACCCTTGGAGATGTTATTTGTTTTTCATCTTTATGCATGTTTCTACATTATGGGATGTTGCGTAATGTGGGTTTTTGCTGGATAATCTTCTAATATGCCCATCGTTTCCCTTTATGCTTGGAATGATATTTTTCATTTGTTTAAGCTTAAACTTTGGAAATGCTATACATGGTTGAATGGTAAACGCTTTATTTTTGCTTGGAGCTGTGTGATTGAGAGCGATACAGTTTCCCATGTTTCCTCCTTTATTTGTGTGTATCCTCCTGGTTGATGAGCTTTGGCAAGTGTATTGCATGTCGCACTATGGTGATTGGTTTTGGTCCGTATGGAATGGGTTGGAGTCACATTGTCACTTTGCAAGGTACCACTTTTCTGATGCTCTATTAGTTTTGTTGTTCATGATCCTGGATGTTCCAATCTGTTCCAGGAAGCCATATTGTTCTTTCTATTGCGCATCTTTGAAAAAAAAACAAAACAAAACTCAAAAAGACAGAATGTGTTTTTGCCAATATAGTGGTCTGATCACCCATTTTGTTGGTTTTCCATATCCCTCTTATCACCTTATTCTCATGGTGTTGAAATTATTCTTTCTTCTTATTCTTCAAATAGAAGAAAAACTACAAAGAAAAAAAAAGAGGGGGCAGTTGCGTTTTTATAGAAAAAGCCGCAACTATGTTCGGGTGACTCTTGTTTCGTTAGAGAGCATCATTTATGTCGTTACCTTTTCGAGTGGCATGTGGCAAAGGCCGATTTGGTTTGTGGTTTGTTTGGTTGTGTCACTAAAGTGAGGGACCGTGTGCACTCTCTAATGGTCTGAAGACCCTTTGTGGAATAGAGTGTCGAGGGATGTGAGATTTCTTGAGTGAGGCAGCCTTGTTCACCCCACTGTGAGGGCTCCAAGTTATTCTTGCTTTTACCTTTTTAGCTTTGCATGGTTGCTTCACTGTTTATTAGCAATGATGACATATGTTTAATTAACCAAGTGTGGGGGAGTGTAGTTGGTAATTTGTGGGCAATCTTATTAAAAACTTACTATTGCTTTCTCCCTTTAATGTATGTTGCATGTGTAATTAGGATCAACATGTTCTCATTTGTGTTTTTGTTTTCTTGTTTTACAACCATTTGTGTATGATTATGTGTTTATTCTAGTTCTTGCTCGGGGACGAGCAAGAGGCAAGTGTGGGGGAATTTGATGAGAACATTTTATATATATATTTTCCCCTTCTTTTATCTATTTTTATAGCAAATTCTAATATAATTAGATGTCATTTGTATAAATATATGTTGTTTTTCCCTTTTTGTATGTTTTGGTGTGTATTGGTGTGTTTTTATAGGTTGCATCGGTTTTGGTCCAAACGAGTTGAAAAAAGGGCAAAACGGGCATCAAATAATGTTGGACGGCTAAAAGGATTTTTACACAGGCCATGGCGACGCAGTGCCTGACCATGGCAGCGTCTTTCACTGTTCACGTCGAAGTTCTCGCCGTGGCCACAAAATTAATGGCCGCCGACCTTCATAAACATTTCGGATCTCATCGCCGTGTCACGGATTTTAGTGGCCATGGCCTTTGACGGTTTCTTATTAATTTCTAGTTAATATTCTACCATTTTTGGCAACGCGTTTGGCATTAAAAAGACCTGTGCAATCCGTGGTTTGGGGGAGAAAAACTCAGGAAATACTATCAAAAAACGTCTTAAGGAGAAAAGGAGGAGGAAATATAGGTAGACATTGAAAAGAGGGCCAATTTCTTGGAGATCAAAGGAGAGACATTGGTAATTCGCGTGCGACGATCCTTTGCCCCTTAATTTGTAAGGAATTTCCTCTTTAATTTGTATGACATTCTCAGCCATGTGTGGCTAATTTTCTTGTCTAGGGATTGGGAGTAGCCCAATCCCAATTGAATATTCTTTGCAATGATAATGTGATTGGAAAATTATTCTCTCTAATTCTTTATCTCCTTCTGGCATGAAATTATTATTGTGATTCGTTTGAATAAACAAATTGCATTCCTCAAATAATTAATTGAAGAATCAAAAGATGAAAATTAATTATTAGAACCCCGGAATGAGAATTGGGCTTAGTGTGTCATGAAAGTAGGCCATCATCCTAATGGGAAACTTGATTATCACATGAATTTTAATGGGTTTGATTTTATTACAGTGTACCACGAAAGTAGGACGTTGTTAAAATCAAATACGTCGTTATTCTTACGAAAGTAGTTGACGATTGCAAACGAATAAATCACCCTTAAGAATAAAGAGAGAATTAATTCAATTATTTTAAAATGCAGGAATAGGAAATTGGGGATCGGTGAAACCATAAATCCCTAGGCGTTTATCCCATTTGATTTCTCCCCAATTCAAAACCAAAATTGTTTTAATTTAATTTAATTCATTTGCATTGTTTTTAATCACTCAAATTTTTAATCAATTGCTTAGACAATTAGCGCGTGAGAATTTTAGGGATTCCTAACCCTTGTCCCTGTGGGATCGACCCGCAATCATTGGCTACACTACATTGACGCCGTTGCTTTGCGGTAAAGCGGTAGAAATGCTGCTATCACCCTCCGTGTGGGTACAAGGGGAGTCACGTACCGGTTTCCTCGGGTTGGAAATCCGGGGCGTGACATGCATCCTGACTACCAACGGGTTCCCAGCTCTCGTGCCTGAATTTGATCGTGTGAGCAGTCGAGCGGCCTCGTTACACTTGACTCCTGCTCAACTCCTACGCGACCAAGCTGCTGTTTTTCTATTTACACAGAGTGTCTTATACTCTGAATTTAACCCATAACTGTCCTGTACTCTAATTCCCTGTACACTGCATTTCTTGCTTTTCACTTTTCTGTGTACTTACTGTTTGTTCATTATCTTTTCTGTCTGTCTTTGCTATGCTGCCTGCTGTTCTGTGTGTTATTTCCTTGCTCCCATACGGTTTATATTCTGGTGCTCGTTCCTCACCCCTAAAAGGGGGAGTGTTTCTCTGTATCTCTCAGGGGGAGCAAGCTCGTAGGGGGAGTTATCTCTGACAGGAGTCAGCGAACGCAGCTTTCAGGAGTACGGGGGAGAGGAGTGTGTCTCTTTGAACCTTTGCACTCCTTCAAATTCTTTATAGGCAAAGACATCTTCTGATTAATCTAAAATTGCCCATCAAATTCGTAATCTCAGACTTCATACAATTACCTGTTGTCAGCTTACATTAAATAGGGGGAGATTGTTGGAAATATAGGATTTGATGAAGCTGCCAAAATATAGTCTAAGTCTGGAGACTCGAAGAACCGAAGGTCATAGGGTCGAAGAGTTGAAACTCGTAGAAGTGAAACTGTCATAGGACGTATTGGCAAGAGACTCGTAGACTCATAGAGTCTGGAGACTCAAGGCAAAACAGTGACAAAACATTGCGACTCGTAGATCCAGGGTCGAAGGTTGTAGAGTCACAGTACGGAAAAGAGAGTGTTACTGTAAGTATCAATAAGCTCGGAGACTCGTAGAGTCGAAGAAGTGTTAAGAACAGTAACCAAAGCTAAATGACTCATAGACTCGAAGACTCGTAGAGTCATAGGGTCGAAACCTTCTGACACTGTTAAGAAAATAAGACTCGTAGACTCGTAGATCGAAAGTCGCAGTGTCGAAGCCTTCGAATAGTGTAAAGAAAATCGAACTCGTAGACTCGTAGATCGAAAGTCGTAGAGTCGAAGCCATCGAACACGGTTAAGCAACTGGACTCGTAGACTCGTAGGTTGAAGGTCGAAGAGTCAATGCTATATAGACTGGCAAAACAAATGAAACTGTAACTCAAGGGTCGTAGAGTCGTAGACTCGTAGGCTCAAGGGACACTATCACTATAAAGAAATTGCCATACTTCCAGACTCGGATATCGATGGCGGAGAGCTGTAGCTAAAGGGTCGTAGCTATACAAGAACTCAGTTTATGAGCCTCTGTGAAAGACTAAGAAAGAAAAGCGAAGTTGAAGACTCATAGAGTCGAAGATCTTCAGACCACTTAGTCAAATATAGTAAACTGAGAGACCCGAAGGTTGTAGACCCGCAGAACTCGAGTCGTTGACTCGTAGCTACAATAACAGGTAGATTAGCTGAAATCGAAGAAGTCACACTAAGCGCCATTCGAGGAGTCGCAGACTCATAGAGTCGTAGACTCGCAGAGTCGTAGATTTCAGTTAATAGAGTGACACAAAAGACTAATCCAACCTGAAGCTCTTGCCTCGGAGACTCGAAGATATGAGTCGTAGACTCGCAGAAACGCTGTAAAGCCTGAAGCAAACTTTAGCCACTTTCAATGGGCTCTAACTGAAATCTTCGAGTCACCAAACCTACGAGGCATCTACCTCCGAGGCAAACTTACAACCCTAAACACAGTCACTTAGCGACTTTGTAAGCTAGGGTTTGTACAGCAAATCTGTGCCGTCCCGAGCAGTTGAGCGCATTAATGACGCATTAATTGCTGCCAACTACCATCCTCGGATGAACGGCCAAGATCAACTGCATGCCAAATACGCAGTATGGGCATCTGATCTGTAAATCAAAGCAGAACAACCCATCCCCTGACATTCCGCATTTTCAGTGGCGGGAAGTCAGTCTGTCAGGATGGACATCATGGCGCACAAGCACATTAATCTTAAAAATATATCTTTCACACACTTAACGACAAAATCAAGAGTTTAACCTCTCTCTAAAAAGAAGGAAACACACAGAACACAAGAAAATGGTTATGACACACTTGAAATAAAACTTTTGCAGAACCAACAAAGGGTGGGTGTTCCAACAATAGAGAGAGACTCGGAGAGAATTCTGAGATGTGCTGTGCGCCGCGGTGAATCAAGAACAAGAGAGTAATCCATCTGATTATTCAAGAATCTTTTGTTCATCAAAGATCTAGCACTTCCATTAAGTCTAATCTCTCTGTTGTTTTCCACACATCGATCTATCATAAACCATCATTCACGTTATCGCTCACAAAACTCCTGCGATCTTCTCCATAAATACTTCCATCATAGTGATCTGTAGAGGAATCCAAAACCAGCTAACAGTCTAGCTTCCGCAAACGAAGAAAGTCTATTCACCCCCCCTCTAGACTCACTTTGGGACCTACAAAGTGGATCCTTGATAGTGGATGCTCCGGACATATAACGGGTGATCAGACTCTGCTTGTTGAAGTTAATGACAAACGAGGTCCATCCGTATCATTTGGTGACAACAGCAAAGGTAAGACTGTTGGGTATGGCACTTTAACCAACGGCTGTGTATTAATTACTGAAGTTGCACTAGTCGAAGGTTTGAAGCATAATTTGCTAAGTGTCAGTAATTTATGTGACAAAGGATTTACTGTTTCCTTTATGTCCAATACCTGCACAGTTAGGAAAAACTTATCCGGAGATATTAAGATATCCGGATCAAGCGATGGGGACATATACTCAGTGGTCTTAAGAAATAATTCTTCTGACCCTGTATGCTTCCTCACTACAGCATCAGATGAAGAAAGTTGGCTATGGTACAAGCGGTACGCACATTTAAATTTTAAGACTCTGTCTAAATTAGCGTCACTCGATTTGGCTACTGGTCTGCTTAAACATAAATACTCCAGAGATACTCTCTGTTGAGAATGTCAACTTGGCAAATAGACCAAACATAGTTTTAAGAGCAAATTAGTTAATTCAATAACTGCTCCCTTACAACTTCTTCATATGGACCTCTGCGGTCCCATTTCTGTTCCTTCACTAGCTGGTGCGAGATATACCCTTGTGGTTATCGATGACTTCACCAGGTACACATGGGTAATGTTCCTGAAGTCTAAGGATCAAACTTTTGAACATCTTGTAGATCTCTTCAACTGGATAAGCAACTCAAAAGGACTGAGCATTAAATGCATCAGGAGTGATCATGGTACAGAATTTGATTTTTCAGATATGAGGTCATATCGTTCTGAACAGGGCATTCAGCACGACTTCTCTGCGCCCAGAACTCCACAACAAAATGGGGTAGCTGAGCGCAAGAATCGCACTTTAGTCGAGGCTGGTAGATCTATGTTAGCAGAGGAAAAGTTTCCTCTCAGTCTATGGGCTGAAGCTATGTCCACTGCCTGCTATGTTCGGAACAGAACTCTAATAAATAAATTTACCATGAAAACACCCTATGAGATGTGGAGAGGACGAAAGCCCTCAATTTCATATTTCCGAGCTTTTGGGTGTACTTGCTACATAATGAACAACGGCAAAGAATCCCGGAATAAATTTGAACCAAAATATGATGATGGGATATTTGTCGGATACTCACTACATAGTAAGGCTTATCGAATCTTCAATACAAAACTTTTTAAAGTTGAAGAATCTATCCATGTGACTTTTGATGAAGCTAACTTTTATTGGTTAAAAGTTTGTTCTTCAAGTTCTAATGTGTAGGATAAGGACGACAACATCGACTATTCAAAGTTTATGATTGTTCCTGTCACTCACACTGACCAATCACATAGCATCAGTGAAGCACGAAGAAATGATATGGATGATGCTATGGACGAATCGGACTGTGGACTTCCATTCAACTCTGGATACATTCTTACGGATATCCAAAACTCCGGAGTACCTTCAAGTCCTTCCGGACCAGTTAATACTGAAAGCAATAGTGTCGAAGAACCACCAAGTACTTCTGAACCTATTAATACGGAAATAACTGACCCGAAAGAAGTTCAACCAGCAGACGAACCCGAACCACTTAGTCTGGGTGAACTTCAAATTATTGAGGATCCACCATCACATGCGCAGAACTTCAGGTGGACAAGAAACCACCCTCCAGATCAAGTGATTGGTGATCCTACTATTGGTATAAGAACAAGAGCAGCCACCTCCAACATGTGTCTTTACTCATGTTTTCTATTACAAGTAGAGCCAAAGGTGGTGGATGAAGCTCTTCAAGATTCCAACTGGGTAGATGCTATGCAAGAAGAGCTTAATCAATTCATGAGGAATGAAGTGTGGACATTAGTACCAAGGCCGAAGTTTTAACAAGTCATAGGCGTTAAATAGGTGTTCTGGAACAAACTAGATACGGATGGAATAGTAATCCGGAACAAAGCCCGACTGGTAGCCAAGGGTTATCATCAAGAAGAAGGAATAGATTATGACGAAACCTTTGCCCCAGTAGCAAGACTTGAGGCAATCAGAATGTTTTTGGCGTATGCATCTTATGAGAACTTCATAGTTTATCAAATGGACGTCAAGAGCGCATTTCTGAATGGAGATCTTCAAGAGAAGGTTCATGTAGAACAACCTCCAGGATTCATTGAACCCAAGGCCGGACATCTAGTTTACAAACTACGGAAAGCCTTGTACAGACTGAAGCAAGCTCCCAGAGCCTGGTACGACACACTCTCAGAGTTTTTACTTGCTCACAACTTTCAAAAAGGGAAGATTGACACCACGTTGTTCTTACGAAAAGAGAAAGGACACTCTCTAATTGTACAGATATATGTAGATGATATCATTTTTGGATCATCAAATCCGAAGCTTTATGAGGTGTTTGCTAAGTTGATGACTGGCAAGTTTGAAATGAGTATGATGGGAGAATTGTCCTACTTCCTTGGAATAGAAGTTGAACAATTGAAGGAAGGGATCTTCATTAACCAAGCTAAGTACACATGTGACTTAATCAAGAAGTTTGGTATGGAAGGCTCATCTCCCGTCGAGACTCCTATGCCAGTCAGTGCCAAGTTAAACCCTGATGTGGAAGGCAAATCAGTAAATGTAACTGAGTACAGAGGGATGATAGGATCCTTGCTGTATCTTACAGCAAGTCGCCCAGACATTATGTTTGCAACTTGCATCTATGCAAGATATCAGGCGAATCTCAAAGAGTCACATATGTTTCACGTCAAACGGATATTAAGGTATCTAAAAGGGACCATGAATTTGGGACTCTGGTATCCAAAGGAGTCCAACTTCACCTTATCCAGATATTCTGATGCTAACTTCGTCGGTTGTTGCATTGATAGAAAGAGCACTAGTGGTACGTGTCAATTTCTTGGAAATAGACTGATTTCTTGGTTTAGTAAGAAGCAGAATTCCGTATCAACCTCCACTACTGAAGCTGAATATATAGCTGCTGGGAGTTGCTGCACTCAGCTTCTCTGGATGCAAAGTTAACTTACTGACTACGGTTTCAACATGATGTCTATTCCACTCTACTGCAACAACACCAGTGCCATTGCTATCAGCAACAATCCTGTCATGCACCCAAAGACTAAACACATCGAGGTAAGGTATCATTTCATTCGCGACCATGTTCTCAAAAAGCACATATCTCTGGAACATGTTGTTACTGAAGATTAACTAGCAGACATACCCCCTACCCGATGCAAGATTATCTGAACTACTCCTTAAATTAGGTATGCTTGACTTTTCTGCATAGCCTCTAATTTAGTTTATCCAATAGTATTGTTTCTCAGAACATGCATTGTATTTCCTTTTTGACAGTAAATGGCATATACTGAACTTAATGCTGATCATTCTTACTGATTAACTTGCTTCATGCTTCTAATTTTAATCTCATATTTCATTATGGGAGGATGCTTGTGTCTCCAGACTACAGTGCGGTAAAGCAAACATAATTAACATTATATGAATAAAACATCCTTAGGACTTCATGATTCATTCTTTCGTCCATCACCACATGTTCAATGATTTCACATTTTGATTGGAATCTCTAACATGCACTGTTGAAGAATGGAAAAGGGTTAGCTCGGAATGTCTGGTGGTTGCATTCATTGTTGCAGTCTGATCAACTCTGCAAGTGGAGTTTTATCAAGGATAGACAGCATTTTCTCACGAATCATTCCAAGTAGAAAATGTCCATCGAGAGGATCGCATGGTCTAAGGGGGAAAAAATGCTTTAACAATTAATCAAGTAATACCCTCCTTATATGTCTCGTGACCTCTTTCCTGGCTATCTATCTGAGGGGGAGTTCTTCCTTGAGAGGATTGCACAATCTAAGGGGGAGCAAATGTCTGAACCCCTGATATGTCTCGGATACTCCTCCCTCCAAACTCTCACTTGTCGATCTGACTGGATATGCAATGTTGAATCAGAATTGTGACGTGATAGTATGTTTTTCTTCTTCACCTTTTGCATTTTAGTAATTACAATCAAACTATTTACTTATCCAGCATGTGTTCCTTCTTTCACACTCACTCATGAATCCTTGGTTCAATAAATTCATATAGAATTAATTAATCTTAGCTACCACTGTCAGTATGAAGGATCCACTATGTTGACCAAAATGAACTTATGTGTTTCTCATCTGTCATATGCATTTTCTTTAGTAAACTGATCATAATTTCTGTATGTGTCTTGTTACTATTCTTTCATATGCATAAGTTCTGTTTCTTCTTGGTTCAGATTATGATGTTTTTACCTAGACCATTTGTTCCATATCTGTACTAACTCAACCTGTTAAGTCTTCCGTTCTTTTAGTTTAAACTTTATGAAGTTACAGGTTCAGATCTCCTTTGCACTTCATTGTTATATTAAGTTTGATGTCTCGGATTTAAAGTGTTGTGGTACTTCTTTTCTATTCTGACTTCAAGACAGCAAAGGAATCTTCTTCTTCGGTACTTTCTTATTACGGACTCAGTTTGTCTATCATCCGGATATAGTCCACACGGACAATATCTAGCCCGGATGAGAGTCGGTTTAATTCCTCCTGACTCTTGGAATTCTCAATTCGCGATAAACCAAGTGATTATCTTACATCGCATCTTTTTGAGGAGGAATAATGATGGTTCATTAAATGCACGTCTCGAGCCCGGTAATTTGTCTTTTCAAAATTCGGCAGTATGCATACAGTTGTCATTATTGCATGGTTAGCACGGCCACCACGTCATCAGTATACTCGACGGCGCTAATATATCAAGTTTAATGATGTCGGATTGTCAGGTGGATCACTGCTCATCTCGCTTAACCCCGAGACCCGCTGGCTTCCACGGAACGGGTCCTATTTATACTGAACTCTCATGCGAGCGCGAGGCTATCACTTTCACTACTCAGAACCCTAAACCCTCGTTGCTCTCTATACTCCAAAGACCTCCCTTTCCTTCTCCTCAAATCTTCAAATTCCAATGGCATCTCCTGCTCTCTACGGTGTTGTTCCTGGCCATCTTGTCGGCTGGGCCGGCATTTCTGACCCTCATGTCTGGCTCAACGAGGTTCACTCCTTGCTAGCCTCCAGTGGTCTCCTCGACATCGTCTCTGCCCCGGCTGATCTTCTCATTTCAGATGTCTGAACTTTCTATGAGCACTTCAAATCCAATGATCAGTCGATTGTATCTGGTATTCGAGGTCAACCCCTTAAGATCATTCCTCAAGTGATCCGTGACGTCTTCCATTTCCCAATCAACAGTGATTACAGGCCAAGCGCTCAAACCATGGCTACTGCCATGGGATGTCCCTCCAAGGTGAAGGAATACAAGCTGAAGTCTTTTCAAGGCCCCTATCGCTGTATGGCCACCATACTCAGCCGGTGCTTACTGGCTCGCTCTACGGCTCTTGACTCAGTCCCGTACAATTTGCTCCTAGCGATGTACGTGGTCTTTGGGCAATTGCCTCTTGACTGGGGCGATTTTCTATTTCGGGTGATGCGGAACAACAAATGGAATTTGTCTTTCGGATGGATTCTCTCACAAATTTTCAGACATCTATGTCCCGCGCACTTCCAGGACCAGTTGACGATTCCCTTCCCGCAGAACTTTTACTTTCGTCATCTCACCTCCAATGGGACGCTCACTGTCCGCCGTCCTCCTGTCTCTCATGCACGCGTTGTTGTATCAGAACATCAAGATAGTTCCGTTGGTGACCCCGCCCCCAGCTCGGGTCACGAGGTTAGCTCTACCCACCGGTCTTCTCGCATCCGGTCCTTCCCGCTCCGGCACGCTCCCGCGGTTCGCAGCACAGCGTTCGTGCTGTTCCTTCTGATGCTGCAGGGCCCTCTCAGCCGCTTCATCATGAGACTGGTTCTTCAGCCCCTCCTGCTGATGCCCCTGCTTTTATTCCTCCTGCTACTGCTGCCGATGCTGCTGCTGATGCTCCCGCACCCACCTCTTCGATGACTGCCGCCGTTGCTGCTACTGTCATCCCTAACATACCTACCTCTCCTCCAGCTGCCTCTCCAGCAAGCATTGTTGACCCTCAAGACTACCTCGACCATCTTCCCACCGACATTCTGACTGACTGCTGGCTACATTTCAGTCTAGCTCACACTGCAGACATCCATGAATCTGCTCTCCAGGGTGTATTACACCAAATATACCCAAACCCCGGAAGCCATGATTGTTTGGAACTCTGAACATGGCTTTCTAACGTCGTTTCTGCTTCAGGCCGCCCCTCCAACTGCTGCTGCCTCTTCCGGACTACTCACGATGCACGGACTCCTATCCCTGCTGAGGTTGGTCCCTCCACTCCTGCGGACATTCCCATCATTGACCTCTTCGGTCAAAGTGGCTTCGTTACACCTGCTGCTGCTGTTGTTCTCCCACCGTTCTCTCCAACTGCTGACTTCTCTGCCCTGCGCCCTCTTGCATCTTTCCATGCGGGGGAGTCATGAAAGGCTCCTGATTTTGGCCTTGGGCGTCCCTCTTTTGCCACGATTCTGTCCAAAGCCGCGGTCTCTGCTCAGCTAGATCGTATTGCGAAGGACAATCGATCCCGGGCCCAAGTCATTGCTGATAAAGTTGATGAAATCAGGACCCAGATCCTTTCTGCTCTCTCCAACTCCTCTCTCTCACTGGATCGGAAGCTAGACCTTATAGCCCAATCTCTTTCGGGCCTATCCACTTCCGTTCGGGATCTGACTCAGGTTGTGGGTCGTCCCTCTCGCCCTCCTCGCCGATCTGCCAAACAGGGGGAGAACGCCCCATTTGATCTATCCCCTTCCACTACTGCTCCTGCTACTATTGACGTTCCCAGCTGAAGACCTGCACTTACTCTTCCTCTGGGCCTCCCGGTTCCCAAACACAGCCGCTTCTCTGGACCGTCTAATGCTGCTCCAGCTCCTTCTGACCACCCCAGCTCCTCCATTGCAGCTCCCTCCTCATCCGCTCAGGCTCCGCAAGTCACGTTTCTCCCATCATACGTGGAACTGGACCCATATAATACAGATGGGCGTGTACATGCATCCATGTTAGCATATGCGAGTGCTGCTCCCTCTACCCGAAAAAGGTTTTTGTCATCTCTGTCCCCTTTCTCCCCTGATGACATAAGCACCTTATTGTAGGAGAAAGGACAGTTCTCCACTGAGGACATTGACAACTTTACCTTGGTGGTGAAGGAAGAGATGAGGTTGTTCCCCACCATGTACCAAGAAGAGCATCTGATTGATATCCTACCTTGTTGGCTTGATCACTACCTTCCTGAAATGGACTTCCTTCAGACCCTCATCAATGGAACAGCTGAGAACAGTAAGCTATGGAAAGATCTTACAACTGTTCTCATTCCATACAGGATCAGCACTCCTCATCACATGCTCGCAGTCTTCTCTATCAAGGATAGGAGAGTTGTTCTGCATGACTCCCATCAGGTTGTGGGACACCAAATGAGAAGAAGCCAGCTTGGACCACTGCTCCGGACTCTGTCAGATGCTGTCAGACAGAGTGGACTCTTCGAATCAATTGGTCAACCTCCTCTGCCTCCCAATGCTCTTCTCAACTTGACAATTCTGAGCAAAGGAGAAGTTCCCCAACAACCTGACGGAGAAAGCTGTGGAGCCTATGTCTGCTACTTTATTAGGCACCATTTGAAGTATGATCCTAACTGGAATTACTTTTTTATGTGCACTAAAGAACAGCCTAAGCGACTAAGGGAGTAGGCAGCAACTAAGATCTTCAAGTACAGTAAGCTTTATAATTCTTAGTATAACTTTTGTACTAAGGCTTACGTTGTATTACAGTTGCTGACATGGTGGAAATTTTTGTTTATCCTTGTCTCTGTGTATATCTTACTGTCTAACCAAATCAGATTACAAAGGGTTTGGCATATCCATATTGTGGGAGATTGTTGGATCAAACCCATAATTTGGATGATGTTGTTAAAAACCCTATGTAATTTGATTTGAGATGTTTCATGTTTATTCTAAGCTTGCTGAAGATAAAATCCTATACTGGACTTACACTCGGAGAGAAAAGCAAAGGATAGGATATATAATCTTGATCCAGATTATCATGAGTGTCGTCAAACACTTGGTAAATAACCAAGTCTTCATCCGGAGTAAGGACCCTTCGTACGGACTAATCACTTGACAAAACGACTAAGGAATCCGCGCTTTTATTCTTGATTGGACTAAGTCAATTTATGCGTAATGAGAATCCGAGTCTACAACTCATACGGAGTAAGAGAGATTTATTGCGGAGAAAGAAATTAAGTCTTTTACTCCAGCTGTCTAAGGAAAAGAAGATACGGACTAAGGAATCCGAGTCTTTCATTCAAGCGGAGTAAGAAATGACTGATGCGGAGTAAGGATAACTAATGCGGAATAAGGAATCTGAACCATTACTCAAGTGGAGTAAGGAACTCACGCGGAGTAAGGAAGCGCTGATGCAGAATAAGGATTCCGCATATCTACCTCATGCGGAGTAAGAAAGCGCTGACATGGAGTAAGGATTTCAGGACTTCATTTACACGGAGTATGCAATAACTGACACGGAGCAAGGATCCGAGCCTCGTTGATACGGAGTAAGGAAATCTACACCTGACTAAGAAGAGGCTACTTCAACTTATCCATACCGCATTTATGTTTTCAACCCGCTGTATCCCGATGTAAGACAAACTCATTGAAGACCTAAATTGTCCTACACGTGGAACACTTGGAGATGTTGATGCAGTCCCAAATACAATTGGAATCAATCGAAGTAATTCAATTCACTTATGCTTCCAATATTTCGAGCTCCACATCCGTAGCAGTTATAGTAGAAGCATTTTCCGAGAAGAACTTAATGTTTACACAGTGCTCGGAAAATACAGTTCCAAGATAGATTCCTAGGATGTCTATATATATCTATAATGTTGTATATCTATAGTGTGTGCATACAAAGGAAGAACTGATATGCGCGAGTACTTGAGCAAAATAGAGATAATCTAGCCAATGTGTGTAACTTGTAAAAGAGAGTATTGTTGCTATCAGCTGTGATTATTATGCCTTTTGTTGTAATTATCTTTAGATAATAAAACAAAACAATTCCACTATCTGGTTATTTTCCGCACTGAATATTTCTTTTAACCAGAATTAGTGTTGTGCCTGAGTGAGAAAAGAATTTCATTAAGAGCCTATTCACCCCCCTCTAGGCTCCAAGGGACCAACACAGAAGTAGCCCTTATCCGGACCTTCATCGACAGAACTGCTGAGGACATCAAACCTTGGAAAAATCTTCCAACCGTTCTCATTCTGTACCATATTTTGACGCCGCAATTCATGCTGGTTGCTTTTATTATTTAGTCCAAGCAGTTGATCCTAATTGATTTTGATCAGGTTGTGGATAACAACATTAGAAAGAATCAATGGGAACCATTGCGTCTTCGACTAATAGAAGTGGTAAAGCAATTCGAGCTCTATGAAGAAATGGGCCTGACTCCCATGGCTCCAACTGAAAAGCTGAAGGCGGCAGTCCGGAACAAGAAGCAAGTGCCACAATAGCTCGATGGAGATAGCTGTGGAGCCTTTGTCTACTTCTTCATCAAATCACTTATAAAGGTGGATAAATACTGGAACAACATCCGCAATTACACATTGGAGCAGACAATGGAGCTTAGAGAGAAGGCAGCAATGATGATCTTCAAGTATAGTAAGCCTTATGTACCTTAATGAAAAGTTTGTATCAAGGTTGAATTGTACTTTGTTGCTGTTTTAATGAAAATGGAACTTATTTCTATTCTGTATATTATCTTTGTACTTCGCTTACCATATCAGATTACAAAGGGTTTTGGCATATCCATAATTGGGGGAGATTGTTGGATCAAGCCCAGAATTTGGATAATGCGAATAAAACCCTATGTAATTTGATCTGAGACTTTGGTTGTTTTATCTTAAGTTGTTGCAGAAGATATGATTTTAATCTGGACCTACACTCATGAGAGCATAGCTAAGGATAGGATACATAATCCTTATCAGGACAAGAGTGAGCATCGTCAAACACTTGATAAATAACCAAGTCACACTTCATACAGAATAAGGATCATTCGTGCGGACTAAACACTTAAAGCTACGGACTAAGGAATCTACATCTAACACTTTAAACAGACTAAGTCAAATAGATGCGGAGTAAGAATCCTAGTCTACAACTCGCATGGAGTAAGAGAAAGTTTCCACTCAAGCATACTAAGGATAAGAAGACATGGAATAAGGATCCGAGTCTTTCATAGATGCGGAGTAAGGAAGTACTTGTGCGGAATAAGGACCCGAGTCCTTTGTTCGCACGGAGTAAGGAAACTAGATGCGGAGTAAGGAATCCGAACCAGTTACTCATGGGGAGTAAGGAACTCTTGTGGAGTAAGGAAGCGCTGATGCGGAGTAAGCTCTCCGACCTTCTCATTCATACGGAGTATGGAAACGCTGACACGGAATGAGGATTCCAATACCAAACTAACACGGAGTAAGCAACCAATGATACGGAGTAAGGATACGAGCTTCATTAACACGGAGTAAGGAACTTTACGACATATTAAGAAGACGCTGCTTTAACTTATCTCTTTCGCATTCAAAGTCACCAGCTTGCTGTGTCCCGATGTAAGACAAACTTATCGATTACCTAAAGCATCTTACACGTGGATCACACGGATATATGGACACAACTTTAACTATACTTGGGTACTTACAAAGACACTTATGTTTTACAAACCCAAGATCTTGAGCTCCATATCTGCAGTATTCAGGGCAGAGAGAATTCCGAGGAACAGTCAATGCCGCACATTGCTCGGAAGAACAAGTTCCAAAATTGTCTCTCAAGGATGTCTCTATATATATATAATAACACTTGTATATACAAGGGTTGATGTTCCTGAGTTTGTAATAAGTGTATATGTACAAGAGCTCATTGAGATCATAGAGGCTAGTGTGTTAGTCTTCTGTAAACAAAGTGTAAGAGAGTTTATTTGAGTAGATCGAAAAGCTTTATAAGCTTTAATCTGCTTCTATTTTGTTGTACTTATCATTTGATAATAAAACAAAATACTTCCACTATCTGCTTATCTTTCGCATTGATTATATCTCTTAACCAGATAAGTGTTGTGCCAAAGAGTGAGAAAAGAGTTTTGAGAAGAGCCTATCCACTCCCCTCTAGGCTCCCAGGGACCAACAGTCTGGAAGGACTAGAAGGTTCTCTGGTGTTTGGATGTCCGTATTAATTGGTTCGGAGTTGAGCGGAAGTCGTAAGTCCAATTCTTCAGAAGCATCATCAGTAGCATTTCTTCTTGCTTCACTGGTGCTTGGTGATTGATCAGTAGTAGTGGCAGGAACATGTTTGAACTGGAAATAGTTAATCGTGTCCGTTTGATCCTGTACGTTTTGATTTGAAGCTCCTACACTTGACCAATCAAGATTAGATTCATCAAAAGTAACATAAATAGATTCTTCAACTTTTAAACGTCTTCTATTGAAAACGCGATAAGCCTTGCTATGTAAAGAGTATCCAACAAAGATCCCATCATCCGATTTTGGCTCAAATTTACTCTGGGGCTCTTTGCCGTTGTTTAACACGTAACAAGTACACCCAAAGGCTTTGAAATAGGAGATCGATGGCTTCCTGCCTCTCCACATCTCATAGAAGTAGCCCTTATCTGGACCTTCATCGACAGAACTGCTGAGGACAGCAAACCTTGGAAAAATCTTCCAACTGTTCTCATTCTGTACCAGATTTTGACACCGCAATTCATGCTGGTTGCTTTTATTATTTAGTCCAAGCAGTTGATCCTAATTGATTTTGATCAGGTTGTGGATAACAACATTAGAAAGAATCAATGGGAACCATTGCGTCTTCGACTAATAGAAGTGGTAAAGCAATTCGAGCTCTATGAAGAAATGGGCCTGACTCCCATGGCTCCAACTGAAAAGCTGAAGGCGGCAGTCTGGAACAAGAAGCAAGTGCCACAATAGCTCGATGGAGATAGCTGTGGAGCCTTTGTCTACTTCTTCATCAAATCACTTATAAAGGTGGATAAATACTGGAACAACATCCGCAATTACACATTGGAGCAGACAATGGAGCTTAGAGAGAAGGCAGCAATGATGATCTTCAAGTATAGTAAGCCTTATGTACCTTAATGAAAAGTTTGTATCAAGGTTGAATTGTACTTTGTTGCTGTTTTAATGAAAATGGAACTTATTTCTATTCTGTATATTATCTTTGTACTTCGCTTACCATATCAGATTACAAAGGGTTTTGGCATATCCATAATTGGGGGAGATTGTTGGATCAAGCCCAGAATTTGGATAATGCGAATAAAATCCTATGTAATTTGATCTGAGACTTTGGTTGTTTTATCTTAAGTTGTTGCAGAAGATATGATTTTAATCTGGACCTACACTCATGAGAGCATAGCTAAGGATAGGATACATAATCCTTATCAGGACAAGAGTGAGCATCGTCAAACACTTGATAAATAACCAAGTCACACTTCATACAGAATAAGGATCATTCGTGCGGACTAAACACTTAAAGCTACGGACTAAGGAATCTACATCTAACACTTTAAACAGACTAAGTCAAATAGATGCGGAGTAAGAATCCTAGTCTACAACTCGCATGGAGTAAGAGAAAGTTTCCACTCAAGCATACTAAGGATAAGAAGACATGGAATAAGGATCCGAGTCTTTCATAGATGCGGAGTAAGGAAGTACTTGTGCGGAATAAGGACCCGAGTCCTTTGTTCGCACGGAGTAAGGAAACTAGATGCGGAGTAAGGAATCCGAACCAGTTACTCATGGGGAGTAAGGAACTCTTGTGGAGTAAGGAAGCGCTGATGCGGAGTAAGCTCTCCGACCTTCTCATTCATACGGAGTATGGAAACGCTGACACGGAATGAGGATTCCAATACCAAACTAACACGGAGTAAGCAACCAATGATACGGAGTAAGGATACAAGCTTCATTAACACGGAGTAAGGAACTTTACGACATATTAAGAAGACGCTGCTTTAACTTATCTCTTTTGCATTCAAAGTCACCACTTTGCGTGTCCCGATGTAAGACAAACTTATCGATTACCTAAAGCATCTTACACGTGGATCACACGGATATATGGACACAACTTTAACTATACTTGGGTACTTACAAAGACACTTATGTTTTACAAACCCAAGATCTTGAGCTCCACATCTACAGTATTCAGGGCAGAGAGAATTCCGAGGAACAGTCAATGCCGCACATTGCTCGGAAGAACAAGTTCCAAAATTGTCTCTCAAGGATGTCTCTATATATATGTAATAACACTTGTATATACAAGGGTTGATGTTCCTGAGTTTGTAATAAGCGTATATGTACAAGAGCTCATTGAGATCATAGAGGCTAGTGTGTTAGTCTTCTGTAAACAAAGTGTAAGAGAGTTTATTTGAGTAGATCGAAAAGCTTTATAAGCTTTAATCTGCTTCTATTTTGTTGTACTTATCATTTGATAATAAAACAAAATACTTCCACTATCTGCTTATCTTCCGAATTGATTATATCTCTTAACCAGATAAGTGTTGTGCCAAAGAGTGAGAAAAGAGTTTTGAGAAGAGCCTATCCACCCCCCTCTAGGCTCCCAGGGACCAATAGTCTGGAAGGACTAGAAGGTTCTCTGGTGTTTGGATGTCCGTATTAATTGGTTCGGAGTTGAGCGGAAGTCCTAAGTCCGATTCTTCAGAAGCATCATCAGTAGCATTTCTTCTTGCTTCACTGGTGCTTGGTGATTGATTAGTAGTAGTGGCAGGAACATGTTTGAACTGGAAATAGTTAATCGTGTCCGTTTGATCCTGTACGTTTTGATTTGAAGCTCCTACACTTGACCAATCAAGATTAGATTCATCAAAAGTAACATAAATAGATTCTTCAACTATTAAACGTCTTCTATTGAAAACGCGATAAGCCTTGCTATGTAAAGAGTATCCAACAAAGATCCCATCATCGGATTTTGGCTCAAATTTACTCTGGGGCTCTTTGCCGTTGTTTAACACGTAACAAGTACACCCAAAGGCTTTGAAATAGGAGATCGATGGCTTCCTGCCTCTCCACATCTCATAGGGTGCTTTCATGGTAAACTTATTGATTAAAGTTTTGTACTGAACATAGCATGTAGTGGACACAGCTTCAGCCCATAGACTGAGAGGAAGCTTTACCCCTGCTAACATTGATCTACCAGCCACGACTAAATTGCAATTCTTATACTCAGTAACTCCATTTTGTTGTGGAGTTCTGGGCGCAGAGATGTCGTGCTGAATGTCCTATTCAGAACAATATGATCTCATATCTGAAAAGTCAAATTCCGTACCATGATCACTCCTGATGCATTTAATGCTCAGTCCTTGTAAATTACTTATTGTTGGATCAAACCGAGAATTTGGATAATGCAGAACAAACCCTATGTAATTTGACTCGAGATGTTTCATGTTTACCATTAAGTCTGTGCAGATGAGTTAACTCTAAATCTGGACCTACTCATGTGAGTGTCGTCATTCACTTGGTATATAACCAAGTCATCATCCGGAGTAAGGACCCTTCGTGCTGATTAAACACTTGACAAAACGACTAGGAACCCGCGTCTAACACTCAACAAGATTATGTCAATTAATGTGGAGTAAGTTCCTGAGTCTACATTTAGCACAGAGTAAAAGAGACTTGTGAGAGAGAAAGAATCGAAGTTGTCACTCCAACTGGACTAAGAAAAAGAAGACACGGACGAAGAAATCCAAGTCTGTCATTTGAGCGGAGTAAGGGCAACTGTTGCGGAGTAAGGACATCAAATACGGAATAAGGAATCCGAACCATTACTCATGCGGAGTAAGGAAGCGCTGATGTGGAGTAAGCTCTCCGAACCACTACTCATGCGGAGTAAGGAAGCGCTGACACGGAATAAGGATTCCAGGACTTCATTCATACGAAGTAAGCAATCACTGATACGGAGTAAGGATCCGAGCTTCGTTCATGCGGAGTAAGGAACCTTGCAATGGACCAAGAAGACACTGCTTCATCTCTCCAAGCCGCAATTAATGCTAGCAGCTCGCTACGTCCCGATGTAAAACAAACTTATTGAATACCTAAATTATCTGACACGTGGAACACACGGAGATGTGGACGCAGTCTCAAATGCAATTGGAATCAAGCAAAGAATTCATTACAACTTATGCTTCCAATATTTCGAGCTCCACATCCGCAGCAGTTAAAGCTTTAGCATTTTCTGATGAAGAACTTCAATGCTCCACACTGCTTGGAAAATGCAGTTCCAAGATAGATTTCTAGGATGTCTATATATATGCCTGAAGCAATGTAAAAAGTAGCGCGTGCTTACTTGTACTTATACACTCATAAGCGTATATCTTGTAAAGTGCCAAACACAGAGATTCACTGCCAAGTGTGTGTAACTATAACAGAGTGTTGTGTTGTAATCAGCTAAAACGCTGTTTTGCTTTGTTGTAATTATCTTCAGATAATAAAGTAACATACTTCCACTACCTGGTTAATCTTCCGCACTGATTTTATCCATTTAACCAGAGTGAGTGTCTAAGCCATTAAGAGAGAGAAAGAATTTTCAAAGAGCCTATTCACCCCCCCCCCCCCTCTAGGCTCTCCGGGACCAACACTTATCCAGTTGAAGAGATCTAGTAGATGTTCAAAGGTTTGATCCTTCGATTTCAGGAACATCACCCATGTATATCTGGTGAAGTCATCGATAACCACAAGGGTGTATCTCGCACCAGCAAGAGAAGCAATAGAAATGGGACCACAGAGATCCATATGAAGAAGTTGTAAAGGAGTAGATATAGAATTAATAGATTTGCTCTTAAAGCTATGTTTAATCTGTTTGCCAAGTTGACATCCTTGACAGAGAGTCTCTAGAGTATTTATGTTTGGGCAAACTAGTGACCAAATCAAGCGATG
Organism: Taxillus chinensis; assembly: GCA_023512835.1. NCBI lineage: Eukaryota > Viridiplantae > Streptophyta > Magnoliopsida > Santalales > Loranthaceae > Taxillus > Taxillus chinensis. The sequence goes on from CM042085.1 coordinate 34,815,956, forward strand.
CTAGTTTAGACAAAGTCTTAAAATTTAAATATGCGCCACGCTTGTGCCATAGCCAACTCTTTTCATTTGATGCTGTAGTGAGGAAGCATACAGGATCAGAAGAATTATTTCTTAAGACCACTAAATATATGTCCCTATCTCTTGATCCAGATAACTTAAAATCTCCGGATAAGTTTTCTCTAACTGTGCAGGTGTTGGACAGGAATGAAACAGTGAATCCCTTGTCACATAAATTACTGACACTCAGTAGATTATGCTTCAAACCTTCGACTAGTGCAACTTTTATAATTGATACAAAGCCATTGGTTAAAGTGTCATACCCCATAGTCTTACCTTTGCTATTGTCACTGTAAGGACCCGTGTTTGAGGGGTTCTTGGAGTTAGCCTTAAGTAAGAGACCTTGTCTTAGAGAATAAACATCAGAACAGTGACGTGCTAATCGAATGGAGAATTTTGACTATACTTGGGCTGATTTTGGAGTTTGAGGCCCTGAGGGGTATTTTGGGAATTTCATATATATTTAAATATCCCAATTAACATTTATTTGAGGGATTTATTTTAAATATTTGTTGGGCTTAATGAATTGGGCTGTTGAGCTTAAGAGATGGGTTAGAAAACCTTGGCCTTTGGGCTTTTAGATGTTGGGCTTTAAATTAATCAAAACTACGTCATTTTGATGTAGGGATTCACTTAATCAAAACTACGTCGTTTTGATTATGTGGGAAAATATATAAAGAAAAAGGGCTTAAAAATTAGGGGATTTCTCATTTCAAAACCCTAGCAGCCGTCACCCCTTGAGAGAGAGAGAGAGAGAGAGAGAAACACGGCCAGAGAGGGAGACTGCCGGAAAGAGGGAGACACCGCCTGAGACGGCGAGGACGATCCAAGGCCGGCGATCCAAGGTCGGATGGGAGCCCGGAGACGTGATTGCTAGAATACAACGACCAGTTGAATTCTCTGACTTTGACGTAGGGATTCGTTGTCAAACCTTGTACCTCCTCCAAATTCTGGAATTTCACCTATTGTAATTTTCATCTGTTGTGATTCTTCTCTCAACCCCAATTCTGAATGAGATGATTAATATATATATAAACATGTAGATGCGTGTGGGATTAATATGAGATTTTTAATATATATAACTGAAAATAATTGAGTTGGATGCCTTGGATTTGTCTGGATGGGTAGTTTGGCATGAGTATTCTAACTGGAATTGAAAAGTAGGCTGTGTATCCAATCTTTAAAACCTGATAACTCACAAACGAAAAGGAATTTGAGATGGATTCTTTAGAGAGAAGTCATTAGAATAACAAAACAATGATCACTGTGCAAAAATATGGCTGCACATCAATTTGAACGTCATATCCCCAATTGACGTGCAGCTCCAAATTAGGTGAAATTCTTCCCCAAGCTTCCTTGCATCATGTAGATGGCTGGTATGCAGTAATATGCTTGCATGCCAATTGGTCCAATTGGCGTTCAAGGCCTTTGGCTCTGAAACTTCTGTGGAAGGTAGAGGACATCATTCTGAGAAACTTTTGTTCTGCACACCAATTAATTTGAGGTCATCTATTTGGTCAAAATAAATCTCCAAAACCTGACAAAACAGTCTAAAAGCGCATGTATATGCAAATAGTATCTTCCTAGGGGTTAGAGCATATATAAATGATATGATACAATAAGGCTCTAATCATGCTCTTAAACACCCCTAAATAGGCAATAGAATGATGGCATAAATGCACGTTATCAAGTGCATTGTTGAGTTATTTTGTTATGCCTAAGTTGTGCTTGTTAAGCTATATTAACATTTTTGTATTGAGATATATTGTTAAGTACCTTGTACTGAGTTGGGATGTACACCTGAGTTGCATTACTGAGATATACTTACGCTTGAGCTGTGTTTACTGAGATGTACTGTGATGTACTTACTGAGATGCTGTGAATTTGTGATTGAGTTTGAGTACCCAAATACATGTGGGTTGAACTGAGTTATGGGCCAGACACAATTACTGGACCCTTTGAGATTTGTCCAGGGCTGCGGTCCTGAGTCTCGGTGTAGCACTCACGACGGTGTGCTAAATCTGCACCCATTCCTGAGGGTAGGTATGGCGTCTGAGGAGGTGATGGCCATATCTGACTCGGGTGGAAAATGTTGCATTGGTGACCATGCAACATTTTCCTGGATGTGGTATGTCATGTCGCCGTGGTGGCGGGGTGTCCTCTGCCCTCCAGTGTGGGCACAGGTAAATGGTGTGTTACTGGGTGATGTGTGCTGTTTAGTTTTAGGCACTACACGAGCACAAGCATACACTTGTCATGCATATTGTAGAGTGGGACGGGTCTAGGGAGACTTGAGCCCTACTGAGCTATGGTTTGCTCACCCCTCCTATAACCGTTTTTTCTGCAGGGTCTAGCAGGTAGTACGTGAAAGAGCTATGGTGGTAGGCTACTGAGGCTGTAAGGACCCGTACCTTGAGTTAGTCAGTTTTGCCTCCAGAGTAGAGTTTTTCTAGATTTTGACCTAGTAAATGGACTCCAATGAATTCACGTGCAAAAGGAAAGATGCTTAGAATGATGTCCTCTATCTACCACAGAAGTTTCAGGCCAAATGGACATGTATGTGAGGTGCACGTGATATGGGTCCAATTCACGTGCAAGTGTAATTGTCTTCCAAATGATGCAAGGAGGCTAGGGGTGAAGTTTGAGAGCATTTGGAGTTCATGTGAGGTTGCACGTGAATTGGGAATTCACGTGCAAATTGGCGTGCAGCCATATTTTTGCATGGTTCCCTTGGTTTTGTCATTCTAAGGAACTTTCTCCAAAGGACCATGTTGAAATTCTGAGTATTTTGGCCTATATGGGTGCGGAAAGGTGGTAACTTGTGTGATCAAAACTACGTCGTTTTGATCCTGAGATTCACTTAATCAAAACTACGTCGTTTTGATGTTGTGTTGTCTATATAAGGAGGAGGAGTCCCTCTGTTTTAGGTTTAGGGTTTGTTGCTTCACCAGCCGTCGCAGAGAGAGAGAGAGGGAAGGAGAGCTCCTGGTTGCTACCGGGCGTCTTGCGTGAGTGGTCGGTGCTTCGTGGGTGGACGGCGTTCGGCTTGGGATCGGACCGTTCTTTGTGTTGTTGCGTTTTCCTTGAGGTAGGGGTTCTTTCTTCCTAAGTCCTTCTCTGTCCTAGGGTTCCAGGGCAGTTTATGGTTATAACTTATTATATATAAATATGTAATCCATATAGGTGTGATCTCCTATATGGATGTTGGCCTTTCAGTGGCATGTTGGTGTGATTCGTGGATTTCATGCTATGTGTTCGATGAAATGCCTGTGTGAATATAGCTGTATGTATATGCCCATTACGTGTTTGATAATATGCCTGTGTGGTTGGACTTGTGATTTAGTGTATGTATGTATCTTGGGTGTGTGTTCGTTGCCTGAATGGCTGGGTTTGTGCACTTGTGAGCGGGTGCACACCAAGTGTTTGGTTTTATGTTTGTGTGACTGTGGTGTAAGTTGTGTGCCTGACTGTGGTATCTGGCCTGAAGAGGCGGTTAAACTACTTTGCCTAAGAGGCGGTTAAACCAGTGGCCTGAAGAGGCGGTTAAATCACTTGTGTTTTGTGTGGTGGATAATTGTGACTACTGATGTGGTTTGTTATTGTTTGTTGAGATTGTTGTAACACGTCACTACACCTGTGCACATGCATGTAGCCGCTAGGAGCATGGGAAGGGTTGGGGAGACTTGATCCCTACTGAGCTGTGGTTGCTCACCCCTCCTACTGTGTTTGCTTGTTTTCCAGGGACTTACAGGCATTAGGTGGATGCACCAAGGTGGAAGACCTTAACCATTTTACTCTCTTCCATTTATGTTGTTTTCTTTTATGGGAATCGATGTAACCCCAGTGGGGATGGGATTGGAAAGAATTCTTGTTGTAATAAACTGGTTTGGATTATTTTTATGAATATTTCTTTCTTGAATGTGTTGTGGATGTTTGAAATGTAAAACTCTTGGTTTGTATCCTAACCCCTTTGCCCTCCATGTGGGTAAAAGGGGAGTCACGTGCCGGTTTCCTCGGGTTGGAAATCCGGGGCGTGACAATATGGTATCAGAGCATGGTCTAGTTGGCCTAGGGTAGTGGGCGGGCTTGGTTATCTTGAGTCCTTTGGAGGAGCCTGGAGGGACATGCCTGATCAACATGGTCCTCTTTGAGCCTCCAAGGTGTGCTTAGGGTAGTCCGGTCTTGTGGTAGGATTTGCATGCATTGGCATTAGGGCACTAGTTGCATTTGTTGTCATGTGTGAAGGATGTGCATAACATGATTATGTGTGAACTGTGCAACTCTGAATATTCTTGGAATGCCTTGGGTATGACTAATGTGGACTGTGCTGTGTGCAATATTGATTGATGCAATGGTTAAAATGTGTGTAATGCCATGTACGGCTTGACTTGATAATGGGGTAAAGGTAGTCAACTTGTTAGTAGTCAAACGCGTTCTGACGTTTGTGCATCTTACTTCATGTAGTAAGAATGCCACCGAGGAGAGTGACACGTGCGTCCGGGCGATGGGCGATGAGTCATCTGCCCATGAGGGTCTGGGTGCGGGACCATCCGTTGGAGGGCATGCGTTGTTACCTGGCACGGCTACAAGAAGGCATCCGGCTGGAGGTACGAGAGCTATGGGAGGGACTCCGGCAGGACGTTCGGGAGGAGGTGCGCCGTGAGATGGCAGCACAGCAGGTGGTGCCACCACCACCACCACCAGTAGGAGAGCTGCCTCGTGAGCGTGAGAGTTCGCTGGGTGGTGTACCGACCCGTGCAGAGGATGACGTGGTGACACGGTTCCGAAAGGAACAACCTCCGCGATTTAAGGGGGGAGAAGACCCGTGTGGTAGGCGAGCGGTGGTTGAGGCGGATTGAGCATGTGTTCTCCTTTCTCCTGCCCAGGGAGGAGGATAAGGTGCGGCCGGCAATTCGGCAATGGAGGGGGACGCTTTGGAGTGGTGGATGAGTGTTGCGGGGAGCCGTGCGGTGCAACTCATGTTTTGGGAGGAGTTCTTGCAACTCTTCCATGATGAGTTCTTCCCTGGAATCGGTGAGATGGCGAAGAGGGAAGAATTTGGCAGCTTGAAGCAGGGATCCAAGACGGTACCTGAGTATGAGCGGGAGTTCGGAGATTGAGTAGGTTTGCTCCTGAGACCGTGGTAAGGGAGGACCTGAAGGCCCACAAGTTCACCTTGGGTCTCAGGCCAGCCCTTAGGGAGAGGGTGGCGATTCTACGCTTGAGGACCTATCCTGAGGCCGTGGAGACGGCCCGTATAGGCGAGAGAGAACTGGATGATGGGAGGCGGGCCCATCGGGGGCGCCATTTGCGAGTGGGCCTGATCGAGATGCAGGGTCCAAGAGGCTCAAGACGGAGGAGAGGGATAGCGGTTCTTTTCGCGGTCGGGGTCGGACATCCGTGAACCCTGGGAGGTTCACCTTTGGCGGCGGAAGACAGGGTGGTCCATCTCGGGAGTCTACCGAGCGGATGCCACTTCTTGTGGAGAGCAGGGTCACTTCAAAGGGGAGTGCCCCAAGAAGGACCGGCGATGCAACAACTGTGGACGAGAGGGCCACTTGCGCCGGGTTTGCAGGAGTGGCAACAGGGGAGCGGGGAGCATGGCATCCGGCGTGAGGAGTGATGCTAGCTTCCGTGCACCAGCCGAGAGACCAACTCGTCGGTGGCAAGCCAGCAAGGGCAGGATCTAGTCGGACCCGACCCCAAGGGGAGGCCGGAGCGGCAAGCAGACCGAGGCTGGAGGCAACCTTAGCGGGAAGCGTCCAGTGAGTGAGCCGACCAGTGGCACGGGCCAAGGGAGGGTGTTTGCGCTGGAGGCAACATACCAGGAGGAGGCTGAGCTACCACCCCCACCAGCTGAGGGTGGAGCAGGACCATCGGTGGTTAGAGGTACCCTCTTGATCTCCCGTACATTAGCTTCTGTTCTTTTCGATACGGGTGCATCATGTTCGTTAGTTGCTGAGCTTGTAATAGACGGTTTGGGGTTAGCTTGTGTGGAGGCCGCGAGGCCCCTAGTTGTGGAGTCTCCGGTGGGAGGCATGATTGAGGTACGGCGAGTGTGTCGTGGCTGTGTGTTAACCATAGGCGAGGTGGAGCTGAGTTTTGACTTGCATGTGATGCCTTTGAGGACGTTCGACCTGATCTTGGGTATGGATTGGCTTATGGCTTTCCAGGCCAAGATAGATTGTTATCGGCGGCGTGTGACCTTCGTGACACCTGCAGGGACCTCTTGCACCCTGCAGGGGGGAGTGGGATTGTGAGGCGAGTCGGGCCGGGCCGATGTTGGACCGGTGGGGTGCCATTACCCACAGGTTGGCAGCCCCGACCTTTGCCGAGGAGGGGAAGGTGGAAAAGAGGGTGTGGCCCGTGTTGTGGACCAATTTCAAGGATGTTTTTCCTGAAGAGTTGAGGAGTTTGCCACCTAAGAGGAGTGTGGAGTTCACCATTGAGTTGGTGCCAGGGACGGGTCCGATTTCCCAAGTAGCGTATCATATGGGGCCAGCCGAGCCGAGGGAGCTTCAGAGGCAAATCGAGGAGTTGGTGGGCCAGGGGGTATATTAGACCAAGTACCTCACCTTGGGGTGCTCCGGTGCTCTTTGCTAAGAAGGCCGATGGCACGCTTCGTCTCTGCATCGACTACAGGAAGCCGAATTCGGTGATCGTGAAGAACAAGTACCTGTTGCCTCGGATAGACGACCTATTTGACCAATTGAGTGGGGCCCAGTGGTTTTCCAAGATAGATTTACGGTCGGGGTATCACCAGCTCGGGGTTAGGGAGGAGGACATCCCTAAGACGGCTTTTCGGTGCGGTATGGGCATTATGAGTGGGTAGTGATGCCTTTCGGGCTCACTAATGCGCCAGAGGTGTTCATGCATTTGATGAACCAAGTCTTTGCCCCATACTTAGACTCGTTCGTGGTGGTGTTTATCGACGATATCTTGGTGTATTCCAAGACCGAGAGGGAGCATGTGGAGCACTTGGCAACAGTGTTGCAAACCTTGAGGGACCAGCATTGTTTGCTAAGTTTAGCAAGTGTGAGTTTTGGTCACAGGAGGTTCACTTTCTTGGCCATGTGGTGTCAGCTGAGGGAGTTAGGGTGGACCCAGCCAAGATTGAGGCCGTGGCATCGTGGGCGAGGCCAACCAACGTTTTTGAAATCCGTAGTTTTCTTGGCTTGGCGGGGTACTACCGTCGTTTTGTCGAGGGATTCTCCCGTTTGGCGGCTCCTATGACGGCGTTGACTCGGAAGGGCGTGAAGTTTGATTGCACCGACAAGTGTCGGCGGGCGTTCGAGACTCTCAAAACCCGTTTGACCACCGCACCTGTGTTGAGGTTACCTCGGGAGGATATTCCATATGAAGTGTATTGTGATGCGTCCAGGGTTGGTTTGGGGTGTGTGCTTATGCGGGGAGCACAGTGTGGTAGCTTATGGGTCAAGGCAGCTGAAGCCTCATGAGCAGAATTATCCTACTCATGACCTTGAGTTAGCGGCTGTCATCTTCGCCCTGAAGAGTTGGCAGCACTACCTCTTGGGGGAAAAGTTTGTGGTGTTCTCCGATCACAAGAGCCTTCGACATCTTTACTCAGAAGGACTTGAATTTGAGGCAAAGGAGATGGGTGGAGTATTTGCAGACTTTTGATTTTACTCTCGCCTATACCCCGGGCAAGGGTAATGTTGTGGCTGATGCATTGAGCAGAAAAGGGAAAGCTGAGGTGGCCGTGAGAGAGTGGAAGCTGATGGAGCAGTTGGCGACGTTGCAGCTGCAGCCTGTTGTTCGTGATGGTGGGACGGTCCCTGAGTCCTTTGGTGGTGGTGCTTGAGTTGTACCAGCGCGTCCGGGAGGAACAATGGGTGACATTGAGTGTGAGGTTCTCCGTGCCCGTATTGAGGCCGGGGAGCTATCCTGGGGGACTGGACGGAGGGTCCTGAGCATGAGTTGTCATTTCAGGGGCGGTTGGTAGTAGCTTCTTCCCTCAGGGATGAGGTGCTGAGGGAGTTTCACCAGTCTAGAGTTGCTGTGCATCCAGGGGGTACGAAGATGTATCACGCGCTTCGGGCACATTTTTGGTGGCCTGGAATGAAACGCGATGTGGCTGCCTTTGTTTCGCGGTGCCTCACGTGTCGCAGGTGAAGGCCGAGCATCGGCGGCCGGCGGGCATGTTACGGCCCTTGCCCATAGCGGAGTGGAAGTGGGACCATATAGCGATGGATTTTGTGACCGGTCTTCCACCCACCACCGGGAGGAAGGATATGATTTGGGTGATTGTGGATCGACTCACAAAGTCGGCCCATTTCCTGGCTGTTCGCGAGCGGGACTCTATTGGGACCTTGAGTCGGCTATACATGAACGAGATTGTGAGGCCGCATGGCGTACCATCATCGGTTGTCTCGGACCGGGATTCGAGGTTCACTTCCCGTTTTTGGGCAGGTTTGCGGGGAGGCTATGGGGACCAAGCTTAACTTGAGTACAGCCTTTCACCCCGAGACCGACGGCCAGACAGAGAGGACGAATCAGACTTTGGAGGACATGTTGAGGGCTTGTGTGCTAGATTTTGGGGGTTCGTGGGCAACTCACCTTCCTTTGGTGGAGTTTGCCTACAACAACAGTTATCAGGCATCCATTGGGATGGCTCCTTTTGAGGCGTTGTACGGACGGCCGTGTCGGTCACCTTTGTGTTGGACCGAGGTGGGGGAGACAGCTCTCTTGGGGCCACGGTTGGTTCAAGAGGCTACCGAGAAGGTCAAGTTGATCCGTCGGCGTTTGTTGTCGGCTCGAGTCGGCGAAAATCTTATGCGAATCAGCGGCGGCGCCCTTTGGAGTTTTCGTTGGTGATCATGTGTTCCTTCGTTTCTCTCCACGACGTGGTCATCGACGGTTTGGGCGGGGTTCCAAGCTCTCTCCGCGGTTTATTGGTCCTTTTGAGATTCTGGATCGTGTAGGGCCTGTGGCCTACCGGTTAGCGTTACCACCGCGGCTGAGTCGAGTACACAACGTGTTTCACGTGTCCCAGTTGCGGAAGTATCACCCTGACCCCACTCATGTGATTGATTGGGGGACGTTGGACATCGAGGATGACATGTCCGTCGTTGAGGCCCCTATTCGTATCCTCGATCGGCGAGAGAAGCTTTTGCGTGGTCGTGCTATTCCTTTGGTTCGCGTGCTTGTGGCAGCACCGTGGCATTGAGGAGGAGACATGGGAACGTGAGTCCGTGATGCGTGAGCAAGCATCCGGACTTGTTCGAGGACGAACAATCTTAAGCGTGGGAGGTGGTCGTTGGCCAAGGGATAGTGATGTGTTTTGTATTAGTTGTGTACGATTTGGTGTATTTGTATTGTCTTTTAAAGACATGTGTTCTTATTTGTGATGTGTTTTGAGATGTGTATTTGTGACATGCGGACATGTGTTATATGCATTATTGTGGTTATGGATTATGGTGGTACTTTGTTATATGCTGTTGTGCTATACGTGGTGTATGACCCACTTGGGTGTGGTGGCTTGCTGGGTGGCAAATGGGTAGTTTGTGGTTGTTTTCCTCGTATGTCATTTCTTTTCGAGGACGAAAAGTCTTAAGGGGGAGAGGATGTAAGGACCCGTACCTTGAGTTAGTCAGTTTTGCCTCCAGAGTAGAGTTTTTCTAGATTTTGACCTAGTAAATGGACTCCAATGAATTCACGTGCAAAAGGAAAGATGCTTAGAATGATGTCCTCTATCTACCACGAAGTTTCAGGCCAAATGGACATGTATGTGAGGTGCACGTGATATGGGTCCAATTCACGTGCAAGTGTAATTGTCTTCCAAATGATACAAGGAGGCTAGGGGTGAAGTTTGAGAGCATTTGGAGTTCATGTGAGGTTGCACGTGAATTGGGAATTCACGTGCAAATTGGCGTGCAGCCATATTTTTGCATGGTTCCCTTGGTTTTGTCATTCTAAGGAACTTTCTCCAAAGGACCATGTTGAAATTCTGAGTATTTTGGCCTATATGGGTGCGGAAAGGTGGTAACTTGTGTGATCAAAACTACGTCGTTTTGATCCTGAGATTCACTTAATCAAAACTACGTCGTTTTGATGTTGTGTTGTCTATATAAGGAGGAGGAGTCCCTCTGTTTTAGGTTTAGGGTTTGTTGCTTCACCAGCCGTCGCAGAGAGAGAGAGAGGGAAGGAGAGCTCCTGGTTGCTGCCGGGCGTCTTGCGTGAGTGGTCGGTGCTTCGTGGGTGGACGGCGTTCGGCTTGGGATCAGACCGTTGCTGTGTTGTTGCGTTTTCCTTGAGGTAGGGGTTCTGTTCTTCCTAAGTCCTTCTCTGTCCTAGGGTTCCAGGGCAGATTTCTGGTTATAACTGTTATATATAAATATGTAATCCATATAGGTGTGATCTCCTATATGGATGTTGGCCTTCAGTGGCATGTTGGTGTGATTCTGTGGATTTCATGCTATGTGTTCGATGAAATGCCTGTGTGAATATAGCTGTATGTATATGCCCATTACGTGTTTGATAATATGCCTGTGTGGCTGGACTTGTGATTTAGTGTATGTATGTATGCTGGGTGTGTGTTCTGTTGCCTGAATGGCTGGGTTTGTGCACTTGTGAGCGGGTGCACACCAAGTGTTTGGTTTTATGTTTGTGTGACTATGGTGTAAGTTGTGTGCCTGACTGTGGTATCTAGCCTGAAGAGGCGGTTAAACTACTTTGCCTAAGAGGCGGTTAAACCAGTGGCCTGAAGAGGCGGTTAAATCACTTGGCCTGAAGAGGCGGTTAAATAACTTGGCCTGAAGAGGCGGTTAAATCACTTGTGTTTTGTGTGGTGGATAATTGCGACTACTGATGTGGTTTGTTATTGTTTGTTGAGATTGTTGTAACACGTCACTACACCTGTGCACATGCATGTAGCCGCTAGGAGCATGGGAAGGGTTGGGGAGACTTGATCCCTATTGAGCTGTGGTTGCTCACCCCTCCTACTGTGTTTGCTTGTTTTCCAGGGACTTACAGGCGTTAGGTGGATGCACCAAGGTGGAAGACCTTAACCATTTTACTCTCTTCCATTTATGTTGTTTTCTTTTATGGGAACTGATGTAACCCCAGTGGGGATGGGATTGGAAAGAATTCTGTTGTAATAAACTGGTTTGGATTATTTTTATGAATATTTCTTTCTTGAATGTGTTGTGGATGTTTGAAATGTAAAACTCTTGGTTTGTATCCTAACCCCTTTGCCCTCCATGTGGGTAAAAGGGGAGTCACGTGCCGGTTTCCTCGGGTTGGAAATCCGGGACGTGACAGAGGCTGAAGACTTATTATTAATTTTATTGCTTTTGTGGACCTGTGTTTTATGGTTTGGTTTGGTTATAAACAATATGTTGTGGTTTGATGGGAGTTTTTCCCAATCGAGTTGTAATAAATTTGGAACTCTTCTTGAGATGTAATAGATTGAGATATGTTTATTGTTTGATCTATGTTTGTGTGCATGGTTTGGGATCAGGAGCATGCCCCGTGGCATGTTAGCCTAGTTGTACAGGTTTGGGATAGCACCCGTGACATAAGTCCTTTATAGGTGCTTGCACCAACCCCTTGACCCTTCGGGTGCGGGCATGGGCAGTTACTCCTCATTTCCAAGTGAGAGGAAATTGGGGCGTGACAGTCACCATATGATACGGATGGTCCTCGTTTGTCAGTAACATCTACAAGCAGAGACTTATCACCCGTCATATCTCTGGAGCATCTGCTATCGAGTATCCACTTGCTTTGATTAATCTTTGACTTCAAGTGGTCTGGAAGTGAATTCCAGAGATGCTCCTGGAAGATAATAGATTACATTTTTAGTGTCTAAACTTATTTCGGGTGGTTAGGAGAAATAACAACAATGTCAACAGTTCCGGATTTTGCTTTGTTAGAAACTTTAGCTTTCCATATTGACTTTACTTTGTTAATGTCAGTTGCTTCTTTTACTTGGGATTTCATGGGAGAGTTACTCCTTTGAGATTTAGATTTAGATTTGCCAGAAGAACCTTTTTTGATGAACTGATTTTTATTAATGTGAACTTGATTACAAAGCCAGTCATCATACAGACTCCAACACTCATAGTGATAATAACCTATTTCTCTACAGATGGAACAGACACTATGATGCGGAGCAGAAACTGGGGATACAGGTTTCTTTGGTTTAGCAGGTTTTCTACTCTGTCCCTATGGCCTAATCTTTTGCGATTGGGTGACGCGCTCTTGGCCCTAAATGCGTCAGCCTTAGCCTTTCCTTTCTTTTTGGGTGCTACAGTTTCAGCTTTAACTGCAGCAGTCTTCCCTTCATCTTTTGGTACGGGTGTTACTGCTTCGGGATTAACAGTAACAGTCTCTCTTCCACAGTCATAAACTATGGTGTCACTTGAAATAAAACCATCCAATGGTTTAGAAATACTAACAGGATAAAGGTTGGTTAGTTTTGGAATGAAGTCCGAGGTACACTCAGTAGCTTGTGTGGAATTTGATGGTTCGGGGCCAAGGCTAGGTTTGACTCGGATATCGTCCGGATCAGTCCTAAATGTAGAGGTTATTTCCCCTTATTTTAGTCACTTATGATTTATTTTATTTTCCTTTTCAAGTTCATTTTTGAGTCTTTTAAGATTTACTATTAGGCCATTGAGGTTAGTGTTAAGTAAATGATTTTCAGCTCTAAGATCGTGATACCAAGCCTCTTTACTCCTGAAGTCAGCTATGTCCTTTTCAAGCTTAGAAACAATGAATTCAAGACGCTTACCCTGACCACTCATGTCTTGGTACGTTTGAGTAATTATTAATCTCTCATTCTTTTTATGATCACGTTCAGCAGTAAGAGATTCTAATCCACTCATGAGGTCAGAGATAGAAGGTACCTCAGTGTTTGCCATGAGGCAGACGTTTCGGCTTCTCGGTTGGCTCATCATCAAAGGATTCCTCCTCTTCTTCTGAGCCACTAATGTACTTTGAGATGAACGCCTTCCTCTTGTTCTTGTTATTTTCTGAGGTGGAGCATCGGGGTTTAACCTTGTCACTTTTATCGGCCGTCTTTGGTTTAGATTTATAATCCTTGGCCCATTGACATGGTTTCCCACAGTTATAACAATCTTGAGAGGTAGACTTTAATCGCTCCCTTCTTCTAGATGATGAGGAGGAGCCTCTTCTAAATCCTTTTTTGCTTTTCCTCAGAAACCATTCAAAGGAATTGACCAGAAGGGCTATTTCTTCTTCAACGTCAGAGTCAGAGTTCTCTGACTCTTCCGTATCATCATCGCGTTGTATGCTCAGACATTTTGTAGCTTTAAAAGCTACCCCCTTTTCTTTCCAAGCTATTTTCTCATCTCTGTCAGTGTATTTGAACCTGACCGCATGAGTCCGTAGCTCACCATAGAGTTCTTTGAGGGGAGCATACTGCCAGTTCTTGTTAGCCTACATCTGGAGCTGTTTGGAATAGTAGCAATCCGGCAAGGAACGAAAAAACTTGTCATTGATTTGAAATTGCATATAATGCTCATTGACAGTTTTCAAGTCAAGGATGAGCTTGCCAAATCTCCGATAGATGCTCTCGAGGGATTCGCTAGGTTTGTGGGAGAAGCTCTCAAAGTTCTATTTAAGAGCACAGATGACGTTCTGCATTTGAGACTAACTTCCCTCATAGAGAATTATCAATTTATCCTAGACAGCTTTTGCTATCGTGCAGCCCTGGACGTCCGTGAAAGCTTTGGAATCCAAAGATGACGTTACATAAACCAAAGCCTTTCCGTTAGTGTACTATCAGGCTCTTTCCTCATTGGTGAGTTCAGCATCAGTCTTTGGCCTTCTAACTCCATTTTCTCCAATGGTCATTGGAATGGGAAGCTCTTCATGAAGACAAGGCCACATCAGATGATCATGACTTATCATGAATATTCTCATGTGAGCTTTCCACTGGGAGAAAAGCTCAGGTGTGAATTTTGGCAGTTTCGTTAGAGTGAATCTAGAACTCCGTTGTTGAGGAGCAGTGGGAGCAACGGGTTGAGCACTTGTGCTCGGATCGACGTTTTCACTGCTACTGTGGTTGGAGATGGGCTCTTGTGCACCTCCAGAGTTAACGTGGGTATTGAACAACATGCTGCTTTCGTCGGCCATTTTTGAGAGAGAGAGAGAGAGAGAGAGAGAGAGAGAGAGAGTGGGATCTCCACTTTGAGCAAGTAGACTTGGTTTGATACCACTTGTTGGTCCCTGGAAGCCTAAAGGGGGGGGGGTGAATATGCTCTTATCGAAAATTCTTCTTCTTCTCTGGCACAACAATTTTCTGGTTAAAAGATAAAACCAGTGCAAAAGATAACTAGATAGTAAAAGTATTCTGTTTTATTATCAAAAGATAATTACAACAAAATAATAGCATACTAAAGCTGATGACCAGCTTTTTAATCTACTGAAACTCTCTTGCGTTTATAGTAGCACTCTGTTTTACAATAACACACACTAACCAAATTAATCTCTAAGAGCTCTTGTACATGTACGCGCATAAGTGAAAATATACAAAGCTTAATATATATAGACATCCCTGGGAAACATTTTTGGAACCGGGTTTTTCGAGCACCATGTAGCATTGAAGTTCTTCTCGGAAAAATGTCTTTGCTTTAATTACTGCGGATTTGGTGCTCAAAATCTTGGGACTTTAAACATATTGAATTTCTTCGCGTGATCCCAATTATATTTAAGGCTTTGTACACTTCTCCGTGTGATCCACGTGTAAGATGACTTAGATATTCAATGGGTCATTCTTATATCGGGACACAGCGAGCTGATGACTTGAATGCGAAGTTGATAAAGTGAAGTAGCATCTTCTTAATCTATTATAAGGTTCCATACTCCATGTTATTGAAGCTCGGATCCTTACTCCGTGTCAGTGGTTGCTTACTCCATGTCAAATTGATACTAAAATCATTATTCCATGTCAGTGCTTCCTTACTTCGTATAAATGAAAGGTTCGGAGGGCTTACTCCATATTAGCGCTTCCTTACTCCACTTGAGTTCCTTACTCCACATAAGTAAAAGGTCCGGATGGCTTACTCCGTATCAGCACATCCTTACTCCGCTTGAGTAAGAGGTTCGGATTCCTTACTACGCTTCCATTTTCCTTAGTCCGTGCAAACAAAGAACGTGAGTCCTTATTCCGCACAAGTCCTTCCTTACTCCGCGTGAATGAAAGACCCGAATTCCTTACTCTGTGTCTTCTTGTCCTTAGTCCGCTTGAGTGGAAGACTTAGCTTTTTATTCCGCAATAGTTCTCTCTTACTCTGATGCATGTTGTAGACTAGGATTCTTATTCCGCATCTATTTAACTTAGTCCATTTGAGTATAAGACACGGATTCCATAGCCCATATCATTAATTGTTTAGTTCACATGAATAATCCTTACTCCGCATGAGGACTTGATTATTTACCAAGTGCTTGACAACACTCACATTGGTCCGGATCAGCATTATGTATCCTACCCTTAGCTTTACTTTTACGAGTGAAGATCTGATTTAGAGTTTTATCTTCTGCAACAATTTATAATAAACATAGAAGATCTCAAACCAGATTACATAGGGTTTTAACCGCATCATCCAAATTATGGGTTTGTTCCAACAATAGATAAAGGGAAGGAAGTTACTCATATTGCTGAGATTGCTTTGAAAGCAGATATCAAAGACAGACAGTGGATCCTTGATAGTGATTATTCAGGTCACATGACTGGTGACCTAAATACGTTGTCAGATGTGAACACGGACAAATTTGGCAAAGTAAGATTTGGCAATGATAGCTCACTGAAAATCAAGGGGATGGGATATGCAAAATGGGGAAAAAAACAAACTGAAGGATGTCTTGCATGTTGAAGGATTAAAGTATAATCTAGCATTCATCAGTCAGTTGTGTGATGCAGGTCATGAAGTGACCTTTACAAAAACTAGTTGCCAAGTGAAGAGAGAAAATGGGAACACATTAGCAACTGGAAGAAGGACAGATGGAGACTTGTATATAATAGTTGAGAACAAGGCCCAAAGCTGTTTTATAACAAAGATTGAAGAAAATGAACTCTAGCATAGAAGACTGGACATCTCAATCAGAAGAATATGAGAATGCTTGTCAACTACAAGGCCATTAGAGACATTCCAGACATCAAAAGAGATAAAGAGCATGTCTGCTCAGCATGTCAACATGGAAAACAAGTCAGATTTTATTATAAGATGAAAGAGTACAATTCAAAACTAACTCTAGATATTGTGCATACTGACTTGTGTGGACCTATGAGGACAAGGGACTCAACAGTGAAAGATATTTCATCTTGTTTGTGGATGACTTTGTAAAGACCCGTACCTGTGTGTGATTTGGAATTAGCCCCTGAACAGCTGAACAAAATGAGGAATTCATTCGGCGGTGTGGCCTTAGCGTTAGCATTTTGGGTCATTTTTATTATTAATATGGTGATTTTAATATTTTGAGTTTATTACTGAATATTATTATGATTATTAATAGAATTACTTTAATTATTTAAGTATTGGAGGTATTATAATGATTAATGTTATAACCGTTATTATTAATGCAATTGTTGAGTTTATTATCATAGGATTATTATTAATGTAAGTATTTTGATATTAGACTTTATTATTATTATTATGAATATAATTACTTTACTTTGGGTTAACTATTATTATTATTATTATTATTATTATTATTATTATTATTATTATTATTATTATTATTATTATTATATTAAATCAAATAAGATATATTGATAAGTATTTTAAAGGGAGCATGGGTTAGAAACCCTAGGTCAGTTGTGTGTGCGCAGAGCTTAAAAAGGAGAGAGCAGTAGGTTGAAGCTTTCGGGTTCAGTCTATCATTCGATCCTTCAATCCAGGTAGGTGATCTTAGATCCTTCGTTGTTCTATTGTTTTAATAATATGCGAGAATATATATGTATTGATAGACATTTGATTATAGATATATAAATATATATACATATATATATATATATGTATGAATACATGGCCGAACCCCCCCTCTCCATCTTCACGATCCGGCTTCCAGATGACTGCGCACAGCAACCACCCAAATCCCCTGTATTCCATCACCTCATGATTGCACGTTTTCCGGAAAATCCTTTTTATATATCCCTCTTATATACTTTATCCTATTATTATGTGTATTATCATCACCTTATCAAACCAAGCCGTGGCTTGGTCTTCCATGCGGCATAATTTTCGTGCGTCGAGGGGTGTGGCCTGTCCTTGGACGTGCGTGGCCTGTGCGGGTTACACATGCTAATCCCCATCAGGTTTTATTATTTCATATTATTATTATTATAGGCTATTGACCAGGCCGACTGGTCTGGTCCTTTCCGCGCAGAGAGACGCGTTCCTAGGGGAAGGGGCGACGATAGCTGTGCCGCCCCCACGTGCCGTGACGCAGCGCCAGCCCAAAGGCCTGGCAGTGTCTGGGCCGGTCCTTTTAGGACGGCCCTGTCCATCCTAGTTTATTGTGGGCCTTTCTTTATTAACTGTTTGGGTGTAATTATTTTTAGGACTTAATTTTAAGCTTTTATATCTATTAAACTTACAATATAAATATTATTTGAGCCTATTATTGATCACAATTTAAATGTTAGATGGGCCTGTCTAGTTAGTTTAATTTAATGAATGATGTTTGGGCTTGATATTGTTAATTATTTTAACTATTAATTAGAAATTGAATTGATTGGTTTAATTAAATAATAACATTGAACTAGTTATTTTTGGTTAGTGACTTAATTATCAATTATGGCATGTCATTGCTTGTTCAACGATTTACATGAATTTGCATGATATGATTCTGGTTATTGGGATTATTATTTGTTGGTTGCATGTGGAGTTGGTGGTAGAATTGGTTGGGTTAGCCATGGGTCCCATTTAGGGCTGGCAAGAGGTCGCAAGTCTCTTATGTGGTAGGTAACCCAGGTCCCATATGTGGCTGGTTGTCATTAGAGACACCACAGGTCCAACATATGGCTATCAAGAGGTGACTGAGATACTTGGAGTTAGTGGCAGGAACCCCGTGGATGGATGAATTATCGGCGTGTACCCTTATGATTGTATTGTGATATGTGTCTTCTTTTGTGATTTAATATAATTTAACTGTGATGGAATATAACACTACACTGGCACAAGCATGCACAGATCATATAGACCTAGGGATTTCTGTGATAGGACAATGGAGTTGGAGATCACCTATTGGGCACTCGTGCTCACTCTACTTTATTTCTATTTCCTACAGGTTATAGGGAGTAGCTGGTGGAGCCTTAGTGGAGCAGGACGGGACAACCTTGGCGTAGGATTTCTTCTATAGACTTTGTTTACTATTTTATTATTTATTTATTTTCCAGACTAAGGTCCGTGGCAGTTGTATGTACCTTTTGGTGGAACTGATTTGTGAGTCATTTTGTGTGTTGGACATTTATGTGAATTGAATGCACTATCATATTTACATGGAGAAATTTTGAATTTAAATCATTGGGATACAATTCTACCCCTGTTGTAGTATTGTACGGGTTTGGATCAGTCACCAACCCCATGACTCCTGAGTGGGCGTGGGGAAGTCGCGTTCCTGGTTCTGTGGGTTTCAGAATTTGGGGGCGTGACAGACTTCACTAGAAAAACTTGTATGATGTACTTAAAGCTCAATACAGAAGCTTTTCAGTGCTTTAAGAAGTACAAAAGAATGGCTGAGAATGACTATGGCTAAAAAATCAAAGTCTTAAGATCTGATCAGGGTACTATGTTTACAAATGAAGACTTTCAAAAGTATTTGAACAAACATAGGAATCAGCATCAATTATCAACAACAAGAAATTCATAACAAATGAAGCCTTACTATTGAAAGCTAATCTTCATACAACATTTTCGACAGAGGCAACAAGAATAGTTGTATACCTACTGAACAGAATAACACTAAAGCCAAGAATAGACACCTTATAATTATGGTGTGGAAAGAAGTCAACAGCCAAATACTTTAGAATATTTAAATATCCTTGCTTTGTGAAGATACAGGAGCAATAAAGAGGAAAATTTCATGCCAAATCTGATGAATTGTTGTTGTCACGCCCTGGATTTCCAACCCGAGGAAACCGGTTCGTGACTCCCCTTTACCCACCCGGTGGGCAAGGGATAAATGTACAAAATCCAACACATTCATAATAATCCACAATAAATAGCAAAAAGGCAAACCACTTATCTTTATTAAGTTACAAAATCCATTACATCATCTCCAATTGGAGTTACTATAGTCTCAACATAACATTTAACAAAACACTCAAATAATAAAAGGAGTAAAGCCACAAGGCAGAAAGTCTTCCACCTCGGTGTTCCCACCTAACGCCTGTAGGTCCCTGTAAGAAAACAACACGATAGGAGGGCTGAGCAACCACAGCTCAGTAGGGATCATGTCTCCCCAACCCATCCCATGCTCCTAGCATCTACATGCCGTGTGTACCAGTGCAGTGTCGTGATACAACTATTTCAACAAATATAATAGTAAGCCATCATCAAAAACAAATATTTCAAACAGCCACACCGGCTAGCACATGAGCAGTCCCGGGCTTCCACAGCCACCGGGTTTCCAAGAGCAGTCCCAGGCTTCCATAACCACCGGGTTTTACAAAACAGTCCCGGGCTTACACAGCCACCGGGTTCTACAAAATAGTCCCGGGCTTCCACAGCCACCGGGTTCCACAAAATAGTCCCGGGCTTCCACAGCCACCAGGGTTCCACAAAACAATCCCGGGCTTCCACAGCCACCGGGTGTACAAGCAAACACGCAGCACACATGGCCATACAGGCATAACATCAAACACTTAGTATGCTTAGTCACACAGGAATAACATCGAACACTTAGCATGCATATATTTACAGGCTCACAAACCCAGCCACACAGATATAATCTCACACATAATATGCACAGCCTCACAGGCATAATTTCAAACACTTGACGTGCGTGGCCTCACAGGCATAACCTCAAACACATAATATGCACAGCCTCACAGGCATAATTTCAAACACTTGGCAGGCATATATACATATATCCAAACAACATGCCATTGAAGGCCAACATTCATATAGGAGATCACACCTATATGAATTTACATATAAATAATATAATAACAAGAACGATATCCAACGGTTCATTCACCACAGGGCCTAACCCCGGATTAGGTACAAGAAGACAGAACCCCTACCTCAAAGATCCTCCACACTCTTGCCTCCACGCCTAACGCCCTCCAACCACGGGAATGACAACGATAGCCACGAACTGGAGCTCTCTCTCTCAATCTCCCTCTCTCTCTCTCTCTGCGACGGCTGCGGCGGCTAACAACAAAAACCCTAAACCTAAAATAAAGAGAGCTCCGCTTTATATAGACCTCACTTATCAAAACGACATTGTTTTGATAAATGAAATTCCACCATCAAAACGACATAGTTTTGATAAATGAAACACACCATCAAAACGACGTAGTTTTGATAAATAAAACATGAACTAACCACTCCGCTTCCACACAGGACAAAATACCCACAATCCGAACATGGTCATTGTCACACGCAGCCTCTACACGCTCCCACTTGAGCTCATTACACTCTCTAACAACCAAGCCACGAAGACTCGTAGAAACACTCCCTCGAAGACTCACTGGAAACCCGGCCTCGAAGATCTGTCTCGAAGATCTAACTTTCGACCCTCAAACCTTCGAACTTCGACCCTCGGTCTTCGACCCTACGACCCAAATCTTCGGGTCTTCCACCTTTCGACCCAAGCGTTCGCCAAAACACGGGTCATTACATCCTCTCCCCCTTAAGACTTTTCGTCCTCGAAAAGAAACAACATGCAAAGAAAACAAACACATGCGACCCATTATACAAAACGCAAGCCACAACACACAAATAGATCATACACCGCACGCAGCTTAAAACAGGACATATGTCCACAAACTCAACAAAGCACCACCATAGTTCATAACCACATGCATCACAATGCACTCATAACCACATAATCCATCACAAAACACATCTCAAATATAAACACATGTCTAAAAGACAATACAAAACACATCACGACTAACAAACACATAAAACCTCATCACTAACTCACTGTTGGCCAAAAGCTACCTCCCTCCCTTAAGATTGTTCGCCCTCGAACAACTCTGGGTGTTACTCACGCATCACGGACTCACGTTCCCATGTCTCCTCCTTACTTAACACATATTTCACAAGTAGTCACATGTCACAACGGTGTAAGACATATACTCCCATCCCTGACATGTTTAACAAATCACATAGGTCACAGACCAACTCTTAGCATAAACACCACTACAAGGAACAACTCACAAACAAAACACTACTACACATTTAACGTTCCTCTACCCATTCGCCAATACCATACAAACTCATTCGCAGGGAGTTTCCTCACAACCTTCCCACCTTTTGGACTTTTCGTCCCCGAAAAGAGAAACCAAGTAGTAAACATCACGAGAAGATCAAAGCAACACAATGCAGTAATTACCACAAACGTTGTTAGAAATTGCCAAACGTGTACCTCCATTGAGTCAACACGAACTTAACACTTATGAGTCAATCAAGAACTAGAGCGTGGCCAAAGAGCACACTGACAACAGCGCACGTGAGCAAGTCTGATAACCGTGAGGTCGAGAAACCTCCCAAAGCACATAAGCCGACGCATGAAGCAGCCATTTATGAGATTGCATAAGATTGAGCGAGAAGTCATTGCATCGCATAGTGGGGTACGCTACTGGAGACGCCTACTCGCGTCACAATGGGACTAACGCTCCACAATGTACAATACCTAACAATGACCCAACAATTGGTATTTGAAGTCAACAAACACCAACAATTTACAACGCAGCCACACCTCATATGTAGACCTCACCCTCACCGTAAACACAAAGAGATTACAATAAAACGCAAACAGACAAGATAATAGCATGATGCAAACCACAATCACCTTCTCGCACAGGGATATTACTACAGCAGCACAAGCATCACGGCTGAAATCCCCTCACTCTAACGCAAAACATGCTTGGGGATCCGAGGAACACATTCTCTATCGAGGCACATTAAAATCCAATCAACACCAATGGTGACTCACAACAACTCACAATCCAGGACACAGCTATACTAGGATGGAGTTTGCCCTCCACCATTCGGTCACAGTTAACATGATGCCCAACGGAGTCCAAGGAGTAACTCAAAACAACAAATTCAGTACCATACACAACCACGGTGAGACCAAAATCTACTATCAGGCTAACACCAGTCACCAACGTTGAGAATCTACTAAAGAATCCCATGAACCAAAATGCCACATAAATAACACCTCTCTGACAACGGTTAAATAGGGATCCACCAAGGTCCCACACAGCCTTCACTAACTGAGGCTTATGTTACAACCCAAGTGATAACGCCTTACTCAGTCGGCAGACATTCCTTGCGATAGGAATCCTTTGATGTCGGGTAGTTACCAACAACGTAGTTCTTTCTACCCTGGAAAACTCTCCTACCTGCAACATGACAATAACGGAATCCTCGGTGTCACCACTCACAGGTCAGAAGGGAATCCTTTGCCTCCAGGACATACTCCACCTCATGGCCCACTAACCCCGCTATACCAACCGTCACGTCCTATCTCAACACACCAACAAAACACTCAAACTGACTAAGAAATGCTCAAACTCTAGCCTCAACTTAATGTGGTCATTGCAATTCCTCCGGGTAGGCACAGAAAACAAGGCATGCAAACTCTTGATTCGGGACTTTCGCGTAGCTCCCAAACACACCAACACCTTGATGGTGTGAACCATCTCACTAACCGTGTGATACTGCACATGAAAGGTTTCTAAGAGCACAAATGCAGGTCATCCGCCTACCAGCACCTTCCAAGCAAAAACTGTCAACTGACGCAACTCTAGGAATCAAACAACCTTTTTCCCAACTTACCAACACTTTAATAACACTAGACAAGGAATAACATAAATAATATCACTTCTAACACTCTTCCTCATCCTCACACCACAATTAATATACCAATACACCATGCCTCATCATTCTCTACGCATATGTGTCGCAACACCCACACGTAGCAACTCTGCTATATACCTTTACCACTTATGCAACACATACAACAACACAATGCAACGAAACACAAGACACCTGATGAGTAGAACGTACCAACTTTACACCTTCTCCTCTCCTTTAAGCCTACTTCCCACAAGATACGGACCAAGGGAATGGCCCTACCATGCAAAAGTACACCCTTAGCCCCTAGAGAAAGGTTTTCCAGATATGGGTAAAAAGCCCGAACGAGGCCTGCCAAATCTCGCTTGCTTACCTCTTTTTATCAATTGGATGCACCGGGCACGACCCTTTAAACCCACTCACAGCCAATAGCTGAGCTCCAGAACACTTCACATTTTATACATGTGCATACCCATTTCACAACATATTCTAGGAACATTACTCAGGGTCTTTCACACACCACAAACATGACACATGGCCACTGCTTAACCATCTGAGATCCCAGAACACCTATATAGTTACTAACCAAAACTTGCAACGACCACTCTAGCCAACAAGATAACACTTCAAGGACTCTAAGGGCAGGCTATACTAGCTGCGTTTTCCACCCTTAACCACAACGCTTGGAAAGGTAACCATAGGAATATCCCTTTCAAGTAGTACTCCAACACATACCTCTATCCACTTAAGAACATATTTCTATTATTCAAGGTTGCCATGGAGGGGTAACACGTTACCCACAAGCCATCACCTCACGCCTCAAGCTCTATTAGCTAGCAAAAGGTAGCCTACAAGATTTGATTACTTTCAATTTCCACAGGTGCCGAAGTTCAATGCCACTCACATATAGAATCAACACCCAAATGCTTACTAGTTACTTATTATTCTTCTAGTGTTATAAATATATTTATTTATTCATTTTACCCCTTTCTAAAAAAAACAGGTCTCCAACCACATTCATTTGAAATGGTAACCCAAATGATCTCCTAAGCTTCACTTATCATAAAAATGGTGGCTCAAAAGCCCTCCCAAAGAACATACCCCACTATCATAAGAATTAGCAATAAAAGGTTCACCCATCCTTACCTAAGCCAGTACGAGACTCCACCGATCATTATCATTAAAGGAGCATGATACCATCAATAAAAGAGAAGTCTTAACACACGAGAATTGAAATCATACCCCTGACTAAGGAAAGTTCTGCCATGCTCTCCTACTGTCCTCACTAGGAAGTCCTCGGCCCCATGCCTTGCTTGCTATGCAAGTCCTCTTGCACCATGCCTTGCTTTTCCAAAACAGACTGTCTGGAGATGTCCTTTTTTTTTTTAACGGATGCGACACTAGTACTGCTTCCTATTACACCCTCTTTTCCAATGTCCCGGTTGTCCACAGCAATAACAACCCTTTGGGAAACTGGTCTCAAATGGATTTGTTGGGGGATTGACCCCCGTCTCAAAACTTGTGGCCATCCTCTGATTGCCCCCTTTGCCTCCTTGGTCCTTTCTGCTGATTAGGACAATAATGCTTCATAGTTGATCTTCATCCAAGCTCCCCCAAATGATGTGGGTTGACAGCCCTCGGCGTGCCTCGCTCTTAATTAGTTATCAAATCTTCATCCCTCAATTCTGGAATAATCAGGTCTAAAATGCCAACCTCTGCCATGTTTAGATCAGTACTTACAGCCTGTAGCTCTCCCACTTGCCCAGCCTGGGTTGCGGGCTCTTCTATCGTATGGGTCATAATTTTTTTTAGAGGCTGGGTACACGAAGAGGTAGCGCTCTAGGTTAACACTCAATGATCCCAATACCATTACCGACTAGGCGTTTTGAGTTATAACTAATCTCAAAACACATATTATCACCACACAGATTCGTAGATTCACATTTCACAGACTAAACACGTTCACACCTTCACATTGCACATATCATTTATACTCAAGTGAATATCTCATCATTTTGAACACCACATTGCGTATTCCACACAACACTATACAAAGGCACACACTTAAGCATTCACATATCTCACCTAGTCATTCTCAGAATATCAACAGTATTATCACTATTTAGTTTGTTTTATTTTATTTTATTTATTTATTTATATTTTTATTTACATTTTAATTTCAGTTCATATTTCACAAGCTTCAAGTTCACAAGCACACAGTTTCAATACCACAAATTCTTTTCCATGCTTTCATGCTCAAATCATCACAAAATTTCAGAGTTGCACAATTGAAACTTTATCACGTTCAAACCATTTATCATGCAATTACACATAAGCAACAAATGCAACTAGTGCCCTAATTAATGCCAATGCATGCAAATCCTACCACAGGACTGGAGTACCCCAAGTACACCTTAGAGGCTCAAAGAGGACCGTGTTGATCAGGCACATCCCTCCAGGTTCCTTCAAAGGACTCAAGATAACCAGACCCGCCCACTACCCTAGGCCAACTAGACCATGCTCTGATACCATATTCTCACGCCCCGGATTTCCAACCCGAGGAAACCAGTTCATGACTCCCCTTTACCCACCCGGTGGGCAAAGGATAGATGTACAAAATCCAACACATTCATAATAATCCACAATAAATAGCAAAAAGGCAAACCACTTATCTTTATTAAGTTACAAAATCCATTACATCATCTCCAATTGGAGTTACTATAGTCTCAACATAACATTTAACAAAACACTCAAATAATAAAAGGAGTAAAGCCACAAGGCAGAAAGTCTTCCACCTCGGTGTTCCCACCTAATGCCTGTAGGTCCCTGTAAGAAAACAACACGATAGGAGGGGTGAGCAACCACAGCTCAGTAGGGATCATGTCTCCCCAACCCATCCCATGCTCCTAGCATCTACATGCCGTGTGTACCAGTGCAGTGTCATGATACAACTATTTCAACAAATATAATAGTAAGCCATCATCAAAAACAAATATTTCAAACAGCCACACAAAGCAAGACATGAGCAGTCCCGGGCTTCCACAGCCACCGGGTTTCCAAGAGCAGTCCCAGGCTTCCACAACCACCGGGTTTTACAAAACAGTCCCGGGCTTCCACAGCCACCGGGTTCTACAAAATAGTCCCGGGCTTCCACAGCCACCGGGTTCCACAAAATAGTCCCGGGCTTCCAAAGCCACCAGGGTTCCACAAAACAATCCCGGGCTTCCATAGCCACCAGGTGTACAAGCAAACACGCAACACACATGGCCATACAGGCATAACATCAAACACTTAGTATGCTTAGTCACACAGGAATAACATCGAACACTTAGCATGCATATATTCACAGGCTCACAAACCCAGCCACACAGATATAATCTCACACATAATATGCACAGCCTCACAGGCATAATTTCAAACACTTGACGTGCGTGGCCTAACAGGCATAACCTCAAACACATAATATGCACAGCCTCACAGGCATAATTTCAAACACTTGGCAGGCATATATACATATATCCAAACAACATGCCATTGAAGGCCAACATCCATATAGGAGATCACACCTATATGAATTTACATATAAATAATATAATAACAAGAACGATATCCAACGGTTCATTCACCACAGGGCCTAACCCCATATTAGGTACAAGAAGACAGAACCCCTACCTCAAAGATCCTCCACGCTCTTGCCTCTATGCCTAACGCCGTCCAACCACGGGAATGACAACAATAGCCATGAACTGGAGCTCTCTCTCTCAATCTCCCTCTCTCTCTCTCTCTCTCTGCGACGGCTGCGGCGGCTGACAACAAAAACCCTAAACCTAAAATAAAGAGAGCTCCTCTTTATATAGACCTCACTTATCAAAACGACGTAGTTTTGATAAATGAAATCCCACCATCAAAACGACGTAGTTTTGATAAATGAAACACACCATTAAAACGACGTAGTTTTGATAAATAAAACATGAACTAACCACTCCGCTTCCACACAAGACAAAATACCCACAATCCAAACATGGTCATTGTCACACTCAGCCTCTACACGCTCCCACTTGAGCTCATTACACTCTCTAACAACCAAGCCACGAAGACTCGTAGAAACACTCCCTCGAAGACTCACTGGAAACCCGGCCTCGAAGATCTGTCTCGAAGATCTAACTTTCGACCCTCAAACCTTCGAACTTCGACCCTCGGTCTTCGACCCTACGACCCAAATCTTCGGGTCTTCCACCTTTCGACCCAAGCGTTCGCCAAAACACGGGTCATTATCGTTGTTCCCATGGTACTTTTGGTTGTCATTGTTGTCAATAGTATGCAGAAACAGGTAGTCGTAGGGTCAAAGATCTATACTTGGTTAGATAACCTCGTAGAGTGATCTCTTAGAGTGAGCTCGTAGAGGGAGTCTACCTATGTATGTTGTTAATCTGTTCAGGGTCGAAAATCCATAGACTCAAAGATATGTAGAGTCGAAGATCCTCAGGCTCAAAGCACTACTGACTCAAAGGTATGCAGGGTCGCAAACTCGTAGATCCACATGGTCGAAGATTCGAAGACCCAAAGTGAAGTCAGATGAAGAGTAGTGTCTCAGAGACTCAAACACTTGCAAACTCGAAGACCCATTGGGTGGAGAGTGGCAGTGTTGTAGAGTCGAAGCTCGTAGGGTCGAAGACTGGAAGACCCATTGCCAAGATCAGAGACCCGTTGATGTGAATAAACTCATAGGGTCAAAGTTAGGATGCGGTTGTCAATGGCTTAGAGACTCGTAGACTCGTAGAGTAAGAAGTTAGTTGGTCGTTGATTCTAACCTGGATTCGAAGACTCAGAGCTTTCTACGTTGGATTTGGTCTAATTCGTAGGCTCAAAAGCTCTGACTCGAAGAGTTGAAGGTACATACTTGAAGATTGTAACACATACACTACATGGAGAATCAGTGAGGCTACGAAGCAATCATCTTCAAGGCTGTGGCTAATCGAAGAAGTGAAACGTAGACAAGGTCACCGTTTAAGTTATTCGGGCAACGTATCTGAACACGCTAAGTACTAGAGTATACATATGGACGTTATCCGAGGCTGGATTAACATGTTTCAACGATGGAGATCAGAAGGTGGAACATGCTTAACCCTAGTAGAAGAGTTTCATGCCACGGCCGTCAAATAAAAGCAAAGAAAGATGCCATACTTCAGAAGTGCGTCAGAATGTTACAGACTACAAGAAACATATTAGGAGAGATACAAGAGATGCAGAGTAGTTCATATTGCTTACATAGAGAGAGGAAGATTGAGAGCAAGATAACAGTGAGTTAATCTATCTGCATTCCTTATACATTCAATGAACAGATAGTGAGTTTGGAAAAGGAGTGGTTGAAGATCAAGAAGTGCAAATAGTTGAATACGCAAAAGCATATTACACTAGACAGTTTGTCAAGTGAGTGAGTACTGAAGTAATACTACTTTCTGTATTTGCATTTAAAAGAAAAGAGAGTTGATCCTATTGTAACAAGGGCAAGACCCAATTATATTAAACATATAAAGTGGATTGGACTCGGTATAGGTACACCCTCACCACCGTGGAGTAGATCACATTGATCAAACTACGTAACCTGTGTGTCTTTATCTTTTACTTCCCATACATACTTACTATTAACTTGATCTTGCACAAGATACTGAAATACCACCCAAACAATAACAACATCTGCAAGAATACCTCTGAGAAGTAAACTACTCTTAAAACTAAAGGAATTAATTTTAAGTACACAGATTCACCCCCCTCCTATATACACACACAAATACCCACAAGATCTTGCTTGGATCTTGGGAATATCAATAGGTATCAGAGCTAAGTTCTCACTGGAGATAGATCTATCACTCTGTGGAGAAGTGATTGTAGGTCCCAAAGTGTGTCTAGAGGGGGGGTGAATAGACTCTCTTCGTGGAAACTAGGACAGTAAGCTGGTAAATGAAAATTCAAGAGATGACTATGGTATAGTATTAATGAAGACGATAACAATATCATGTAGGAGTGATTAATGACTATCTAACAGATCTCAGAGTAGACTGTAGATTGTGCTGGATTTATTTAAACGAGATTGTCTAATAAATCGATCAAGGATGTTCTAGTTCTTTGATCAACACAGCGCACAACACTTGGAAGAATTTTCTCTGTTTCTCTCTCAAAGTCTCTCTCTAGCATTGGAACCCTCCCATCTTTTATCCTACAAGTGTTCTTACTTTAATGAATATCAAAATACTATTTCTTATGTTCTGTGTTCCTCGCTTTCCGTGAGATTTTGACATATATTGTCGTTAATGCATGTGAGAGGTATTAGTTTAAGGTTACAGTGCATGTGCACTGAGCTGTCCATCTGACTGTCTGACTTCCCGCAACTTGAATTGCGGAAATACAGAGGATGGGTTGATATGCTTTGATTCTGTAGATCTTGTTGCCCATGCTGCATGTGCATGGTTATACTAGTACAAATAATCTTCATTGTCCATCTACTGATGATAGTTGGTAGTCATTAATGCGACAATAAGTGTGCGTGACTGTTCAAGATAGCGTAGACAAACTACACAAACCCTAGCTGATGATATCGTTAAGTATGGATGCTTTGTTGTGAGTTTGCCGTGAAGGTGACTGACTCGAAGGTGTGGTGGCTCGAAGATTTGACTCGAATATTTGGGTCAAGCCTACGTTGATGTATAATGATTTTTCTGGTGTCAACGACATTAGATTCTCCGAGTCTTCGACTCTGGTTATCTTCGAGTCTTCATGCTTAGCATATTTCAGGTTATGAATACTTCACCCTATGATATGGTCTTCGACTCTGCGACTCTGCGACTTTTTGCCTTGACAGTTGGTGATTTCTTAAAGGTTACCTGACCATTAACAGCTACAACTCTTCAATTCTATATCTTCGAGTCTCCGAGGGTGGCAGATCGCAGTTTGGCTTAAGTCATGTAGTTTACTCTTTGTTTAGTGAGTCTTCGACTCTTCGAGTCTATGACCCTTTGCAATGACTCTTCGACTGACACAGAAGAAAATTGTCCTTAACCAGTGCCTACTATCTTAGCTGCGAGTCATCAACTCTATTTCTTCGAGGCGCTCAGTTTGCTTCGAATGACTGAGAGTGTATAATGAATCTTCAACCCTACGGTCTTCGACTATGTGAGTCTAATGGTTAGCCAGTCTTTGGTGGGTTATGGCAAGCGAAGTCTCTGTCTCTCCGAGTCTTCGACTCTATGGCTCTAACTCTTCAGCTACGACTCTTGCCTATCAGGTCTATGAGTCTTGGTCTTATTTATGCACTGACAATTTCTTTAGCTTAACTGTCTTCAGCTCTTCAACTCTTCAAGTCTACGACTCTTAGAGCCTTCGAGTCTCAGTTACAATTTCATTTGTCAATTCATGTACCTCAATGGCCTAGACTCTTCGACCTTCGACCTTCGAGTTTGCGAGTCTCCTAAAGCTTTGTACTTGACAGTTTCTACATGTGACTTTAACTCTTCAACCCTTCAAGTCTCCGAGTCTTTGTATTAATTTATGTTTTATCAATTGTTACAGTATCATTGGGGACTCTTTAGTTTTACATCCTTTGGATCTTCGAGTCATTTGTTATTCTATCACTTTCCAGTTGTGACTCTTCGACTCTTCAAGTCTACGAGTCATTTACCTTTAAGCGCAGTGACAGTTTCACCTTCTTTGAACTTCGACTCTTCGACCCTTGTACCTTCGAATCTTCAAGTTTCCAGACTTAGAAATACTATTGGCAGCTTCACCAAATCTTATGATTTCCAACAATCTCCCCCTATTTGATGTAAACTGTCAGCGGTTTTGCAACATGATGTCTTGGACTCTAGGTTAACCAGTATAGTTTGGACAAGTTTCGCATGATTAAAATTCTTTGCATTTTGAAAGAGTTAAGGGGAAGTAAATGACTTTGACTAGCCTAAGATCTAGCCCTTGATGTTGATGCTGATGTTGATCCTCCATTATTAAACAAGACTGAACACTTTCTTCCTTCCAAAATAAATTCTGTAAATCAAATTCTGGCTCACTACAATATCCAGGAACAGAATTTGATTCCTCTTCACTTGTTGATTGCACACTCCTTTGCTGTCACGCCCCGGATTTCCAACCCGAGGAAACCGGTACGTGACTCCCCATTCACCCACACGGAGGGCAATGGGGTTGGATTACCGGATGCCACACAAGCAAGTCTAACAATTACAATAAATCAAATAAGCCACATCTTTATTTAATTCCAAAACATCAAAGGTTCACAAAACAACCAAGTCCCTGATTACAGTTCAATCCCTTAGTACATTCCCCTCCCTGGGGTTACATAAATCATAAAAGTACATTACTGAAATGAACAATAAAGTGGAGAGGGTCTTCCACCTTGGTGTATCCACCTAACGCCTGTAAGTCCCTGGAAAACAAACAAACACAGTAGGAGGGGTGAGCAACCACGGCTCGATAGGGATCATGTCTCCCCAACCCATCCCATGCTCCTAGCATCTACATGCCATGTGTACAAGTGCGGTGTCGTGTTACAATAATTTCAACAGACATAATAACAACCACATCAACAATTACAATCTTCCACTGCCACACAGGCTAACACTTTAACCACAAGTGATTTAACCGCCTCTTCAGGCCAAGTTATTTCACCGCCTCTTCAGGCCAAGTGATTTAACCGCCTCTTCAGGCCAAGTGATTTAACCGCCTCTTCAGGCCAAGTGATTTAACCGCCTCTTCAGGCCACTGGTTTAACCGCCTCTCAGGCATAGTTTCCACGACCTCACAAGCTAACACAAGACGGTCCCGGGCTTCCACGACCACCGGGTGTACAAGCAAACACACAGCACATAAGGCCATACAGGCATAACATCAAACACTTAATATGCTTAGTCACACGGGAATAACGTCGAACACTTAGCATGCATATATTCACAGGCTCACAAACCCAGCCACACAGATATTATTTCAGACACATAATATGCATAGCCTCACAGGCATTATTTCAAACACGTTCGAGCATACACACAGGCATATTCATACAGGCATATCCACACCTGGCATTTTATCAAACACTTAACATGCACTAACCACCCAACCTCAGAAATCACACCAAAACGCCACTGAAGGCCAACATTCATATAGGAGGTCACACCTATATGAATTTACATATAAATAATATAACAGATATAACTCATATTCTGCCCTAGGACCCTAGGACAGAGGAGGATTTAGGAAGAACAGAAACCCTACCTCAGGTAAGACGCAACAACGCGGCAACAGTCTGATCCCAAGCCGAACGCCGTCCACCCACGAGACTCTGACCACCCACGCAAGGCGCCTGGCAGCAACCAGGAGCTCTCCTTCCCTCTCTCTCTCTCTGACGGCCGGTGGAGCAACAAACCCTAAACCTAAAACAGAGGGGCTTCTCCTCCTTATATAGACAACACAACATCAAAACGACGTAGTTTTGATTAAGTGAATCCCAGGATCAAAACGACGTAGTTTTGATCACACAAGTTAGCACCTTTCCGCACCCATATAGGCCAAAATACTCAGAATTTCAACATGGTCCTTTGGAGAAAGTTCATTAGAATGACAAAACCAAGGGAACCATGCAAAAATATGCCTGCACGCCAATTTGCACGTGAATTCCCCAATTCACGTGCAACTCCATATGCACTCCAAATGCTCTCAAACTTCACCCCTAGCCTCCTTGCATCATTTAGAAGACAACCACACTTACACGTGAATTGGACCCATATCACGTGCACCTCACATACATGTCCATTTGGCCTGAAACTTCTGTGGTAGATAGAGAACATCATTCTAAGCATCTTTCCTTTTGCACGTGAATTCATTTGAGCCCATTCACTAGGTCAAAATCTAGAAAAACTACTCAGAAGGCAAAACTGTGACTAACTCGAGATACGGGTCCTTACATGCACTAACATCCAAGGTGTTTGTGGTTAACTTCTTACACACGGGTTACACACGGGTCATTACATCCTCTCCCCCTTAAGACTTTTCGTCCTCGAAAAGAAATGACATACGAGGAAAACAAACACAAGCTACCCATTTGCCACCCGGCAAGCCACAACACCCAAATGGGTCATACACCGCGCACAGCACATAACAAGGTACCACCATAATCCACAACCACATGCATCACAATAATGAACACATGTCTAAAAGATAAAACAAATACACCAAGTCATACACAACTAATACAAGAAAACACATCACAATCCCTTGGCCAACAGCCACCAACAGTCACCTCCCACTCTTAAGGTTGTTCGTCCTCGAACAACGCTGGGTGTTGCTCACGCATCATGGACTCACATTCCATGTCTCCTCTGCAGGACGTGTCGGCCCCTAAAAGACAACACACCTTCCAAAACGCACCTGCTGAAGCACATAGCCCACAACCATTCACATACCCGCGACCGAAGATATCACACCATAACACACATGAAGGCACGTACCCACCGACCCAATAAAACACAAGCATGATAGGGAAACACATATTCTAATCTCACAAACAACCCTTGTTCTCCTCACCTAACACATGTCACAAGTATTCACGCCACGACGGTGTACGACATATACGCCCATCCCCAACACGTACGTTTAACAAATCACATAGGTCACGGACCAACTCACATCATAAACACCACTACAAGGAACAAAGCACAAATAAAACACTACTACACGTTTAACGTTCCACCGCCCACTCGCCGACACCATACAAACTCATCCGCAGGGAGTTTCCTCACAACCTTCCCACCTTTGGACTTTTCGTCCCCGAAAAGAGAAACCAAGTAGTAAACAACGCGAAAAGATCAAAGCAACACATAATGTAGTCATTACCACAAATGTTGGAGATGCCAACTCGCGGCACGATGGGACCAACACTCCACAACATAAAATACCCAACAATTGGGAGTTGAAGTCAACGCAGCCTCGGCCCATAGGTAGACCTCACCCTAACAAGAAGACAATGAGGTCACAATGAAACACAAACAAATAGGACAGCATTATGCAAACCACAATCACATTCCCACACAGGGAGCTCACCTCGGCGACGACCATCATCACTGCGAAAACCACCTCACTCAAGCAAGGAACATTGAAACCCCACCAACACCAATGGTGACGCAGAACGGAGTACAAGCCTAGACACGAAACACGAGAATGGAGTGTGCCCTTAACCACTCGGTCGTAGTCAACCTGGCGCCCAACGGAGTCCAAGGATGCACTAGAAACAGATAAATGCGGCACCACACACACAACCATGGTAAGACCAAAACCCACTATCGGGCTATCACTAGTCACCGACTTTGAGAATCGACCTCCTTGATCACGGTCAAACAGAGATCCGCCAAGGTCCCACACAGCCTTCCCAACTGAGGCTTACCGTACAGCCCAAGAGATAATGCCTTACCAAGTCAGCAGACGGACCACGCGATAGGAATCCCTTGACGCCAAGTAGCTATGAACATCATAGTCCCCCCCCCCCCACACTGAAAACTCTCCTATCTGCAACCTGACCACAATGGAATCCTCTATGTCACCATTCACAGGTCACAAGAAAATCCCTTGCCTCCAAGACATACTCCACCTCATGGCCCACCAACTCCGTTATATCAACTATTACGTTTTATCTCAACACACCAGCAAAACACTCAAATGGATCAAGAAATACTCAGGCTCTAACCGCAGCTTAATATGGTCACTGCAATTCCTCCGGGTAGGCACAAGAAACGAGACATGCAAACTCCTTATTCGAGACATTCACGTAGCTTCCAAACACACCAACACTTTGATGGCGTGGACCATCTCACTTACCGCATCAAAACGCACACGAAAGACTTTCAAGAAGAACATATGTAGCATGAGGACCCCATGATAGCCGCAGGACACAAACCTCCCCCAAAGGGGTAGCACTAATACCCCTTACAAACAAAACTCACATCTGACTCCATCCTGTGAATCACAACTCATCAATACTTTCACACTTTAACTTAGCATGCCATCACATGTGATAAGGAATAACATCAACATTACACATAACACCCCTCTTCATCCCACACCACACCTAATATGCGCAGGCATCACCTCCTACTCCTCTGCATATGAATGCCACGAGACCCACACATAAGAACTTTGCTATACCCCTTTACACATATGTAACACACACAACAAAACAAGGCAACCACAACACACGAAATAAACTACTGCGTAGAACACATGTAAGAGAGGACATACTAGCCCCCACCTCCTCGCCTCTTTTAAGCCTATTACCCACACGACATGGATTAACGGAATGGTCCTACCACCAGGAGTACATCCTCAACCCCTCGGAAGGTGTCTCCCAATTATGAGGAAAAACCCAAACAAGGCCTGCCCAATCTCACTCGCTTGCCGGCACCGATTGGGTTCACTGGGCACGATCCTATAAACTCACTCGTAACCTAGTTCCAGAACTCATCACATTTTTATACATACGCAAACCCATTTCACCACATATCCTATGAACATTACCCAAGGTCTTTCACACACCACCAGCATGACACGTGGTCAATGTTTGGCCACCCAAGAATTTGCAGCCATCTCCACAGGACACCCATAAGAATCTTAAAACCACATACCACTCTCGCCAATCAATTTAGATTTCAATGACTCAAGGGGTGGGTTATACTAGTGGCAATTTCCTCCCTCAACCTTGACACTTGGAAAGGTTACCCGGAGAACATCCTTCTTAAGTAGCACATCTACGAAACCTCTACTCACATGAAAACACATTTCTATTACTCAGGGTTGCCACAACGGGGTCACACACTACCCACAAGCCACTAACTCATGCCTCCAGCTTCCTAGGCTAGCTAGGCCAGAGGTAATCTCACCTACGCTAGAGTATTAGGGGTAACACAGTAACATTTATTACTTTCCTCACACACGGGCGCCCAAAATTGACTATCACACAAAGATGCAATTAACACTTTAGACCACATTAAAACCACCAACTCTTTCCAACAACTGTTTATAACCATTAGTAATTTATTAGTCTTTTGGTATCATATATTTATTTTTATTTATTTTACTCATTTATTCTCTAGTAGGTCCCCAACTACGTCCATCCAAATGGTAACTCAAACGACCTTCTAAGCCTCACCTAACATAAAACAGTGGCTCAAGAGCCCACCCAGATAAAATATCCCTCTATCACAAGTGTCTTAATTAAATTGCTAGAAACGCAACAATCAAAGGTTCACCCAGCCTCACCTAATCCTGCACGAGACTCAACCGATCACTATCATTAAAGGAATATGATACCACCACTAGAAATCTTAACACGCGAGAATCAAAATCGCACCCTTGACTAAGGAAAGTTCTGCCATGCTCTCCTCCTAGCCTCACTTGAATTTTGCTTTATCCCTAGCTCGTTGAGCTAGTCTTCTAGCACCATGACTTGTTTTTCCAGAACAGGCTGTCTGGAGATGTCCTACTTTCCAATGTCCCGGTTGTCCACTGCAAGAACAACCCCTTTGGGAAACCGGGTCTCTACCTCTTGAGCCCCTTTCTGCGATCAGGACAACTATGCTTCAATTAATCTTCACCCAAGATCCCCCCGATGATGTGGGTTGATAGCTCTCGACGTACCTCGCTCTTAATCAGTTGTCGAATCTCATCCTTCAACTCTTGAATTACCAGGCTTAAGATGCCAACCTTTGGATCATTACTTACATCCTGCAGCTCTCCCACTTGCCCAGCCTGGGGGGGCGGGCTTCTTTGCTACCTCAATAGTTGTACCGGTCACAAATTTTTTTTTTTTTTTTTGGAGACATTGGTTCCACGAAAAGGCAGCGCTCTAGGTTATCACTCCATAATCTCAACAATCGCGAGACCACTACCGACTAAGCAGCTTAAGCTATAACACGCATTATTACCACACAAGTCTATAGGTTCACATTTAACAGACTATACCAATTTTACATTCCATTGCATTGCTCATAACCACGCTTATTTCACACAGTACCAAGCAAATCACATGCTCAACCATTCACAGAACACCAAACAAATCACATTTAATTTTTTTTTTTTTTTTAACAGGTCACAAGCCTCAAGTTTCCAAGCACACAGTTTCACTTCCACAATTTCTTTTCCATGTTTCCATGCTCAAATCATCACAAAATTTCAGAGTTGCACAATTGAAACTTTATCATGTTCAAACCCTTTATCCATGCAATTACACACACTGCACACATTTTAGTTCTCATTAAACCACATTGCACAAGCATCCATTCCACAAGCACACATTCAATTAAACAAGGACCTTTCCTTGTAGTCATGCTCAAGGTACTTCAAATAAAATCAGAGTTGCACAGTTCACGCCTTATCACATTATTCATATTTTTCTTTTATCACAATTAAAATTTTCACATGTATCCACACCTTCACATACAACAACCAATGCAACTAGTGCCCTAATGCCAATGCATGCAAATCCTACCACAAGACTGGACTACCCTAAGTACACCTTGGAGGCTCAAAGAGGGCCATGTTGATCAGGCATGTCCCTCCAGGCTCCTCCAAAGGACCCAAGATAACCAAGTCCGCCCACTACCCTAGGCCAACTAGACCATGCTCTGATACCATATTGTCACGCCTCGGATTTCCAACCCGAGGAAACCGGTACGTGACTCCCCATTCACCCACACGGAGGGCAATGGGGTTGGATTACCGGATGCCACACAAGCAAGTCTAACAATTACAATAAATCAAATAAGCCACATCTTTATTTAATTCCAAAACATCAAAGGTTCACAAAACAACCAAGTCCCCGATTACGGTTCAATCCCTTAGTACATTCCCCTCCCCGGGGTTACATAAATCATAAAAGTACATTACCGAAATGAACAATAAAGTGGAGAGGGTCTTCCACCTTGGTGTATCCACCTAACGCCTGTAAGTCCCTGGAAAACAAACAAACACAGT
The DNA here is from genome assembly GCA_023512835.1 of Taxillus chinensis. NCBI lineage: Eukaryota > Viridiplantae > Streptophyta > Magnoliopsida > Santalales > Loranthaceae > Taxillus > Taxillus chinensis. The sequence continues at coordinate 34,854,052 of CM042085.1, forward strand.
AGGAGGGGTGAGCAACCACAGCTCAGTAGGGATCATGTCTCCCCAACCCATCCCATGCTCCTAGCATCTACATGCCATGTGTACAAGTGCGGTGTCGTGTTACAATAATTTCAACAGACATAATAACAACCACATCAACAATTACAATCTTCCACTGCCACACAGGCTAACACTTTAACCACAAGTGATTTAACCGCCTCTTCAGGCCAAGTTATTTCACCGCCTCTTCAGGCCAAGTGATTTAACCGCCTCTTCAGGCCAAGTGATTTAACCGCCTCTTCAGGCCAAGTTTTACCGCCTCTCGGGCCTTGGTTTAACCGCCTCTCAGGCATAGTTTCCACGACCTCACAAGCTAACACAAGACGGTCCCGGGCTTCCACAACCACCGGGTGTACAAGCAAACACACAAGACATAAGGCCATACAGGCATAACATCAAACACTTAATATGCTTAGTCACACGGGAATAACGTCGAACACTTAGCATGCATATATTCACAAGGCTCACAAACCCAGCCACACGGATATTATTTCAGACACATAATATGCATAGCCTCACAGGCATTATTTCAAACACGTTCGAGCATACACACAGGCATATTCATACAGGCATATCCACACCGGCATTTTATCAAACACTTAACATGCACTAACCACCCAACCTCGAAAATCACACCAAAACGCCACTGAAGGCCAACATTCATATAGGAGGTCACACCCGTATGAATTTACATATAAATAATATAACGAGATATAACTCATATTCTGCCTAGGACCCTAGGACAGGAGGAGGATTTAGGAAGAACAGAATCCCTACCTCAGGTAAGACGCAACAACGCAACCAATGATCGATCCCAAGCCGAACGCCGTCCACCCACGAGACTCGACCACCCACGCAAGGCGCCTGGGCAAGAACCAGGAGCTCTCCTTCCCTCTCTCTCTCTGCGACGGCCGGTGGAGCAACAAACCCTAAACCTAAAACAGAGGGGCTTCTCCTCCTTATATAGACAACACAACATCAAAACGACGTAGTTTTGATTAAGTGAATCCCAAGATCAAAACGACGTAGTTTTGATCACACAAGTTAGCACCTTTCCGCACCCATATAGGCCAAAATACTCGAATTTCAACATGGTCCTTTGGAGAAAGTTCATTAGAATGACAAAACCAAGGGAACCATGCAAAAATATGCTTGACGCCAATTTGCACGTGAATTCCCCAATTCACGTGCAACTCCATATGCACTCCAAATGCTCTCAAACTTCACCCCTAGCCTCCTTGCATCATTTAGAAGACAACCACACTTGCACGTGAATTGGACCCATATCACGTGCACCTCACATACATGTCCATTTGGCCTGAAACTTCTGTGGTAGATAGAGGACATCATTCTAAGCATCTTTCCTTTTGCACGTGAATTCATTTGAGCCCATTCACTAGGTCAAAATCTAGAAAAACTACTCAGAAGGCAAAACTGTGACTAACTCGAGGTACGGGTCCTTACATGCACTAACATCCAAGGTGTTTGTGGTTAACTTCTTACACACGGGTTACACACGGGTCATTACATTTGCTTTCTCAATCTAGCAAAGAATGTATGTTCCGACTCAGGGTCAAACAAATCTTCAAACGTTGATGAACGTTTGCTCATTCATTCGTACCTGTAAAAATGATACTAAACACATACCCAACATAATACCGCACACAGAGTTTGTAATTATAAAGAGTTGTGCTTTCCACAAACAATCACAAAATTTACTCTAAACTTTGTTACCTTCCCCGACAACGACATCAAAAACTTGTTAAGATTTCCACAAGTGCACGGATCACTACAAGTAATAAAGTGGACTTAAAGTCCGGATATTAAACCCACAGGAAAGGTGGCTAAGTAAAAAGTTCATTTTGTAATTTCATGTTTTAAGTTGTTGATTGAATGTTGTAATATTAGAAATTTTAAGTTTGCAATTGAAATTAACAAAGCTACTGTGAAAGATCTTATGGGAGAATTAAGGATTCGAATTTCAGTTGATGCAACTCATTTATTCCAAGTTCTTTATTTATATTAATTCAAATTTTCCTTTTATTCAAAACCCAACACTAATGCATGAACTAGCCTCTTTCAAGTGATTTAGCCATGTGTAAACCCTAGCTTGGGGAACGGGCTACCCATTAAGTGCTTAAGCTATTTAAGTGTAAATTAAAATCACACCAATCTTAACTAGGTTACAAGATAAGAATACTGGCTTTCGCAAATTATATTTCTCTCAAGTCAAATCTCTTAACTATCCAGCTATTAATGTTTTCTTTCAATCCATAATTGATGGTCAAACTGAACTCTAACATGCACATTCAAGAGATTTGATAAATAAATTGGGAATTCAAATTAACATACCATAAAGAAATGGAAATCACAAGTTTATATCAACGTTCATCCTCCTCCTATGGAGGTTTAAGCTACCATTGTACCAAATAATCCAAATGTTATTGCCATTGGAAACCCAAAACGCTGCCTCTCCTCCTCTCTAAAATGATCGATCCCCTTATCTATTACATAATTTCCCTTTTTGTTCAATTCCTAGGGTAAGTGTAACCGCCAATAACCGTTCCCTCCACTATTTGAAACTTGTTTCCCTCTCAACATGCTTGAAAAAGAGTCATTTGATCCTTTAATAAAGAGTTGTGAGTCGTACAGGTGGCATGTGTAGAGTCCCGTTGAACTGCAGTGCACGTCGTGTGGAAACTATATGTGGTCAATCAATTTGGTCGACTGAAATTTAGTCGACCATCTTCAACATTTCAAATGACCAATAGTTCCCGAGAGTGTAGTTGATTGATTTGGTCATTCAAAATTTCAATCGACCTTTCTCTGCAGATCTTTGTTTATTCCTTCCTTCTTCCTTTAACCTTGTACTTGGCCTGTTATCCATTCAAAAACACCACAAACAACACAAAGGTCCTACATTCACTATGGTAGGGGATTAGTTCACTAATCAAACAATTATGTCAAAATTAGAATAAAATCATAATTATTTCCATATAATACTCCTTCGTTTGACATCAAATTATGGTTCAAAGAACCCCCTAACAACCAACAATTTCGTTTAGATTTTCTATATTTTACATGTAAAAAAAAGTTTTCTCAAAATAGAAAAATGTTTTCTCTAATAGCAAGATTACAGATAAAATTATTTTTCTCAAATTTTATTACTTTTCTAGAAAACAAAAGGAGGTTGGTCTCAAATTTTATAATAAAAACTCAAAAAAAATCTTGAAAAAGACAATAAAAAATATTTTCTTGTTATTTAAAAATCCCTTCTCAAACTTTTTGAATTCTTATGCATTCTTTAGAATTTCTTTTAGAGCCTTTTGAGCAAATATTTTAGGTTTTTGTCAAAAAAACAAAAAAACAATTTATGACTTAATTATTTTAGATTTGCTCTTCAATTTTTCAACACTTTAACTTTTAGGATCTCCTTTAGACTTCTCTAGAACCATTGGACTTAACTCAACTTTAACAAATAATTAAAAAAAAAAGAGTGGGAACTTTAGGTCCTTAGGAAAATAAAAATACATTTAGTTTTAGACAAGTGAAAATTAAAACAAGCAAATAAAATAAATTAGAAACCTCTGAATCCTAAGATAGGTACCAGAAGGGCATTGTGAGGATGTTAATCCTTCCTCACACGTAACAAACTCCCGAATACAACTCCAGTGACGTAGATCATTATTTAGGTGGCTAACTGCACCTCAAAAATATTTGATAGCAACTCTGTGTTTTTTTCATCACCATTCGGATGAAGGTTGGGAGAACTGTATCCCTGAAAACGCATTCCCCTTCCCCCCCAAGACGAAATCCGGTGATAACAATGTCTAGCGGTGGAAAAATCTAGCAGTCGCAACGGGATCAGGTAGTCTCTGGTGGCAGTAGTGGCAGCAATGACAGTGGAGATGGCGGCGGTAGTGGCGGTGATAACAGTGGAGATGGCGGCAGCAGCGGCGGTGATGCCTTCTACAAGCTCCCAGAGAAAATGACTACATTCGAGCTAAACATCATTGGAGCGGGGGGATCATTGCATCGAGAGATAGCACAACAGTATTGCGCCAAATATAGTGTAGCACTATAGTGAGTGCTAAGATAAAGTCAAGAAATAGTGCATCAATGGAGCAGATTTGTGGTGACATTACGCTATATATATAGTAAGAGTAATGCTACATACAGGTACATTGTGGAGGTAATCTATGCAGGAGCATCTTCACTATCATTGGATTGATATTATTATTTTTTAAAATTTTTTATTCATACCAATCCAATGGCAAGAAGAGTGTCCCTGCGCGGATTACCTACACAATGTACCTGCAAATAGATTTTTTTCATATAATAATAATGTTTGTGTTGAAGATGCTCTCATTGGTGTTTGGTCATTGGATGTGGTGTGGTTTGCCTCATGCTATTAAAACAAAGTTTTTGTATAGTGCATGCAACTTACATTTTGGAACATTAATTTATTTAAAAAAAATAAATTAACAGTAATTCCAGAATAGTGCACCCAATAATACACTCCCTGTAAGATCGAATCCTATGTATTGCCTGCCATTCTTCCTTGTTGATTAGACCAAGAAGAACTCGCCACGGCGACCAAGAACTTCCTAGTTGAGCCAGCCTAGTCAGATGACATAGAAGATAACGGACCTCGAGACAGTGTCCTTAACTCACGGCAAAATGAAAAACAAAAACAAAATGGCGATTGAAGGCAGATAAACAGGTAGAGAAAATCGGACGACTGATAATTATTTTTAAAATGTCAAAAACAAAAAGGTCATAGGAAACAAGAATAAAAATTGAAATCAAGATGATAATAATAATAATAATAATCAGAATCATTCACTCTTTAAAATTGAAATTAACTGAATAACAGTAGTCCTCCAGGCTCCACCCCGCCACCGTATGCTTGTCCTCCTCCTCTGCAACTTGGCGAATAATAATAATAATAATAATAATAATAATAATAAAAAACCTGTATTGTTATGCTAGTCCTCTGCAACTATTGCTTAATTATTCAAGCCCATGCGCAAAAGCAGCAGCAAAAGCCTCCATCTTATCTTCGTCTAAAACCAACCCGACCTCCACCCCGCCGTTGTCCTCCCTGCTCTCCGTCAGCCCAATCGCTCCGGTGTCCTCCACCGACACTATCTCCGCCCTCCGCGGCCTCCCCCACCCAAAATCCGTACCGTAAACCCCGAACTTCGGAGACCCCGCCACCGATATCATCCTACGCCTCCGGGAAATGGGATCAGCCCCCCTTGGTGGCCCCCGTTTAGGCTCCATCGAAAACTTGGACTCTCTCAGCTTCTTAATCTCCTCGCTCAACGTCGCCGCGGCTGCCGCCACGCCGTGGTCCCCCGCCAAGTCGCTGAACTCGAAGTTCCCGCCGCAGGCTTCGAGGCAGTTGCCGAAGTAGTTCGCGGGCACCGGAGGATCCATCCGGGCCCGACAGTCGGTGGCGAATACGAAATGGACTGTGGGGTCTGCGTCGCCGTCGAACTCACCTGCCTTCGCGAGGCACACGCACGCGTACGCGCAGGTGAGCACGAACGTGGAGATCCGAACGCCCGTTAGCTGTTCCCGGTGCTGAATCACCCACCCGTCGGCGCGGTAGCGAAGCTTCTCTACGTCCGCGCGCGACAGGACGAACGTCCCTCGGAGTCGTCGAACCTTTCGGTCCTGCGGTTCCTCCTTTTTGGAATCCTTAATCTTTAGGCCTTTGCTTTCTCCTCCTGGTTCCCGCCCTGCCGAACGCATTTCAAGGAACGCCTTCTTGACCCCGTTGGGGTCCCTGATCTCCGTCCGATCGAACAGCGGCGTCATATCCGGCGACAGATCAATGACGGCGTCACCATCTCCGACCAGGCGGCAGGCCAACGCCCACGCCTTGAGGAACATGGTGGAGGTCCTTCCATCGAGGATGGCATGGTGTGTAGCGATCCCGACCGAGAATCCCCTATTCCCGAAGGCCGTCACCTGCAACGCCACGATCTCAGCCTCCGTATCCATCGCCCTTAGCTTCGGTACCAGGGGATGCGACTCCGTGGCATCCCTTATGCCGTAGCCGGAGATAAGTTCCCAATGGGCGTCAGACGCGGCGACCGTGAGGGATACGCCGCCGGTACCGGCAGCGACGACATCGTCGAATTTGAGGAAGGGCTCATCGGCGTCCGGAGGCCACGTGAGGGTCCCGGCCAGGGGGAGGTACTGGCCGAGCGTGACGGCGAGGGAACGTTTGAGCCTGGGAAGTACGACGTCGGAGAAGACGGTCGGGGGGGACGGATCGGAGATTCCGTAGAAGAGGAGGCGCCGTGTCGGAGCGAAACCCAGCCACGGAACGTCGAGGAAAGTTAGCGGGAGAGACTTGAGGGCGGCGGTTTCGGGCGAGACGTTGGACGGTGCCACCCGGCAAGTTTCCAATACCTTAACACCGTCGTCGGGGTTTGCTGGCGTCATCGAGCAAAAATAAAAATAAAAATGAAGACTCAAGCAAGATTCGTAACAGAATTTTTGAAAATATTGAATATTGAATAGAGAGAAAGCCCTTTACTTCATTGGCTTTAAAAACCGTGTGAAACATTGAATTGCAAATGTAACATGGTAGTTGACTTTTGTATTTGTAGTGATTATAATCATTAACTTTAAAATGTGCATTAAATGTCATTTGATCTTTACTTTCTTTTCCATATTAATCACTCCATGTGGAATATTTTAATTCACGCTACAAAAATCGAACTGTCACTTTATTTTAATTTTGGTATACATATATAAAATCGAACTGTCACTTGGGGCGAGCTAGATAGTAAGAGATAGAACATGACACAAAATTCGGTTTTAGAGACAAAAGAGTGTTTTTTCTGCAAATCCAAGAACGGCAAAACCCCTTTGTGAGTTTGGGCACTATAACTCTCGTCGATACCTACAAATAAAAAAATAGGCTTTAAATCGGATCATTGTGCGCAAAGTCATGGTCACTTGAAGTTTTTATCGGAAATTACAGTTGACGAAACTCATAAATCCATAGATCTTTGTTGGACCCTAATTTGTCCGGGTTGGACATATTTTATCAAATTTATTGTTCTTCGATGCCGCCTCGATCTGTTGAAATTTTGCAGAACGACGGAATCGTGACCATTGAGCCGCAAATGCCCGATTTCAAGAAATTATTTCAACGGCCTCCAAATGCCAAAGAATCAGTCCTAGGCAATAGAAAATCCACTTCGAGGATCAACGCAATCGACCGCGCTCAATTCTGAGGTCAAACGAAGAAGATATAGTCAAAACGACATTCGAGCCGCCAACGGTGGTCAAAACGGTAATTAACTTTCCAAACGGAAGTCCAAATCAGGTCACGAACCTCATAATCTCATCCTACTTGTCGTTCTGAGAATTTTGACGTATATATTGTATATATTCGCTCCCAGGGCTTTTCGACAGAAATAAAAAATAAATAAGTTTTCCAATAATAAATAATCTCAGTACAGGCTTGCCGTAAAAACGAGATCGTTTTCAAATAAAATTGACACGGGGTCGCTCGTCATGACGTCCCGAATCCAAAAACAATTTTTTCGAGATGTTTTAAAGTCCGGTTTGTCCTACCGATCTAAAAGACCGAAAGACATTAGTTAAAAAAACAGAAACAATAATTTTCTGCCTTCTTTTCCCACCCACTCCAGACCATGTGTTAGCCCCTAATTGGTTAAAATAAAATAAACAAATCAAAATAACAAAAACAAAATATAAAATACAAAAAATAAAAATAAAAACAAAAAAAACGCAGCCACAAAAGCTCGCCCGTTCTTATCTCTTCCCACCAAACACTGCCTTCTTCTTCCTCTCTCCCTTCCCCGCTCGTCCTCATCGCTCACTCCGCGCCACGGACGCCGCAATCTCGAAGGACCACCGGCGTCCCATACCGGTGCCAACTATCACACCTTTCTCTTTGATTCCATAGAAAACCAATACCCACGACCTCCATCTCCAAAGTCCTTTCCTTTCCCACAACGCCGAAACCAGACACCCCTTTGTCCCCCTTGGCCGGCACACCACTCGCGGTCACCATGGAGTTGGACTCGATCGACGCTGCCGTTGGTGCATCCATCTGCCGTTCGTCCCACGGCCACCAAGAGAGAGACGGAGGATCCCAAGACCATTCCGCTACGTCACGATAGTTCAACGGAGGCTAAGGAGGCAATAAAGGAGTTACCAGGGAGACACAGAGGGCACTCGGTTTGCAGTTGTCGTCTTTCACCGCTGTTGTTGTTCGGTCGGAAGCCCACGCGGAAGAAACTCAGCGTACGCGAAAAAAGGGGCATTGCGTAGAGAAGCAGAAACCTCGGTAACCCTTTCTTTTCATAACACTTTGTTTTGTTGATTTTCTTGTTTGAGGTACCAATGACTTTCCTCCCCTGTTAAACCGTGTATCAGTGCGTTTGTGTGAATGTGACGGGTTTCAGTCATGCTATATGAGTCCCTGTATTTCGGGTGTTCATGAGGAGAGCTGGCAATCTTATATTGTTTCTGCATGTTTGTGTTCTTCCTTAGCTTCCATTTGTGACCTTGTGTTTTCAAAAACAAAAGCAACAAATGACTTCTTTAAACGTGTGAATGTGTGATCCGGGTTGTGTTTACATGTGAATGTGTTCTTGGTTTGTGTTCTGGGTCGTGTGAATGCCTGAATGTGTGAATGTGTGATTCTACTCCCGTATGTTTGTGTCTCCTGACTCTCCCATGTTCTTTGTTTTTTTTTTTTTGTATTTATAGTTCTTAGTTTTATATATCTTGTTAAACATCTGGTGTCCAAATGTTGTGTACACTGTGAATGCCCCCTGGTCTAGCTCTATACCAGTCTGATTTGCAAAAATGTAAAGGGGCACTGACCGGGGCATTCTTTTGGGCTTGGACGTGACTTGGCTGTTTGAATCTGCGATTTGTTGATCTCTAAAAATCGTTATACTTGTTTGCTCCTTTCTCACTGTGTTCATGTATTAGAAAATCAAATGGAAAGAAAAAAATATGTGATCTATGTCTTTCCATGTGGATGTGTGATTGTTGTGTTTTTTTTTTTTTTTTTTTCATTTTCGTTTGGGTGGTTTGGTGTTCAAGAGCTCTCATTCGGTTCACTCATATTTTTATTATTATTTTTCCTCCCTCTCCCATGTCTTTTCTGTTTGGTTCCCCTCTACGCCAACTATTTGCTGGACGACCACTACTATTTGGATGACAAATTCACCGTTTGGTTCCCCTGCACATGACGAGTTCGCTGTTGGTGGCTTAAATTCACGTCCTGGAGAAATTCCTGACTGCTACTATTTGGATGTTTATTTACTGTTTAGCCAAGTAGAACGAAGTAGAACATACACAGGATAGGGATTTTTCTTTAGTTATAGTTGTTGTAGATCTTCTCTGTTGTTATTATCGGTGGTTAAGCCAACTTGTAATTGTAAATCGAGTATAGTAAAAAAAAAAAGCAAACAAAAAAAAAAAGAAAGAAGAAAGAAAAGAAAAAGGAAAACAGAAAAAGAGAGAAAAAAAAGAGTGAGCTTGTTTTGTTTTGGATGACACATTAGCACACACATCACTTGTTTTTATTATTTTTGCATTTAGGTTTTTTTAAAAGAATTTTTTTTAAAATAAATATAAAAATGTTTTCTAAAAAAAAAGAAAAAAAAATTTTTAAAAAAAAACAAACAAACAAACAAACAAACTTTTCAAACTCAATTGTTTTTTATTATTTGGCTTTTTTTGTTTTCCTTTACCACTAAAAAAAAAACCTTTTAGATCATCTTAGTTTAATTCTAATGTTCAAAACTTTTTTAACGCTTAGATTTTTTGTGTCTTTACGTTTAATGGCGTGTGATTTTTGTTTTGGATGACACTTAGAATAAATTGTAGGGCTTCCTTTAGGAGTTTAGGATTAAATTGAATTTAACTTTTAACTTCAATAAAGAATATAGAAATAAAATGAAAAAAATCAAATTGCTAGGACTTCCTTTAGATGTTTAGGATAAATTGGATTTATTTTTTAACTTTAACAAACAACTTAAAAAAATAACAAGAAGTAAACTTCTAGGTCATGCGAAATTCATTATCACTTTAGGCTAATTAACTTTAGATCAAACAATTAAAATAAGTTAGAAACTTCTAAATCCTAAGATAGGTACCGAAAGGGCGTCGTGGGGGTGTTAGTCCTTCCCCACGCGTAACCAACTTCCGAGCCCATCCCCTAGTAGTATTAAATCAATTTACCTTTAGGTGGCCAACCGCACCCCAAAAACGGTTGGTGGCGACTCCGTATTTTTCATCACCATTCGAATGAAGGTTGAGGGAACCGCACCCCAAAAGCGGTTTCCCTCCCGGACGGAATCCGGTGATGACAATCTTGTTGTGGGAGAGATGATCGAGGCTTGCTCGATGCCTTCTCAAGGCGTGCTCGATGCTCGAGCCTCAGGCCTGAGCACCCCTCAAGTAGGATAGCTCGAGCACCTGCTCAACACCCACTTGAGCTTGAGGCTCGAGCAAACCTGTTCGAGCCTCAAAGTCCCCCTACTTGAGGCTTGCTCAAGCCTCAAGCTTGAGTAGGGCTCAAGCAAGCCTTGAGTAGGGGGACTCTGAGCCCATATGCTCGAGCATATGCACTCGAGCCCCTGCTCGATGCCTTCTCGAGCTTGAGGCTCGAGTATAGCCTCAAACATATTCGCTCGATCCCCTACTCGAGCCTCAAGCTCGAGCAAAGACTCGAGTGATGATCTGGGAGCACACCAAATCATAAAAAAGAATATTGATGTGGTTTATTCCACGTCAGCCGGGGACGCAAAGATGCCACAACGCCGGTCGTACATAGCACTGCTCGAAATGAAAATAGGTGGGAATGAAAGTCAATAAATGAGGACCAACTCCCAAGGCACTTCGTTGGCCAGTAAAAATGATTCATATAATATAAAAAAGAGGAGAGATGTAGAAGAAAAATAAAAGAATAAAAAAAGAGAAGTGAATAGAAAAATAACATATTACATAAAAATTTAATAAATATAAATAATTTTTAAAATTTTAAAGAGGCTAATTTAGTTTTTTTTTTGTTACATTCATCAAATCATAATGTCTATTAGGTAACCTAAAAAAAAAAGGAAATGTCTCATAATTATGCGGAAAAATGAACTACACAAACCAATTTGAAGGAAATTAAGGGATAAAAACCAAATAGTTTTTGCACTGACAATTTGATAGGTATAATTTTAAAAAATTCACATAATTAATTAGGCCAGGTAAGACACAAAAATAGCTAACAATATTATGGACCCAGTCCCTGAGAGCATCTCCAATCCATTAGCAAAAGCAAAAGCTAAATGTATATTTGGCTAAAAACTCTCTCCAATGCATCAGGCAAATCATTAGCAAAAGCAAAAAAAAATGGTAAATATGGCTTTAGCTTTTGCTTTTGCTAATGATGCCAGCTCATCTTTTATCCCAATTCTATTCCAAAATTACAAATTAACCCTTGACCTAACCTCCTTCCCACATGCCCCCGTCCTTTTCACAGCCCCCTTCCCCACGGAGCCTCCTTCCCCATCCTCCCCAGCAACGCCTCCTCCCCAGTCACCTCCCTCATGAACTGATTCCTCCTTCTACTCAGTGCCATCATCCTCTTCTCCAACTTCCCAAGGCCGAGCCAGAAGAGCACCAGCAAGAAATCAACAGAGCTCTGCGTCTGTGCCAGATCAAACATCTCCCCTACGATCTGCTTGAACCGCCTCAACTCCTCCACCTCCGCCGCACTATTGTCAAAGTACCTTTTCCCGGCAACCATCCGCATCATAACATTCTGCTTCAGCTTGAACACAGGCTGGTTCATCCCCACTATTCGCTCTAGGCTCTGCTCCGACTCCCGCGCAATTCGGCATACTAGGGCCGCCACCTCCTCCGATCTGATGGCGGAGAGGTGGAGGTTGTGCCAGTGGTCGCCGTAGGGGGCCTAGACAAGGGAGGAGTAGTTGTAGCCCAGGAGCTTGTCGCAGAGGAGGCAGGGATGGATGGCGAAGATGACGTCATTCTTGGAGAGGCATTCCTCGGTGGTAGCGGGGGAGGAGACGATGAGGACGGGTCGGGAGCCGAAGCAGAGGAGGACGATGGGGCCGTGGTGGCCGGCGATCATGGTGAGGGAGTGGAAGAGGGGCCTTTTGAGTTTTGAGGAGGTATAGGTGGCCGATTATGGTGAAGAGCTTGGAAGAACTTGTCGTGCTTGACCTCGGTCCAGCTTTTCATGGACTTGGAAATGGTGTAAGGTTTACAAATCCTCTTCGATGGATCCTCGAACGAGTGTGGCACGGCAGTGGGAGTGGAGGTCTGCGGGAGTAATTTAGGGTTAAAAGGTAAATTGGAACAAATAAAATTTAGGTAAAAGTATAAATAATGTAATATTGGAGTACCATTAGCTAAATTGGTACTATAACAAGTTAAAATTTGCTTTAACTATCCACTTTAGCTAATGTAGATTGGAGATGGTCTGACAAAAATATTTAACAACTTTATTTGTTTTTGTTGGAGCAATGATGTTGAATTTATTAAATATTTTTTTAAATTATAGATATGTGATTAAATATTAATTGATTATAACATCTTTTTAAAGTATATATTTAAATTAAGATTTTTTAATAAGTTATAATTTTTATTGTATTACTTTTAAAATTTTAAAAACTAATGAAATAAAACTTATAATTTGTTAAATTTTTAACTAAAATATATATTTTAATAGGACTTTATAATATGGGATTAATATTTAATTACATATACATAATTTTAAAAAATATCTAATAATTTCAAAGCTATTGCTCTTAGACCATCTCCAATCTATTAGCAAAAGCAATAGCAATAGCAATAACAATATTTAACTAAATATTATCTCTAATGCATTAGGTAAACTGATAGTAAAAGCAAAAAAAAGCCAAATATGGCTTTTGCTTTTGCTTTGGCTATTGATGCCAACTCAGCAATGCAAACAATTTTCCAACCCAGTCCCTCCCATTATTGTACCACCCCCCAATGCACCTCCTTTCCATCGCACCTCTCCATCGGATGCCTGTGTCACACATCTCCCCCTGTGTCACACATCTCCCCCTCCCCTCCAGCGGCGGCCAACGGCTTCCCCTCCCCCTGCGTCGCGCGTCTCCCCCTCCCCTCCAGCGGCGGCCAGCGGCTTCCCCTCCCCCTTCGTCGTGCTCTGCCCCTCCCCCTGTGGCTCACGAAAGAAGACAGCCCCCCCCCCCCAATGCCTCTCCCCGTCACGCGCCCGCCCTCCCAACGGACGAAGGCTTCATTTCCCTTGCTCCGGCAATCTGGCGGCTAGCCGATCCAGATCAAATGGGGTTTCCGGCGGGGGAGGCACGGATTTGGAAGCGGATGTGAGATTGTGGTGTCATGCCTTGGTTGCCGCACGTGACGACTCTCATCTGCCCAGAAAACCTACTAGGGATTAGGGATTTTAGAAAAAGAATAATTTGAAACAAATAAAATTTAAGCAAAAATATAAATAATGTAAGATTGAAGTAACATTAGCTAAAATGGTACTATAATAAATTAAAATTAGCTTTAACTATCCGTTTTAGATAATGTTGATTGGAGATGCTCTTAGTTTATCGATAAGACATCTTCCGCCCATGCTAGGAGTGAGTTTAATTTTGCAACATCTAGGCCTTTTTGAATCCACAAGTGGTTTAGGCATCTTTCCAATTGCCATGTATAGATATGACATGGCAATTGGAACATCATTACTTTCTTCGATGATTCGGTAGAAATTTCCTTGCACCATCATTATGACAAATCATCATTTTTTTAGAGAATTTTCCTTACTATTTGTTTGTTTGTTTTTTTTTTAAATTTTGTTTCATGAATGCATGGTGTGCCTACCTACTGCAAGCAGTAATTTTCATTTAACTATTAGGTACATGTATGAAAAAGCTCAAAGATTGTTTAAAACCACTGAACCAATGTCTAAGAGCATCTTTAACCCATCAGCTATAGCAAAATATGGCTGAAAATGTTCTCCAACGGTTTAGGCATACCAGCAGCTAGAGCAAAAATAAAGGTAAATATAGCTTTTATTTTTACTTTAGTTGATCCTGCCAAATCAACAAATATGATAAAATTACACATCAGTCCTGCGTCTTATCTCGATCCCTCCCCTCCCCTGTTCGCATCCCCATCTCACTCCCTCCCCCCTCCCCCCATCCCCGTCTCACTCCCTCCCCCCCCCCCTCTCTCTCTCCCCCGTCCCCCCGCAACACCGTTCCCTCTTTCTTGGGTGCACAGATCTATTAGGGGACCCAAACGGGACATTCTGGCTGTAGGGGATGCCACATGGTGCATTGCACCTACAACAGCTTGTGGATGGGCTGTAATATCCCGTATCTAGAATAAACTAAGAGATAACTTATATATGGTTTGAGGATATCATTTTGGTAGTTATGAGGCAGGGGTATTTAGGTAATATTTAGTACAATTTAAGGGATAGAATAGTCAATCTTATAACTTGGGGATTTAATAGGTTGCCATTAAATGAAAATTTGGGATTTACCTTAATTAAGGGTATTTTGGTATTTTAGGGACTTAAAATAGGAACTCTAATAGAAAACAAAAACTAAGCTTAAGGAAATTACTTGATGGGCAAGAAATTAGAGTTTGAATGCTATTAGAAGTCTTGTAAGATGTGGGAAGAAACTCTATAAAAGGAGGAGGTTGTCCTAGGGGTTTGGTTGTTTTTTTTCTAAGAGAGCCCTAGCTGTTTTGGTAAGCAAGGAAGGAGAGAGAGAAGAAAGGTTGAAGCTTTAACGCGTTTCTAAGTTCCGGAGAGTTAGTCTGACTTCTAAAATATTCGAGGTAGGTGATTCTACCTTTCCTTATCTTTTTAGGGATTGAATGACAAATAGGGTTGGTTTGATTAAGGATAAAACTTAGAATGAACAAGCTTGCATGTAACTGAGATAGGACTTAGAGTTGTGAAATTAATCAGAATAATTGTGTTGGGGCTTAGTAACTCGTCATTTGTATAAGAAAACTTCATTGAGAGAATGTCTTGAGGCTTAAAAACCCTACCTTTAAGCTTAGGGATTGAGTTAAGGTTTGGAAAGTCGACTATGGTTTATCATGCGAACAAAGCGACGCATCACTCGTACATAAGTAGGTTAACGAATTGAATAGTGATTACATCGAATGACACGTTTGAGTGCATGTATCGACATGCACGTACCGTGCACGTGGCAATGCACATTGTGTGTCACCATGTTCACTTTTTTTACTTTTTTTATTTTTCTTATATTTTTAGTGCATAAAGGGTTGAAATAGCTACAAAATGGTATATTTTATAGGACAATCAGAGTTCTATGGAAATAGTTATGATTTTTCGAAGTTAGAAGCAAAATTGGCGATGCACATGGCGAGCATTGCTACGTGAAATTTGTTCTATGGAAATAGCTCTGCATGAGGCGATGCACATGGCAAGCATTGCTACGTGAAGTTTGTTTTATGTTTTATTTGGATAGCTAGTTAAAAACTCTTTGAAATGGTAGGTATCATAAGAAAATCGAAGGTTTGTAGAATTAGTCATAATTTTTTAAAGTTAGGATAGAATTTGCACTATTTTAGCAGCCTGTTTTGCTTTATTTGGTTTGCCAATGAGAATTTGAGCTCGTAACCATTAGGTAGGGAACCATAGGGATCACTTGAGGATTGTAGTGTGATTTTTATTGTAATAGTTGAGGTATATGTTTGTTTTTTATATTGAGAATGCATTATGTGTTGATTTGTTGTACTAGATATTGTGTTTGTGTGAGATGTTTTGTTATAATGGATATTGTGTTTGTGAACTAATGTACAAAGGGTATGGTTACCGATGTGGCATGATCGTCAAGGCTGGTGATGGCTATGAGCCCGGATGGGGGTATGTCGTGATGTTGTTTTGCCCATAGCGGCAATTAGCTTTGAGCCCGGAAGAGGAGAAGCCTTGTTTATGTTATTGATTCGGTAGTTGTGATTCATATATTTTTATGAATTATGGTTATAAATTTATATGTTGTATTTGTTCTGCTTATTCGGATTTGACTGATATCGTGTTTATGTTATGGCTTAACATTATACATGTACACTTGTACACAGAGCATGTAGTATTAAGAGTTTATTGTTGGGTGTTGGTAAGGAGTGATAGTTGTTGTACCCCATTTTGACCGGGTTAGATCACAACCGTACTTGGCGAAGGACCACTAAGTGATAGAGGATGACATTCGGAGAACAACGCACTTGACCACACTTGATTCCGAGGAGAAATGAAATGATTATTACAAAAGTACCAAGTTGAATTGGACAACCAGTGGGCAGCCCGCTATTTTATTAATAACTTCCCTGATACTTGTCGTAATCCAACAAAATCAATTGCATTGATTAGATAACATCTTTATCTATCATTTTCAATTGGTTTGACAATATTCCGGGTTGTATTCAATTAGTTATGATTTTTCAAAATTGGCAACCAAACCTTGTACAAATTTGGGGGAGAGAGCCAGTTCGCAGTGCACTATTTTGCCAATAACTTTCTGAATACTAATTGGATATGAATAACGTCAATTGCATTAGTTAGATAACATCTTTATATATCATCTCCAACTGGTTTGAGGGTAATCTGAGTTCTATGCAATTAACTATGAATTTTTGAATCGGACGGGCAGAATGCTCACTTTATCATGTACCTCTGTGTGGTATTTCCAACTTTTATCCTAAATTGATGATCCTTTTGGAGTGATTCCTCTTTAAGAAGATAGATAACAGAATTTCGAGCAAAACAAGACCAATTTGGCCCTAATCCGAGCTCTGTGGAGAAAGTTATGAATTTTTGAAGTTGCCCCAAAAATCTGCTAATTTTCCACGAATTTTGGTTCTTCATATGCATGTTTGTCCCACATTGCCAGTTTTGCTTCTCCTTCGCCCAGTATATATACAAAGGCACTCTCCTTACACAGCAAGTGAGAACAAGGGAGGCCCAAGGAAACCCAAGTAGAGTCGCCATGTGGTGATTAAGCCCACGCTTGGAATTTTTTAGAGAAACGCAAAATCCGGGCTAACTTGGTCAAATCTGAGCTAACTTGGTCAAATCAGGACCAAGCCCACCAGTGCGTGTCACGCCCCCGAATTCCAGGGAACCCGGAACCGGGTACATGACTTCCCCTTGCCCGCATCCGATAGGTCAAGGGGTTGGCGACTAGCACCAATGGAGACTACACCGCGGGTGCTGTCTCAAATATGTAACCCTGTACAGTCATACATCAAGGGTAATCCTGTATTTTCCCACAAGCTCAGTAGGTGACCCCAAAACTCCACATCATGCAACACATATATGTCTATACTATATGCTCAGTGTACTCGTGCACCGTGTAATGTGCACAATCATCAGGACTCAGCCTGCAAATAAACATCAGGACTCAACCTGCCCACACAGGACAACTTGTCCACGATCCTCCATGGGATCCCAGCTCAGGGCACTCAGCCCTAGCTCCACGAGCTCAATGGCTCAACTCAGGCCTTAGCCTGTCCACAGCGCAATATGCCCGGCCACAGTCACCACACAGGCTTGCCATCGGTGCATATGCCTGCCACGTCAACCACATAGCACCATCGGTGCATCACAGTGAGAACCCAAACAAGTCACGGAGTCCATGCCCCAATACCTCACACCAATATACTAACATGAGTATGGCAAATCATTCTCAACATTTCCTTTGCAACTGTAGCCAGTCTTCACAAGTAAATCCTCAATCCTTGATTTATGAAGGAAGTACCCATAGCAGCTATTTTCTTGAAATCAAAAGTCCCGGTATTGGATTCCCATATCATAACTAAGATAATCTGATTTTTGGGGATTTTTCTGAGATGTCTAACCCCACTTTCCAAAAATTCACCACTACGAACTTTTGGGTTTTTCCGAGATTTTACACTAAATCCCAATTTTCACATTTTGAAATAGTAGAAATTAATTTTTCTAGTATTTTTCTTTGAATCCAAATGGGGGGTATTTCGTTATTTACATTGTAACTTAAGTATAATACTTGGTATAGGTTGCAATGTAAATAGGTCCAGTCTAGTGTTGTACAGTGTCCAGTTACACTGCAGGAGCTGCGACTTGTAGCTGCGGAATGCGGAGCTGCAGCGCGCCTCGAAGACTTGAAGCGAGGCTACGACCTTCGACCTACAAGGCTACGAACTTCGACCCTTCGACTACGAACTACGGGTCTATGAACTATGAGTCTACGAACTTCGAACTACGAGGCTACGAACTATGAACCTTCGAGCTACGAACTACAACCCTACGACCCTGGATCTTCGACCCTTCGACCCAGAACCTCGGATTTTTGTCAGTTCGACCCAGTAACGCGTCCAGGGTACTGTTCATCGTCGTTTTTGCCTGTTCTTCGTCTGGAATCAACCCAGCAACCCCCAGACACGCACAAACACGCATTCTATGCAATAGACTGCGATATTTACCTTAAAATGCGTCCAGAATGCCTCTAAATCACGCAGAAACAACAGAAACACGTATAAAATTCCATAACTCTAGATCTAAACCCAAAATTTTATGGTTGACTTATCAACCCTCATGAAAAACACAATTAATCAACCCCAAAATCACAGAAACATATATCCATAATGATATAAAACAGTTTTTAACCACAAATCTTATGCTAAACCATTAAATCTAACCCAAAATTGGTTTTCCCCAAATTCTAGGGTTCATGCTCAATTTCATAAATCATGATAAATTCGTGCAAATCCAAAATAAGAGAGAGATAAGAAGTTCAAGGACACCTACTTGAAGTAAATCGCCAAAACCTCCAAGCTCTCTCAAGCTCTCTCTCTCAACGCACAAATGTGAAACGTAAAGTGAAAGCTTTTTTTTCTCGCTATTTATATTTCTGCCAGTCAACTGACCTAGTCAACCATTGACCCAGTCAATAATTGACATCCTAACACAAAAATTGACCTATAAGGCCCCGAACTCCAAATTGAGTCAAACTACAGTCAAAACGCTCGAAATGACGAGCACAACACTCAACAGATATTATTACACCCAAATGACCGCCCAAATGCAAAGTCAACCAATAAATCCCGAAAAGTCAACAATCGGATCAAATGGGGCCCCGACTCGAAATCGGGCCCAAGTACAGTAAAAATGCTCACATCGACAACTACACTACCGTCCAGATAGTTACATTCCCACAGAATGACTATCTCTCAAATCTACCCAAATACGAGTCTTTACAGTGCGGAATAAGCCCGCTGATCCAGAATAAGCCCAGATCTAGTGGTCAAACTTGGTCAAATTCGGGCTAAGCCCGTTGATGCGGACTAAGCCCAAATCCGGCGGTCAAACTTGGTTAAATCCGGGCTAAGCCCATTGATGTGGACTAAGGACTCACTGATGTGGAGTAAGTATTTCGGTGGTCAAACTTGGTCAAATCTGGGCTAAGCCATTGATGTGGACTAAGGACTCACTGATGTGGAGTAAGGATCCATTGATATGGAATAAGGACTCACTGATGTGGAGTAAGGATCCATTGATATGGAATAAGGACTCACTGATATGGAGTAAGGACTCATTGATGTAGAATAAGGATCCATTGATATGGAGTAAGGACTCACTGATGTGGAGTAAGGACTCATTGATGTGGAATAAGGACTCACTGATGTGGAGTAAGGACTCATTGATGTGGAATAAGGATTCATCGATGTGGAATGAGGACCCACTGATGTGGAGTAAGGATTCATTGATGCTAAATAAGGATCCACTAATGCTGAATAAGGACTCATTGATGCTGAATAAGGATCCACTGATGTGGAATAAGCCTATTGATGCGGAATAAGCCCAAATCCGGTGGTCAAACTTGATCAAATCTGGCTAAGCCCACTGGTGCTGAATAAAGACCTGCTAATGCGGAATAAGGACCCATTGGTCCGGAAATCACCTAAATAATTCGAAAAAACTCCAAAATAACTCTTCCACAAGGTCTGGAAAGAGCTTTAAAGCATCGGGACTCTGAAAAATCCAGAAAATCCTTTTAATGCATTAATTGCGATCAACATCTTGGGGACTCCATTTTTAAGCATAGGGACAGGGAGCTTCCGTAATTAAATTCCTCGAGATATCACATTTGACCCCTAGGGACTACATAACCATTAATTCCCAACGGCATTAATACTCCGTAGATTTATCCAGCCCTTACCCACCAAGGTGTCCAGATACAGCAGAGAAATAAATAATCCCAAGTGATTTATTTATTTTTAGGCATCGGGACTCTTTTTCAAAACATGGGAATAGGAAACCATAATTAAGCCCTCGGGACACTACAATTGACTCTTTGGAAATTATAAAGAGTGCAATTAATGCACCAACGGATACTTCCCCTAAAATACCTATAAATAGGCCATCTAGTGGGAACATCAGGCATCAATTATCAAGTATCATAAGAGGATTCCGGGAGAGAACTTTCTAACTAGATTTTTGAGCAATAAAAAACAGCGAGAGAGAGAGAGAGAGTATTCTGGGAATCATAAAGAAATATACTCATTTTTCTAAGGAAAGAAGCACCCAGAATCACTGTTCGTCTTCACGGGGAGGAGCTAGCACTCGAAAAGTTTCTTTTTCTAACCATTTGTGCTTTCAGGAAGCTCTTGGAAAGCATTACTCGTAGGGAAGAGGGGCTCACATCTGCATCATTTTCTTTCCTCCAGGTTCTTTACTTTGTTTATTTATTAAACTGTTCTTTTTTTTTTAGTTCTTTCTCTGTGTTGTTTTCAAAAATAAAACCCCAAAAACTTCTCTATTTTCCTTTTTTCATTAATTTTGAAAGTTTAAAAAACGAAAATACAAAAAGCAGTTTGCATTTCTCTTTTCATTTATTATTTTCAAAAAAATAATAAAATGTAAAAACACAAAAACCCGAATCTCTTCTAGAAAAAATTCAACAAAGGCCTGGGCGGTCATGAGGGTTGAGCCCTAGATGCTCATATCCTAGTCTGCCTAGGCCAATATTAATTGTGGCAGTATTTCCATTTGAATTCAAATTATTTTCATTTTCTTTTCTAAAAAAGAAAGTTCACTTTTGTTTTCCTGAAAAACGCAATACTGTCACATGGGCCTAGATCCCACATTCTTTTTCTAAAATTAGAATTTTCCCTTTTTTATTTTATTAAAATCTCTCTGGTTGTTTTAAGGCCTAGATCCTAAAATCTTTCTTTTTCTTAAAATTTAAAATACAAAAACTCTTTTTTTATAATAAATAATAAAGCAAGCAAACACTCATAGATCAAGATTAGGTACCAATTATGGGCGTTGTGGGGGTGCAAGAGTTTTTCTTCCTTCCCCACACGTAACCGACTCCCGAACCTAATTCTCTGGAACCGTAGACCCTTTCTTTTTCTAGGTGCCCAATCACACCTTTAATTTGTTTGGTGGCGACTCTGTGTTTTTATTTTCTTTAATGGTTTGTGTGAGCCTTGTACAGGGATGACTCTAGGATCAACTGAATGAACTAGCATGGAGTCCTTTCACAAAAGCCAGCAACGAGCCCGGTCAAAAACAGGTGATGACAACTGGCGACTCTGCTGGGGACTGTTGTGAGAGTCTAGCCATGGTCTCGATTTATTGGAATGTTTGCTTGCTTTGTTTTTTTTTCTCGTTTATTTTTCTTTTATTCTATAATTGTTTTAACTATGCATACATGCTTCTCTCTTTTTCTCCAACCCTATACCTGGGTTTTCTCTAACACAACAGGATTAGAAGAGGCTAGTAAAGGTTTGCTCATGTGGACTTGGTTGTGCTTGTCTACGTGGAATACCCGAAATGTCTCACTTAGGCAGTGGTCCTTTCTTGTTAATGCCCCAAGAGGTACAAAAAGGACCCCCTCCGTTAATGCCCTTTGGGGTACAGGGGCTCCCTCTTAGTTCTTGTTAATGCCCTCATGGTACAAGGCTAAGTAGGGAATGCTTGGGAACCAATGAATAAGATAGGCAGACTTAGAAGCCCATCAGGGGCATGACCTTCATGTGTTTGAGCCTTGTTATGACATTTGTGTACTTGCCTTGCTTGAACTTTGTATATATTGTCCATGTATTAACCTCTTGTATATATTATCCATCATTTGTTTACTAACCCCTCATTTTCATTCATTGCATATCATAACATTACACATATTCATTTAGGAAACATGGCAAGCTTTGATCATCTTCTAGCTAACAAGGTGGACAGAGAAGACATTCAAGAGGTCGCTCTCGCATCAAGGATAATCCAAAGGGACTTGGGAAATTTTTCTCAAGAGGAGCCACAGAAGTTCCGAGACCTACACATTGAGCTCCCAAAGAATAATGCTCATGAACTCACATCCATATGGAGGAAGTGGTCTTCAAGGAGTCAAGCCGCATACATCAAGCACTTTGGGGATCTGTTATATCTAACTCAACTACCAATAGATGAGAATATGATCATTGCAGCAGTGAACTTCTGGGATCCAAGGCGAAGGTGCTTCTGTTTTAATGGCATAGATTTGGTCCCAACTATTGAAGAATGCAAAAGGCTTCTTGATCAAGAAGTGGATCAAAAGAAGGCAATCTTCAACTATGATCCTCGAAAATCATGCCGGCATACTTTGGCTTGTCACCTAGATATACGAGCTAAAGAAGTTCCTCCAATCATTCAAAATGATGGGAAGCATGAAGTCGTTCCATGGGAGTTCTTCAAGAGGATGATGCAACATTCAACTCAAGAGGAGACCCATATACTTTTCACTGTTGCTGTCTATGGTCTGCTCATTTTCCCTCGGAATCCAAACTTCATTGACGGGGAAGTCTTGGAACTTGTACTGCAATTGATAAAGGGAAATGACCCCATTCCTGCCATCTTATCCGAAACCATTAGGTCCTTATCCTACATCCGAGTCACAGGCCGAGGACAATTCAGAGGTTGTCTTCCTCTCCTATGCACATGGTTGAAGGGTCACTTCCCATGCAGCTTTCCATGCTTCAAGGAAGTGTATATGCTACCTGCTACGACCTTGCTAGATATTCTAGATAGTGGGTGGCGGCTACCCAATGACAAGGAAGGCTGGATGCACAAGTTCCATACACTAAGAGTTGAGGATATCATTTGGAGGGCCCCTTGGATGCATAGATCAAGCATGTTATATAGCTGCGGCAACTATAATTGGGTCCCACTAATTGGCCCTTAGGGAAGCACTACATATGCACCATTACAGGTGGGAAGACAACTTGAAGGGCGTCAAATCATCCCAGTCTTACATGGAATGGAAGCCTGCGATAAGGAATATGGAACTCCTGGGGCAAAACAGGCAATCTTTGAAATGCACAGAGCTTGGGCCACCCCTCGACGAATCAAGGCCAACCTACATGCTACTCCTGTCTTATTAGAATACAAGGCATGGAAAGAGAAGTCATTCCCTCTCCCCAACACAGGCGAGGACACTGTAGCTGAAGAGGTGACCTCCAATGAAGAGCTTGCGGTTGTCCTAGATACAACTATATCCTTGCTACAAGAGAACGCCGTTTTGCAGCAAACAGTGCAAGAACAAGGCGAAGCCATACAGAAAATGGTGGAGCAGTTGGAAGCAGCTAAGATGTAGAAGAGTCATGCAAGGAAGCAGTCATTGGCAAGGGGGATGGTCATCAGTAGGCTTGAATAAGAGAATGAGAGACTAAGGAACCTCCGAAGAAGACGATGCTAAGAGATAATCAAAGCTTGTCCTAGAACATATAGTTTTAGGGATTTCATGTCATTTTACTTGTTTTAAATTCAATTTGACTGTTTGTACCCTTTGAAGTTTGGTTTCCAACTTAATAAAGTTTGTGTCTTTGCATCTCATGCATATCATGCACTCATACTTAAAAAGTGAGAACCAAAATAAACTTTCCAGATTCGCCAGGTTTGCTAGAAGGCCTTCAGTAGAATTGGGCACTCATACAACTTAAGGTCCTCCAGTCGTCAGACATCTCCTACAATGGCAGAGCATACCGAGGACAGACTTACTGGTCTTGAACAGGCTCAAGAAGAGATCGGGGGGAGCATGCTCCAAGTGCAGGCTTAGTTAAAAACTATGATGGACATGCTAGCCAAGCTGACCGCCGAGAGAGAAGTTAGCCCAACTACAGGAGCTATTAATCAAGAGCAAGAACATGCACCACATGCTTCACAAGCCTACGCTCCAGCAAACATGGTTCCGGGGGCATCACATCAAGTCCCACCTACACCACCTGCTATGGGGGTGCCAACCACAAATATCATGGAAGCTATGGAATCCCTCGCTCAACCATCTGATTGGAAATCTATTGAGGCCCGACTGAAAGCTGTGGAGGGGGTAAAAACATATGGAGGGACCGACCCACATGATTTATGTTTGGTACCAGGCATAGTACTTCCATCCAAATTCAAGATGGCTGATTTTGAAAAGTTTAATGGTACTCAGTGTCCTAGAACACATGTGACCATGTATTGCCACAAGATGGCGGCCCATGCAGACAATGGCAAACTCTTAATGCATTGCTTCCAGGAGAGTCTAACCGGTGGTCCACTGCGATGGTATATCCAACTTGAAGGTAGCCGTATCAGAACATGGAGTGAGCTCGCCACGGCATTCTTAGCTCAATATAAGCATGTCACCGAACTGGCATTAGATCGGCTGGCCTCTGATCATTTGAAAAAGGAAGTAATGAAAGCTTCAAAGTTTATGCCCGACGATGGAGAGAGGCAGCAATGGATGTTCAGCCTCCACTCACCGAAAGAGAACTTACCACCCTCTTCATCAGCACCATGAAAGGGGTTTACTACAAAAAACTAATCAGGAATGTTTCAAGTAGCTTTTCAGACTTGGTCGCCTCAGGAGAATGAATCGAAGGTGGCATAAGGGAAGGAAAACTCGGGGGAAGCAAGTATGAAGCTTCTAGAAAGCCCTCTTCCTCCAATCGAAAGAAAGAAGGAGAATCCCAGGCAGTATGGCAACCCAAGGCTGACTATAACAGCGCCGGGTCACAACAACCCCAACAATCAACCACACCTGGGTGTTATGGAGGAACTTCGATAGTGTCCTACATTGCTCAAGCCCCGAACCCACAATATCAGCCTCAGGGCGGGAACTTTTACTCAACCAACCAATCCCAGTCTGAGCAATCAAAGCAGCCATGGCAGAAGCAAAAAACAGGAAAGGAGAAATTCGATCCAATTCCTATCACATACACGGAGGCGTACACCAGACTATTGGCAACAGGACTTGTCAGTCCAGTGCCCCTAAAAAAGTTAAGCCCTCCATATCCTGATTGGTACAAAGCTGATACTAGTTGCGCATACCATGGAGGTGGAATTGGACATGACACAGAAGGTTGTTTCACCCTAAAAAGGAAGATATAACATTTAAGAGATGCTGGGTGGTTGGACTTCTCTAAAATGACTGGTACTCCCAATGTGGGTACCGACCCTCTTCCAGAACACTCAGGCAATGTTGCCCATGTAATAGTTGAATATGGAGGTTCTCGTAGACACTCAGACAAGTGTCAACTGTTCACGACCCTACACAAGAATGGACTCATAGTAACCAAAGATGTGACTGATGCCAATAGGGGCAACAACTGGAAAAGGCGCTGCCTTTATCATAAGACAGCTTATGGACACGATTTAGAAGAGTGTACAGAATTCCAAGAAGCAGTTCAAAAGCTGTTGGACTCCAAAAGGCGGGAGATCTCAGGATTAGAAGAACGTCATGAGATCTGCATGGCCTCCACAAACAGGTCACAAGTGGCACCCAAGCTTGGGGCACCGAAACCCCTAATTATCCAGTACACGGAGAATTTAAAGGCCGACTCATTGATGCAAAAGGTCAAAACCCTTACTATTCAGGGGCCATCGCCTTTCCCATACAAGGATGATAAAGCAGTCCCATGGAACTATCACTGCAAGTTTATCAATGCAGGGGTTCCCATAGAAGAGAAGAAGACAAGAAGTGGTCGTTCATACACACTGCAAGAAATCAACAAAGCTGATAAAGGCAAAGCCGTAGAGCAAGATATCATTCCAAAACCGATATCAGCTAACAAAAATACCTCTATCTCATAAGAGGAGGTAACTGAGTTTCTGAAGCTGATTAAACAGAGTGAATACAACATCATTGATCAATTGAGTCGGCAGCCGGCTCGCATCTCATTATTATCTTTGCTTATGGATTCTACTCCACACCGGGAAACCCTTATGAAGGTCTTGAGCAAAGCTTACGTTCCTCCATCCATTTTTGTGGAGAACTTAGATGGGCTTGCAAATAATATCGTGGCGAGTAACTTTCTCAGCTTCAGTGAAGAAGAGCTCCCTCAAGAAGGTGTTGGACATATCAAGGCTTTGCATATTTCTGTTAAATGCAAGGACCACATCATCTCGCGTGTGCTAATTGATAACGGATCTTCTTTGAACATTATGCTAGCTCCCATTCTAAAGCAACTGCCGATGGACCCTTCTTACATCCGCCCCACCAACATGATTGTCAGGGCTTTCGATGGAGAAAAACGAGAAGTAGTAGGAACCCTAGATGTACCACTACAAATCGGTCCAAGTACTTTCACTGTAGAGTTCCAGGTCATGGATATTGCTCCTTACTATAGCTACCTACTGGGAAGGCCATGGATTCAT
This sequence comes from Taxillus chinensis, assembly GCA_023512835.1. NCBI lineage: Eukaryota > Viridiplantae > Streptophyta > Magnoliopsida > Santalales > Loranthaceae > Taxillus > Taxillus chinensis. The sequence goes on from CM042085.1 coordinate 34,880,807, forward strand.
GCAACAGGGGCAATACCCTCAACTCTTCATCAAAAGGTTAAATTCATTGTAGGCGGGAAACTCATATGCGTGTCCGGGGAAACAGAAATCCTTGTCACCAAACCTCTTTTTGTCCCCTACATTGAAAGCAGTGAAGATATCCCAGAATGTTCCTTCCGCTCATTCGAGGTTATCAATGCAACCTACCTTCCAAACCCTACAACTGATCAGGATGGAGGGACACAGTTACCAAAGGCATCGAAGATGGTAGCATCAGTCATGCTGAAGTTGGGCCACAAAGCAGGAAAAGGATTGGGCTTGCAAGGACAAGGGATCAAAGAACCTATTACCATTCGAAGCACAATTGGAAGATTTGGGCTAGGTTACAAGCCCACTAAAGCTGATAGGCAATTAGAGACCTCAAGAAGAAGGGATAGCCGACTGGCTAAGCTGGAGAAAAGAGCTTTCCAAGAACAGAAGATGATTTTCCCACCGCTCGGAGCTACATTTAGGAGTGCGGGATTCATAAATCAGAGGGAAGAGACAGTGGCCGCTACAGAGGATGACAATGAAGAGGTGGAACTGGTTCGGGTTTGCCAAGGAGACCCGAGACAACAATTGGACAACTGGAAAAGCTTGGACCTCCCTATCATGTAAACGGTTCAAGGAACCTGCTGGGACATTTTCAATGTTTTCTCTTTGTTATTTTTCAATTTCAAATTCTGAATTTGCTATAAACTTATTTTTAAAAGATTGAATAAAATGAAACTTTTTCAAAAAACATCCTCTTGTATTTCATAGCATGTGCATTATCATATATGGTTGAGTAAGTCAGACTTTTTCAAACAGGTATGATAAATTTAAAGATATGGTAAGAAAAGAAGAAATGAGTTGCTTATGGCTTGACCATGATCCAAACTGGGAGCAGTCAGTGTCTGAGGTAGAGGAAGCTGGTACAGTAGAAGATCCTGAGCTACCAGAAGATATTAAGCGCCTGCTAGAAAAGGAAGACCAGCTCACTATCCCTAGTGAAGACCCAGTCACAGTCGTAAACTTCGGAACAGCCGCTGAGCCAAAAGAATTGAGATTGGGGTCTTTAATCCCCGATAATGTCAAATATTAGCTACTTGATCTTATCAAGTCCTACATTGATGTGTTCGCCTGGTCCTACAAAGATATGCCAGGATTGGATATAGATATAGTGCAACACCAGTTGCCCTTGAGACCTGAGTGTAAGCCTATCCAGCAAAAGGTAATGAGGATGAGACCGGAGATGATACTAAAGATCAAGGAAGAAGTCAAAAAGCAATGGGATGCATGGTTCCTTAGTGTGGCCCACTATCCAGAATGGGTGGCCAATATCGTGCCAGTTCCAAAGAAAGGGGGGAAGGTCTGTATGTGTGTAGACTATCGCGACCTCAATAGGGCTAGTCCTAAAGATAACTTCCCACTACCTCACATTGACACTTTGGTAGACAACACTGCAAGACATACTATGTTTTCCTTCATGGACGGGTTATCTGGCTATAACCAAATTCGGATGGATCCTGAACACAAGGAAAAGACTACATTCATCACTATATGGGGCACCTTTTGCTACAATGTCATGCCTTTCGGACTCAAAAATGCTGGGGCAACTTATCAAAGAGCCATGGTAACACTGTTCCATGACATGATGCATAAAGAAGTATAGGTCTATGTCGATGATATGATCGCCAAATCAAAAGGAGACAAGGACCATGTCGAAGTGTTGTGTAAGCTCTTCGACAGACTACGAAAATATTGAAGTTAAATCCAGCCAAATGTACCTTTGGGGCTACATCAGGCAAGCTATTGGGATTCATCGTCAGTCAACGGGGAATTGAAATTGATCCCGATAAAGTCCAGGCCATCCAAGATATGCCTGTGCCAAAAACTATCAAGGAAGTTAGAGGATTCCTCGGAAGACTCAACTACATCGCTCGGTTCATTTCACAACTCACTATGACTTGTGAACCCGTCTTCAAGGTGCTGCGCAAGAATAGTCCCGAAGTGTGGAACAAAGAATGTCAGGAGGCCTTTGATACAATTAAGCAGTATTTGATGAACCCTCCAATTTTGGTTCCCCCCAGATCCTGGTCAACCTCTGATTTTGTACTTAACAGTCCGAGACACCTCGATGGGTTGTGTACTGGGACAACATGATGCCTCAGGGAAGAAAGAGCAAATCATTTACTATCTAAGCAAGAAGTTTACACCTTGTGAGGAAAAGTACACTCCTCTGGAAAAGACTTGTTGTGCCCTCGCTTGGACAGCATGAAGATTAAGGCAGTATACACTCTACCATACCATGTGGCTCATCTTTAGACATGACCCGCTCAAATACCTATTGGAAAAGCCATCCATGACGGGAAGAATTGCTAAATGGCAGCTACTCTTAGCAGAATATGACATTGTCTATGTACCTCAAAAGGCCATCAAAGAAAGTGTCATAGCTGATTATCTAGCGGATCGAGCCTTGGAAGAGTATGAGCCAGCAATCTCTGATTTTCCTGACGAATTCATCAACACCATCTAAGAAAATGAAGAGTCAGACACATGGACCCTTTGGTTTGATGGAGCATCAAGCTTATCTGGTCATGGCATCGGGGCAGTCCTAATTTTCCCATCCGGAGTACATTTTTCGATGGCCGCCAAGTTGACATTCCCTTGCACAAACAATATAGCAGAATATGAAGCTTGTGTAATGGGCCTCCAAGAGGCATTGAGTAAAGGAATCAGAAAATTATAAGTTTTTGGGGATTCAGCTCTAGTCATTTATCAAGTTAGAAAGGAATGGGAAACTCGAAATCACAAGTTGATTCCTTACCGACAAATGATTTGTGAAATGGCTAACCTATTTGATGAAATTACATTTGAACACATGTCAAGAGAGCATAATTGAATTCCCGATGCTTTAGCGACTCTAGCCTCCCTCCTTCGATTGGACACATGCTTCGAAATACCATGCTTTGACATCAATGTGAACAAAGAACCCATTTACAACATGGTAACCAATGTTGACACCGATAACAAGCCTTGGTATCAAGATATCAAACAGTACCTGTCCCAGCACTCATATCCGGTAGGGGCCTCAGAAGTAGAAAAAAGAAACATCCGACGAGCAAGCATCAATTACTTCCTCGACGGTTCGATCCTATACAGACGCAACCATAACCAAGTTTTACTGCGGTGCTTAGACAAAGATGAAGCAGCTCGAGTCACCAATGAGGTTCACAACGGCGACTGCGGATCTCACGCAAATGGGCATACACTAATTAGGCAGATCATGAGGATGGGCTACTATTGGGTTACTATAGAAAAGGACTGCATCAAGCATGTACGTAAATGTCTTAAATGCCAGATTTATGGGGATCGCATTCAAGCACCCCCATCTAAGCTACACGTGCTTACATCTCCGTGGCCATTTGCATTATGGGGCATGGATGTCATTGGGCCCATATTCCCAAAAGCCTCTAATGGACATAGATTCATTCTTGTAGCCATCGACTATTTCACTAAGTGAGTCGAAGCAGCCTCCTACGTCCAAGTCACTCAGTCAGTAATCACTAAATTTGTCCACAACAACATCGTGTGCCACTATGGGCTCCCAGAGCATATTATAACAGATAATGCTGCCAATCTAAATAGCCGGATGATGGACAATTTGTGTGAACAGTTCAAAATCCGACATCACAACTTAACACCGTACCGTCCTCAAATGAACGGAGCGGTAGAAGTAGCAAACAAGAACATCAAGAACATTATCCGGAAAATGACTGAGACGTACAAAGATTGGAGCGAGAAACTCCCATATGCACTACATGCCTATAGAACCACAGTCCGGACTTCAACTGAGGCAACGCCATTTTCCTTAGTTTATGGCATGGAGGCTGTTTTACCGGTGGAAGTAGAAATCCCATCTCTGAGGGTGCTCATTGATACCAAGCTAGATGAAGCCGAATGGGTTAAGAACCGTTTCGGACAGTTGAACCTGATTGACGGGAAGCGATTCACAGTTGTTTGTCAAGGTCAGCTTTATCAAAAGAGAATGATGGCTAGCTTCAACAAAAAGGTGCGACCAAGGGCATTTCGAGAAGGAGACCTGGTCCTGAAAAAGATACTACCAATACAGCATGATCACAGAGGCAAATGGACTCCAAATTATGAGGGGCCGTATGTTGTAAAAAGAGCATTCTCGGGTGGTGCACTTGTCCTCACGAAAATGGATGGAGACGAACTCCCGAACCCTGTAAACAGTGATGCTGTAAAGAAATTTTATGTTTAATTTCTGTTCTTGTACCAAAGTGGATTTGAAATTGCCATTTATTGAAAGAATTCTCCATGTTCTTGAACCTTTTCTCTATCCTTATTTACCATTTAGGGAGCCTTTCCCTGAGTAAAAGCAAAAAAAGAAAGCACCAAAGGGCCAAAAAAAAAAAAAAGGCTTTCTTATCTTGCAAAAGAATTCCAAACAGTCATTCACTATTTTTGCCAAATCAAAACCAGCTTGCCCAAGTGAGTCTAAATCTCACGCTCATCATCTCCTTCATATAAATGGCAACAAAAATTTCATTTTGGTACAAAGACGAGGAAGTCGCAGCTAAGAGCGGACTTGGTGAAAACCCGAAAGGGCGCCAAGGGTAAAATACAAAGCTCTGTGAAAAGAGAGAAGAATTAAAGGCGGACTTAGTGAAAACCCGAAAGGGCACTAAGGGTAAAATACAAAGCCAAACAAAGGGACCAGGATCCAAAAGCAGTCTGATAAAATCTCAAGCACCTCAAAGGGACTGATCGGTTACTCCACATCAAAGGCCAGCCTGCGAACAGAAGGATTAGTCAAGTCTTGAGCATACTTTGATCAATTTTGTAGACCAATATCTTAAAAATCTGTCATTCTGTTTTATAAAAGGAAGACTTGTTAAACTCTTATGATAATACATGAGTCATGTTGTGTATGATGATGTAGTTTTCTCAAAATTCTTTGTCATTTTTCAAAATTCTTTTAAAAAAAAAATCCCTAAGCAGAGTTTTCTTGAACATTCCATGCATGGGGATATCAGCATGCAGAAAAGATGGAGCCCCGGTCTCTTGGAACAAAGAGAGAACAAAAAGCACAAGTCATCCACTGGCCTCTTTCCCGACGGAGGAGAAGGATTCACAAACTTAATCATAAAGTCACATACATTCACGCATCTTCATGCATCATTAGCATACATCCTAGCATGTTTGTTCTTCTTACTCACAAGATTATCCGTATATCAGAATGACATGAGGATTCATCTCATGATCTACTAACAGTTAAGCTTCAAAGACAGATGAGGACTCACCCTCAACAAACATAATTCCCTTTCAAAATCAAAGAACTAAACTCAGCAGACCTAGATCGTAAGCCCAAGCATGACTCTTGAGTGGTAATCTCATAGAGCGATCTCTTAGAGTGAACTCGTAAAGGGAGCCATGATAGAGTCACCTATCCATAGCCTAAGAAGCTATTCAGCCCAAGAAGCCACCTTTATAGCCCGAGACACTATTATTCAGCCCAAGAAGCCACCTCCATAGCCCAAGAAGCTATTCGGCCCAAGAAGCCACCTTTATAGCCCGAGACGCTATTATTCGTCCCAAGAAGCCACCTTTATAGCCCGAGACGCTATTATTCGGCCCAAGAAGCCACCCTCATAACCCAAGAAGCTATTTGGCCCAAGAAGCCACCTTTATGGCCCGAGATGCTATTATTCGGCCTAAGAAGCCACCTTTATAACCCGAGACGGTATTATTCGGCCCAAGAAGCCACCCTTATAGCCCAAGAAGCTATTCGGCCCAAGAAGCCACCCTTATAGCCCAAGAAGCTATTCGGCCCAAGAAGCCACCCTCATAACCCAAGAAGCCATCCTCATAGCCCAAGAAGCTAATCAACCCAAGATGTCATATCATAGCCCAAGAAGCTATTCGGCCCAAGAAGCCACCCTCATAACCAAAAATGCCGCATCAATCTCACAGCAATGCTAAACTCAAAGGAGATCTAACCATTCAAAATGGGTATTTGGTTATCTTTGTACATCATTTGTATACAAACAATGCACAAAGAGGGGCAGCTATTGTACCCCATTTTGACCGGGTTAGATCGCAACCGTACTTGGCGAAGGACCACTAAGTGATAGAGGATGACATTCAGGAGAACAATGCACTTGACCACACTTGATTCCGAGGAGAAATGAAATGATTATTGTCACGCCCCGGATTTCCAACCCGAGGAGACCGGAACGTGACCCTCCCTTTACCCAAGTTGGATAGAGGGGTTAGAATACAACATACACCTCACATTTTATATTCAGAGAACAACCTTATATTTATTGAGTCCAAACATAGCAAATACGTTCAAAACACACTTTTATTACATTGAACTCCACATTACAATCTCCCCACTGGGGTTACAAAGTTACAAAAAGAAAAGCAGCACAACCCAAAATAATGATGAGCAAGCCACAAGGAGGACTTCCACCTTGGTGTTCCCACCTAACGCCTGTAGGTTCCTGTAAAGAAAACAACATGGTAGGAGGGGTGAGCAACCACAGCTCAGTAGGGATTATGTCTCCCCAACCCATCCCATGCATCTAATATCTACATGCCTTGTGTACAAGTGCTGTGTCGTGCTACAATTATTCTACCAGATATAATTATCGGCTATAACAAAGAAATACAATCATACACGGGCTGGTACATAAACACTCCCGGGCTTCCACGGCCACCGGGTTCCAAGAACGGTCCCGGGCTTCCACAACCACCGGGTTCCAAGAACGGTCCCAGGCTTCCACACCACCGGGTTCCAAGAACGGTCCCGGGCTTCCACAACCACCGGGTTCCAAGAATAGTCCCAGGGGTTCCACGACCACCGGGTTCCAAGAACACAAGACACATAGCCACACTTAGTCACACAGACATAACATCGAACACTTAGCATGCAAAGCCTCACGGGTATAAAACCAAGCAATTGGTGTGTATAAATTCACGGACTCATAAACCCAGCCTGCCAGGCATTTTCTCAAACATGTAGCAGGCATGTCACACAGGCATTTTATCGAACACTTTTCATGCATCACACGAACACTAGAAACACACTAAAATCGCCATTGAAGGCCAACATTCATATAGGAGATCACACCTATATGAATTTACATATAAGTATTATAGCAATAACAATGGAAACTTTACAAAATATCCACAGGGCCTAACCCCGGAACATACCAGGAAAGACAGAACCCCTACCTCAAAGATCCTCCACGCTCTTGCCTCCACGCTTAATGCCGTCCAACCACGGGAATGACAACGATAGCCACGAACTGGAGCCCTCTCTCTCAATCTCCCTCTCTCTCTCGTGTGACGGCCGCGGCGGCCGACAACAAAAAACCCTAAACCTAAAATAAAGAGAGCTCCTCTTTATATAGACCTCACTTATCAAAACGACGTAGTTTTGATAAATGAAATCCCACCATCAAAACGACGTAGTCTTGATAAATGAAATCCCACCATCAAAACGACGTAGTTTTGATAAATGAAACACACCATCAAAACGACGTAGTTTTGATAAATAAAACACACCTTCAAAACGACGTAGTTTTGATAAATGAAACACACCATCAAAACGACGTAGTTTTGATAAATAAAACATGAACTAACCACTCCGCTTCCACACAGGACAAAATACCCACAATCCGAACATGGTCATTGTCACACGCAGCCTCTACATGCTCCCACTTGAGCTCATTACACTAACAACCAAGCCACGAAGACTCATAGAAACACTCCTTCGAAGATTAGCTGAAAACGTGGCCTCGAAGATCTATCTCGAAGATCTAACTTTCGACCCTCAAACCTTCGAACTTCGACCATCGGTCTTCGACCCTACGACCCAAATCTTCGGGTCTTCTACCTTTCGACCCAAGCGTTCGCCCAAGGTATTGTTCATCTTCGTTCCAGCTTGTTCTACCCAAAACACGGGTCATTACAATTATGACAAAAGTACCAAGTTGAATTGGACAACCGGTGGACAGCCCGCTATTTTATTAATAACTTCCATGATAATTGTCGTAATCCAACAAAGTCAATTGAATTGATTAGATAACATCTTTATCTATCATTTCCAATTGGTTTGAGAATATTCCGGGCTGTATTCAATTAGTTATGATTTTTCAAAATTGGCAACCAAACCTTGTACAAATTTGGGGGAGAAAGCCAGTGCGCAGCATACTATTTTGCCAATAACTTTCTCAATACTCATTGGATCTGAATAAAGTCAATTGAATTAGTTAGATAACATCTTTATCTATCATCTCCAACTGGTTTGTGGGTAATCCGAGTTCTATGCAATTAACTATGAATTTTTGAATCGGACGGGCAGAATGCTCACTTTATCATGTACCTCTGTGCTGTATTTCCCACTTTTATCCTAAATGGATGATCCTTTGGGAGTGATTCTACTTTCAGAAGATAGATAACAGAATTTAGAGCAAAACAAGACTAATTTGGCCCTAATCCGAGCTCTGTGGAGAAAGTTATGAATTTTTGAAGTTGCCCCAGAAATCTGCCAATTTTCCACGAATTTTGGTTCTTCATATGCATGTTTGTCCCACATTGCCAGTTTTGCTTCTCCTTCGCCCAGTATATATACAAAGGCACTCTCCTTACACAGCAAGTGAGAACAAGGGAGGCCCAAGGAAACCCAAGTAGAGTCGCCACATGGCAATTAAGCCCACGCCTGGAATTTTTTAGAGAAACGCAAATCCGGGCTAACTTGGTCAAATCCGAGTTAACTTGGTAAAATCCGGACCAAGCCCACTAGTGCAGAATAAGCCCGCTGATCCGGAATAAGCCCAGATCTGGTGGTCAAACTTGGTCAAATCCGGGCTAAGCCATTGATATGGAATAAGGACTCATTGATGTGGAGCAAGGATCCATTGATATGGAGTAAGGACTCACTGATGTGGAGTAAGGACTCATTGATGTGGAATAAGGATCCATCGATGTGGAATGAGGACCCACTGATGTGGAGTAAGGACTCATTGATGCTGAATAAGGATCCACTGATGTGGAATAAGCCTATTGATGCGGAATAAGCCAAAATCTGGTGGTCAAACTTGGTCAAATCCGGCTAAGCCCACTGGTGCTGAATAAGGACCTGCGGAATAAGGACCCATTGGTCTGGAAATCACCTAAATAATTCGAAAAAACTCCAAAATAACTCTTCTACAAGGTTTGGAAAGAGCTTTAAAGCATCGAGACTCTGAAAAATCCAGAAAAATCCTTTTAATGCATTAATTGCGATCAGCATCTTAGGGACTCCATTTTTAAGCATAGGGACAGGGAGCCTCCGTAATTAAATTCTTCAGGATATCACAGTTGACCCCTAGGGACTACATAACCATTAATTCCCAACGACATTAATACTCTGTAGATTTATCCAGCCCTTACCCACCAAGGTGTCCAGATACACCAGAGAAATAAATAATCCCAAGTGATTTATTTATTTTTAGGCATCGGGACTCTTTTTCAAAACGTGGGAATAGGAAACCATAATTAAGTCCTCGGGACACTGCAATTGACTCTTTGGAAATTATAAAGAGTGCAATTAATGCACTAATGGATACTTTCCCTAAAATACCTATAAATAGGCCATCTAGTGAGAACATCAGGCATCAATTATCAAGTATCATAAGAGGATTCCGGGAGAAAACTTTCTGACTAGATTTTTAAGCAATAAAAAAATGAGAGAGAGAGAGAGAGAGTATTCTGGGAATCACAAAGAGAAATATACTCATTTTTCTAAGGAAAGAAGCACCCAAAATCACTGTTCGTCTTCACGGGGAGGAGCTGGCACTCGAAAAGTTTCTTTTTCTAACCATTTGTGCTTTCAGGAAGCTCTTGGAAAGCATTACTCGTAGGGAAAAGGGGCTCACATCTGCATTATTTTCTTTCCTCCAGGTTCTTTACTTTGTTTATTTATTAAACTGTTCTTTTTTTTTAGTTCTTTCTCTGTGTTGTTTTCAAAAATAAAACCCCAAAAACTTCTTTATTTTCCTTTTTTCATTAATTCTGAATGTTTAAAAAACGAAAATACAAAAAACAGTTTGCATTTCTCTTTTCATTTATTATTTTCAAAAAATAATAAAATGTAAAAACACAAAAACCCGAATCTCTTCTTGAAAAAATTCAACAAAGGCCTGGGCGGTCATGAGGGTTGAGCCCTAGATGCTCATATCCTAGTCTGCCTAGGCCAATATTAATTGTGGCAGTATTTCCATTTGAATTCAAATTATTTTCATTTTCTTTTCTAAAAAAGAAAGTTCACTTTTGTTTTCCTGAAAAACTCAATACTGTCACATGGGCCTAGATCCCACATTCTTTTTCTAAAATTAGAATTTTCCCTTTTTTATTTTATTAAAATCTCTCTTGTTGTTTTAAGGCCTAGATCCTAAAATCTTTCTTTTTCTTAAAATTTAAAATACAAAAACTCTTTTTTTTAGAATAAATAATAAAGCAAGCAAACACTCATAGATCAAGACTAGGTACCAATTATGAGCGTTGTGGGGGTGCAAGAGTTTTTCTTCCTTCCCCACACGTAACCGACTCCCGAACCTAATTCTCTAGAACCGTAGACCCTTTCTTTTTCTAGGTGCCCATTCACACCTTTAATTTGTTTGGTGGCGACTCTGTGTTTTTCTTTTCTTTAATGGTTTGTGCGAGCCTTGTGCAGGGATGACTCTAGGATCAACTGAATGAACTAGCATGGAGTCCTTTCACAAAAGCCAGCAACGAGCCCGGTCAAAAACGGGTGATGACAATAGTTCACCTACTGAGCTTTGTGCTCACCCCTACTCATTGATTTGTTTTTCTTCAGGTGTTGATTGAAGCTAGTGTTGGATTATGTCGCTCAGTGAAGTTATTTACTTGATATATGAACTTTGTTTAGATGTTATTTTTATTAAACTTTATTTTCCCGGATAAGGGCCCGTGGACAGTTGTAATGAATTGATTAGTTTGTGTGATGACTTTATTAACATACTTTATATTAGTTTGGCTTTGGAAAAGTACTTGCATACCCATGATGTATGTTGTATAGGGAATTTGGACAACACCCACTTTGTATGTCCCTCATAAGTGCTTGTCACTGACCCCTTGATCTTTCGGGTGCATGCATGGAAAAGTCACGTGTTCGGTTTTGAATTTCTGAAATCGGGGACGTGACATGGGCAACTTCATCCGACCGGACTAGGACATGTTCCAGTCAACCCATCCCTGCGCCGAGTTTCATGCCGCGTCCCGTGCCATCTCCGACGAGCCCATTTATGTCAGCAACTCGGTAGGGCAGCATGACTTTCGCCTCCTCAAGTCCCTCGTCCTTCCCAATGGCTCCCTCCTCCGATGCCACCACTATGCCATGGCCACCAAGATACCCTTCTAGTCTAATAAATTCATTATAACAACTTTAAAAATATTAAAATTATTTAAAATGTCCTACCGTGACCTGCCAAATCTATTAAGTTCAATTGTTAAATTTAGGGATTGAATGATTAGTGGAAAACTCTAATACAAATACGATTGCTCATGTCAAAGGAAGTTACAGATGGACTCTGCATGGCCATAGAGTTCCATGCATATTCGCTGAGGAAACTTCCAAAAGAGACAGCTGTGAGACAATCATCAATTATAAGTCTCGGTCTTCTTAAACAAAAAAACGTTTTGGACTTTCACTTGATTTATTACAATAATTTATGCAGAATTTCGTCGAAGAAAAAATAAGCATACCAAAAATTTCATGAAACCTTCACGAGACAAACCAACAAAATTTTTTATTAAATAATTCATAATATTTTATTTCAAATTGATGCCTATAATTGGAAATCCCTTGATAACTTAAATATATTACCCGTTAAGAAACTTATTTTTACCATTCATAATAAAATATGTGAAATTTGGTATAAAACTCGATCGTAAACAAAATAACAACGTACTCTTAATAAAACTTATAATATTTAGAGTAATATTATATATACAGATATAGTGTGCATTTAAATCATGAAGGAATTGAATATCTTTATTGTTGTAGGTTTGATAAAAAAAAAATTCAAAAAAAATATTTATACCAAATCAATGACAAAGGAGAATATTTTTCATGAATTATCTATATAATGTACTTACGGATAAATTTTTTTAAATATTTAATAGGTTTTGTCTAAGAATAAAAAGACTTAAAATATCATTGCCTTTCTGTCTTTTTGATAGGTCCCTTGAATAAAGATTTTACATATTATGATAAGACTTTTATATAGGCAAATTTTTTTCGCTCCGTTCTCGTCCTATGCATGCCCTGAATAATTTTAAAAGTATTTACTCCATACAGGACAGATCGAGGCAAACACGGAATAAATTATTATCCCTAACAATATAATGCACATGGCCAATGTCAACGACGGATGAAAGGCTTTTCATATCACCCGATGTATTTGTTCTTACTCCATTGTTTAACTCTATATCATACCCTAAAATACTACACATATGTAAATGTGAATACATATGAGATAGCTCACTCCAATGAGCTCCTTGAGAGTGTTCGGTGAATTTTTAAGATTCCAACTGAATCCTAATTTTATGGCTCTCAATCCGGTCATGCCCACTAGGCCTCTACAAAACAACAAAATCTAAGTGGGAAAGGAGATAGACATATAGTCGTGTCCAGCGTTGTCTAGGGTTATGTAGGGTTATCATGCCCTTTTTCGTACGTTGGGCCCATCTTTTTTAATATCCATATTCTACGTAAAATTAGTGTATAAGTTTATTATAGTACCTAGCTATAGTCGTGTCTAGCTAGCTAAAAGTCCAGCGTTGTCTGGGGTTATCATGCCCTTTTGCGTACATATGGCCCATCTTTTTTAATGTCCATCTTCTACGGTTCTACGTAAAATTATAGTATATTATAGTACCTAGCATTATTTCCATAACTTTAATAAGCTATTACAGTATTTCCCCAACAAAGATTTTGTTTTAAAAAGGAATAAATCTTACGAATATTGTTTTTAAAAGACGAGCTTGGTAAAAAAATTTGAAACCATGGTAAATATGAAAGAAGGAAAAAAACAAATCCTAAAACAAGAAAAAATAGAGAATTCATGAAATAAGTCCCGACTGTTTTTTTAATTCAAATTATTTTTTCTCTCGGTAATAAAAAGTAATTAAATATCTTTTCTTTTTCACATTTGGGCACAACCAAATGAATAGAATCACCTATTGATAATCATTTACCTCTACACGAGGGTATGTTGATTCTAGCCACATATAAAGTTTAGATTCATTCTCTTATATGAGTAAATCAAAAATTACATTAAACTTTCTAAACCACACCCCCCCCCCTCTCTTGAATCAAATCAAATTGCACAAACCTTTGAGTTCTAAGGAAGTGGCGACACTGCATTGTGGCACAAATCGATAGCTGTGACAACAGATTGGCAAGTTCGATCCTCATTGGCTGCCCCCGGTCGTCTGCTCCCCAACCCCAAATGATCCTCACCTAGATCCCCCAGTCGTTCGCTCCACACCCCTACCCCCTCAGCCGACACCCCAGATCCCCTCTCCCATTGTTTGCTCCCCTCATTGCCGTTTGCCCCCTTCCCTCCCCCATCGTTTGATCCCCTTCCTCTGTTGTCTGCTCCAACATCCCTGCACTGTTTGGGGTTGTTTTGGGTTTTAAGGACATGTTTCGTAAAGGGGAATTGAATTGAAAGGAATAAAATTATTAAGGAAATGAAAATGGGATCCAAATATTACAATCCTTTGTTTGTTATATGCATAAATGAAATAAAAATTATTCCATTACTCTTTTTTGGTACATGGTATTTTCTAAATATAAATTTTAAATCAAACCAAAGACATTTGGTTTGGAAAAAATCTAAACCAAAACCAACCAATAAAGATTAAAAAATACATTCATCTTAAACATCATCACCTATCAACTTCTAAGGCACCAACGAAAAAAAAATGATTTGAAAGCATTAGACATTCATCAGAGAAAATAATATCTTAAATTCAAATTTGAAATATCATTACCCAAAAATCTAACAAATAAAACACAAGACACGAGAAATATTATTAATTTCAAACCCTGTTAAACAACATACTAGGAGTATTGATGGATGTATAAACTTAACAAACTATATTAAATTCAATGACAATATGTTCGGTTAATTTGGCCGAAATCGTAAACCGACCAAATAATGTCGGCTCTTCCAAAATAAAAATCAAATAAATTAATCTAATTTTAAAAATTATTTTTTTAATCTAATCGGTTCAATTTGATTCGGTTCATTAGTTTGGTTAGTAGGAGATAAAATTATAATCTAAAATTATTTAAAAGCCTTCTTTTTTTTTAATAATGCAAGCAATCAACCTGTACAAGTTCGTCGTCTCCTTCTTACCCATACTCCGTCAAGGGTGGGGCAAACAACCACAACCCCTTCGCAAAAATTAAAATTCAAACTCAAATTTCAAAACAAAAGTCGATAAATCAAAATACAAAAGCCAAAATATTTGAAGTTCAAGCAACTGAAATAAATGAACGATGCAGCAGCAAATCTCGTGGAGTAGCAGTAGCTTCTGTCTTGCTACGATATTCCTCAACACCTAGAGTGCTTCAAACCCTTCCTCAAATGCAGCAGCAAAAGCCTTCATCTGACGTTCCTCCAAAACCAACCCAACCTCAACCCCTCCGATGCCCTCCCTGCTCTCCGTCAGCCCAATCGCTCCGGTGTTGTCCACCGACACTATCTCCACCCTCCTTGGCCTCCCCCACCCAAAATCCACACTGTAAACCCCAAACCGCGGCGACCCCGCCACTGAAATCGTCCTACCTTCCTCAAAATTTCCCTTAGCCGCCAGAAACATCTTCACCGCGTCCGCAAACTTCGTCTCCTTCATCTTCTTAATCGCCTCGCTCAATACCGCCGCCGCTAACGCCACGCCGTGGTCCCCCACCAAGTCACTTAGTTCGCAGCTCGTGAAGCAGCCGCCCAGGCAGTTGCCGAAGTAATTCGTAGGCACCGGTGGATCCATCAGCGACCGACGGTCTGCGGCGAACCCGAAGGAGCCTCTTGGGTCTGTGTCGTCGCCAGTGAATTCACCCGCCTTGGCGAGACACACCCATGTGTACGCGCAGGTGAGCACGAACGTGGATATCCGAACACCCAACAGCTGTTCGCGGTTGTGCCTCACCCACTGGTTCACGCTGTCGCGAAGCTTTTCTATGTCGGCCAGCGACAGCACGAACGTGCCCCGGAGACGTCGAATCTGTCCGTCTCGATGGCATTCCTTTTCGTAATCCTCCAATTTCAGGCTTTTAGTTTTCGTTGACAAACGCTTTTCGATGAACATCTTCTTGAACCCGTCGGGGTCTCTGATCACCGTCCGATCGAACAACGGTGTCATCTCCGGTGGCAGACTGATGGCGTCAGCAGCGTCGTCTTCCCCTTCTCCGAGGCGGCAGATGAACGCCCACGCCTTGAGGAACGTGGTGGAGGTCTGCCCATCAAGGATGGCGTGGTGCGTAGCGATGCCGACGGAGAACCCCCTGTTCCCAAACGCCGTCACCTGCAACGCCACGATCTCAGCCTCCGTGTCGGTGGCCATTAGCTTCGGCACCAGTGGATGAGACTCCGTGACATCCTTTGGGGCGTACCCAGAGATCCGGTCAAAGTCGGCGTCGGACACGGCAACAGTGAGGGACACGCCGGCGGCGCCATGGTTAATTTGGAGGATGGGTTCGTCGGCGGAGGGAGGCCAGGTGAGAGTTCCGGTGAGGGGGAGATATTTGCCGAGCGCCAGAGCGAGCGAGCGTTTGAGCTTAGGAAGTACGACATCGGAAAAGGCATTTTTCGGGGACGGGTTGGTGATATGGTAGAAGAGCAGGCGTTGTGTCGGTGGGAAGTTGAGCCAATGAATGTCGAACAGAGTTAGCGGAATAGACTGGATGGCTGCGGTTTCCGGCGAAATGTTCGCCGGAGCTACCCGGGTGACTTCCAGTACCTTAACGTTGTCGTTTGCTGGCACCATGTCAATGGAGAGAGAGAGATGAGGAATTCGCCATCTCTGCGGCTCCACTTTATAGATTGTAAAACTTTGTGAAGCAATCAATAGTGTAAACCTGGAAGCTTCCGAGAAAAGCAGCGCGACGCAAGCGGCTACGTTGACGTCATATTGTCATACGAGGGAGGTAATCATTAGCCACGAGCAGGATACATTAAAAAATTCGAAGTCATCTGCGCTGCTGCATCCAAAAGGATAACGAGACTCAGGTCTCAGAAGCTCTTATCATCTTACGGGTTTACGCGATAATGAGACTCAGAAGCTCCGTTTACGTCGAATTAAATTATTTTAATTAATTATAATAAATAAATAACTTTTTATGCTAAAACCCAATAAAAATGGTATTTGCAAAAATATTGTGTTTTCTTCCTTAAAATTAATTAAAATTTAACGTGCAGTGCACCACATCTGAGACAAAAAAAGAAAACGGGAAAGTGAGGGAGGGGCCTCGAGCAGTGCATCTGAACAGAAGGAGGTATAAGTATGGCTAAAAATATGAATTCGAAGGCAAAAGAGTACGTTTTTTGTAATCGGAGAGCAGCAAACCCCCTATGGGAGTAGCTCCATGCGTCTCGTCCATACATACAAATAAAAAAATGAACCCAAATCGGACCACTGTGCGCAAAGTTATGACCGTTTGAGGTTTACATTGGAAATTGCAGTTGACGGAACCTAGAAACCCATAGATCTGCCTGTGGGAGAGATAATCGATGCCTGCTCGAGGCTTGCTCAAGCCTCAAACTCGAGTTATTTGCGCCCTGATTGAGACTACTCGAGGCTTGCTTGATGGTCGAATTAAATTATTTTAATTAATTATATAAATAAATAATTTCTTATGCTAAAACGAAGAAAAATGATATTTGCAATCGGTAATGCGTTTCCGGCTGATGTAACAATTTTTATGTTAGCAAAGTTCTTAAAATTTATCGTGCAGTACATCACATCTGAGAGAGAAAGCAGGGGAGTGAGGGAGAGGCCTCGAGCAGTGTATTTGGACAAAAGGAGATAGAAGCATGGCTAAAAATATGAATTTGGAGGCAAAAGAGTATTTTTATTTTTTTTTGAAAACTGAAAACTGGAAAACCCCCTACGGGAGTAGCTCTGTGCGTTTCGTCCATACCTACAAATAAAAAAATGTCTAAATTGGATCATTGTGCGCAAAGTTATGACTGTTTGAAGTTTTCATTGGAAATTAGAGTTGATGGAACTCAGAAACCCATAGATCTGCCCGTGTGAGAGATAATCGATGATTGCTCAAGCCTTGCTGGAGACCTACTCGAGGCTTGTTTGAGCCTCAAGCTCGAGCAGGTCTTGAGCAAAGCTCAGCATTTACAACAGATGCTGCTTGAGCCCTGCTTAAGACTTTCTCGAGTAGGAGCTCGACCACCGTCTGCAACATATGTTCTCGAGCCCCTGCTCGAATCTCGCTTGACGTCTGCTCAAGATTGATGCTCGAACAATGATCCTAGAGTGCACCGAAGCGTGATAAAAGATACTGATGTGGCTTATTACATGTCCGCCGGGAACGCAAAGATGCCGCAACGCCCGTTGTACCTAGCAATGTTCAAAACTGAAGCGATACAATTTTGAGATGCACCCAATAACTACAAGACTTTAAAAAATTTATAATGTTGGCTATAAAATTCCAAAAAGATAGTAAGGGTCACTCTTTCCTTTTAATTATTTGTAACGGTTTTCTTCACCTTTTTTTTTTCAGAGCTTTTTTTATATCTTTTCATGTTTACTTTATCTAATTTATTAATTTGGTTAGATGACCTATTATTACATAGGCCAAAAAAATTGTTTGGTTTTGATAAGGTTTCCTTTTCACGTTTTTATTATTGTTAGTCATACGTTTTTTTTATTTTCATTATGCTTTGTAGAAGTTCTTTGATTTGTTTTATATAATTTATTTTGATCTTGTTATGATCTTTATGTTTGGAGAAAATCAATTGATGAATGATTTGAAAATTATAAAGACCTTTAATGCATTGGATAAAACATTATTGAAATGTCATAATAGAGTTATCACATAACTGCAACGAAAATGGACTTTAAAAACTTTAATCCAACAATTAAATATCCGAATCTAAACATAAATCAATTGTTACAATTCCACACAAAAAAGAGAGTTAAGAACCATTTACCTCAAACTTGAAAAGGCAAAAACTTTCTTCTTCCTCTTCCTTTAACCCCAATGTCGCAATTAAACTTTGATCGTCTTTGTCCTTTGGGGATGCAATCACCACTTGGCTTATATGTTACTCACCTTCCTAAAGAGTATAGGGTTGTGACACCCTTGAATCAAGGTACAAGACACTAAAACCTAGTATGGATGGCCATCCTCCCTCTCTCATTGTTGTCCCCTTTTGTTATTTATTTCTTCTCTCTCTCTCTCTCTCTCTCTCTCTCTCTCTCTCTCTCTCTCTCTCTCTCTCTCTCTAACCTAAGCGATTAGTTATATATATATATTAGGATTTTTCCCGTGCTATTACGCATTTACCCATTTAATTAAAAAATAAAAAAAATACAAATTTAAATAAATTTGCAATTACACAAAATTCATAATTATTCATCTAATCACATTAAATGAATACATATATTTATTGAATATTATTATTTATTTAATCTAATTAAATAAATAACCATTCATCATGTATATATTTAGCTCTTATACACACACACACACACATACACACGTAAATAGATGTCAAGAAACCAACTCCTAGGGAGAACTAAAAAATTATCCTACAAAAATTACAATACTCCATACAAATGAATGGTGTTAATCAGGGAGACCAAAATGGATCTACTTAATCGAAGCTCCAATTAATAATATTTAATCAATTAATCTTATTAATCAAATAAATTATTATTTATTAGTTTTAATCAGAACCACGACCCGGCACTGAAATCGCATTATAAAATTAAGTGGATATATTTACAAAAATTCACGACAAAGAATTTGTTCACCGATATAACTAATTGTTATGTGATATGATTCTATACTATGATATTCATAATTAGAGATATGTATCAAAAGATTCCGT
The DNA here is from genome assembly GCA_023512835.1 of Taxillus chinensis. NCBI lineage: Eukaryota > Viridiplantae > Streptophyta > Magnoliopsida > Santalales > Loranthaceae > Taxillus > Taxillus chinensis. Next base: position 34,899,982 of record CM042085.1, read on the forward strand.
TCAACCTCTTTGATTACATCTTTATCTATGTGTTACTTTTAATTCTCTAATAGGTGACTCATTCATAATGAAATCATAAATTAGGATTTATAATAAATTACATTCAATATAGCTACAAACGTTTGATTCACCCAAGAATCGTGAATTAAACATCATGAGAATATTATTATTTTTTGCATAGCAAAGCAGTGAATTTCACGCACCGACATGACACTCCCATTATCTATAATATTATGTCTCTAAGATATCGAAGTATAAGTCAAAAGACATAGATTATATATATGAGTTAATTAAACGTTTGGATTACAATCAATCCATAAATCAACCATTTAATAATGTAATACATAAATTTTCATGTTATGAAATGGACATTATTTGAAGAACTCATTCTAACATGGTTTTATTTCATATGTATAATTACATAAAGGTGCCACTATTTGTGAAGTATTTACAATGAACTTAGATTAGATCACTCTCACTACGAAAATAGTTTATAACACAATCTTATCAGAATAGAGTGCTCATTCATTGATTATGCATCAAATTTATACTTAGTTTGATTAATAGATCTATTGTATGTGTCACATACATACATAGTAATAGACTTTAATAAGTAAATGGACATCATGATACTTGACCATAAAAGAAAACACAAAAATACAATCTAATAAATACTTAAACAATATATATTTCAATTAATCAGAAAGCCTTTATAGTATTATGATTACACACTGCTATATATAACATTATCTTAATAAGAACATATTGTCAATCGAATTAATAATATGTTATGTTATGGTATCTGTTAGACCCCTTATTGTCTAGATTTGATGTTTATACTTGTTTGACAAGGCGAGAAGAGGACCATTGTCACGTCCCTAATTCCAGTTAACCAAAACGAGGCACGTGAATGTCTCATGCCCACACCTAATGAGTCAAGTGGTAAGTGACAAGCACCAATAGACACGCCACGGATGTTATTCCAAGTTGCCCTACACAATCATACGACATGTATTTCCTATACACTCCCAATGATAGACTTGCAACGTTAAATGTCTCAAAATTTAAATAAGCAATAACAATGTTAAATATAATTTCATACAATGTCCACGGACCCATATCTAGAAAATAAACAAAAGTCAACAACAAACAAAATAGAAGTCGAGTTTTTTCATCAAAACATGAAATGTAAATACCCTCGAGCTTCCTTTGGCTAATCCTGATCAACACCTATAAAATAGTTCAATAGTATACGGGTGAGCATAATTACCCAGTAGGTGAACCATAACTCCACACTATCCGTATAAACCAACCATATTTAGGATACTACGGACTCAAAGTGTATATATACTATGTATAGTGTCACAAGATTACCCAACTATAATTATTAATAAAGCAGTTTAGTATAAAAATAGTATAGATATAATCAAACATAAATCCAACTATCATGACCTATGTCACTCAGGGCTGTGGTTCAATAGTGGATCGTGACAACTAGTCTCAACTAATGTCATATGTAGGCACTATTACTCTAAATGTTGTGGTATCTTGAACCAATATCCTAAGCTTATGGCTCCCAAAGCTTGTAGCCAAACACATTCTAACTCAGCTATTGTTTCTAATGGCACCGGATGCCAAAACAAATCAACAAGTCACAATAGTCATTAATTACAACTCAACAGAATCAAAAGTTATAATAGTAGTTCTGTCACACCCCGGATTTCCAACCCACAGAAACCGGTTAGTGAATCCCCATGCCCACACCCGAAGGGACAAGGGGTTGGTGAGAACACCGAGAAAGGGACCTTAGCACGGGTGCCGTCCCTAAACCATATCACACATATACTAAATTCCCCCATGGGGTTACCACATAGTTTTTTTTTTTTACAATACAACAAAATAAACAGACACACACAAGGTCTTCACCTCTGGTGAACCTCCTAGCTCCTGTAAGCACATGAAACAAACAAAAACAAACACAACAGGAGGGGTGAGCAACCACAGCTCAGTAGGGATTATGTTTCCCCAACCCATCCCAACTCATAAACTAGTGTAGGCATGTGCTCGTATAATGCTACATATACATATATATCACCAACTCAATCATGTACACATATTGAAATGAAAGAAAACCTCTCAGGTAATCCCAAAACATTGCCTCTCGGGCCCGGGGGCCTTTAGGCATAATATTGCCTCTCAGGCACAATATTACCTCTCAGGCACAATAGCCTCTCAGGCTCTGAACAACACCTCCCAGGTCCTCAATAGTAGCCTCCCAAGCTTATCAAGATAGCCTCGCATGCCCACATGACCACTTGAGTTCACAACTCTATCCTTATGTCTTGACCAAGAGAGAGGATTCTCGTAGAAGCTATTTTCTTGAAATAAAATGTCCCGGCATTGGCTCCCCATAGCATAACTAAGATAATCTGATTTTTGGGAATTTTTCTGAGGGGTTTAACCCCACTTTCCAAAAAGTCACCACTACGAACTTTTGAAGATTTCCGGGATTTTACACTAAATCCCATTTTTCACATTTTGAAGGAGTGAGAATTAATTTTTCTAGTATTTTTCTTTGAATCCAAATGGGGGGTATTTCATTGTTTACATTGTAACTTAAGTATAATACTTACATGTGGAGAGGCATAAAGGTTTACAATATAAATGGTTCAGTCCAGTCAAATTGTATTTCGAAGGCCAAACGACATATTTTAATATGCCTTCACGATATTTCGAATCTCTTTTCATGGGTGCCTTCGACCCTCGAACCTACGCCGAACTACCTTCGAAGCCGTCAAACTACCCAGACGCCTTTTGAAACTCCTTGAAGTACCTTCAAACCTTTGAAACGATACTCAAAACCAGACATTCGACACTCGAAATTACACTACATCGAACCTACCTTCGAACCTTCAAAATGGGGTCAAATTCGAAATTTTCAAGGTCATTCTTGTTCTGCGTTTTATTTGGGGGGGGGGGCACAACGATTCATGTTCATCATCATTTTTCACGTTGTTCAACCTTAGAAACCTCCGCGTCGACACCCCAGCCCTCCAGACCTTTTGAAATCTCATAAAACTCATACCTAATAATATATATTAGGTTTTAAATTACGTCTTACCACTCAAAAGACATTATGCATGCAAATAACAAGATTCAACCCAAAATTGGTTTTTTCCCCAAAACTTAGGGTTCATCCAAATTCCACGAATTTGGGGTTAATTCGCATGGTTTAGCTACTCTAGCAAGTAGAATCAACAAATAAGAGTGAGAATAACAAATCCTTACCTCGAATGTGGGCTATTTGAGTCCGGATCATCCAAAAGCTCTTGGTTCTCCTCCGATGTGCTCTCTCTCTCTCTCTTTCTCTCTCTTCGTGTCTCACGCACCACAAAAGCAAATTAAGGGTTTCTCCCCTCTTTTCTCTATTTATACTTCATTCATTTCTTAAAATACCAACTTTACCCTCATAAGGCCCAAACTCCAAATTGAACTCTGAATTGAGCCTAATTATAGTCAAAATGCTCCGTTTGATGAGCACATTCTTGTTTATATACTGTTAGCCCTCAATATACACTCTATCACATGACTATCTCCGAGAACCTCAAATACGGGTCATTACAAGTTCAAGCAAATTATACCTATCAATTCATACCAAGAGATCATATATCACCAAAGGGGGCTTTGAGCCTATAAATCAATCTGGGGAAACCCCCCAAAGGTTGCACAAACAACAAGAATTGAGGCGGGAGATGCATAACTACATGAAAAGAAGTCGATACACACGGGGGGGGGGGGTTTGGGGGGGATTAGTAGCGAAAGGCATCACTCCAAGCCACCCATAGTCTGATATTGTTTCGCTTTGAGCCATTGCCTACACTGTAACGACCCGTGTTTGGGATTTAAGGAGTTAGTCATTTGTGCATTTGGGCAAGAGCTTTTGTCCAGACGGTGTGCGGGGAGGTCCGAGGGCACAACGCCTCGGCGGGGGTCTCGCTGCCCGGTCAGCAAGCATGGATCAAGGGGGCAATGCCCCTTGTGGGGATTCCGGGGTAGTGAACCGGAAGCCAAATTATTTTGAAGAAGCTAAGATGAATTTTTGTGTGAAGACCTAGTTGATGCATCCTTGGTCGATGTGGGAGTGGTCAACGTGGTCGACCTGGCATGGTGAGTGGTTGATGCCGACCAGAGGAGATTCCAGAGCGTTTGGTCGATACGAGATGAATTTCGATGTGTGGTGGATGTATGGTTGACGTGGTCAAGGTCGACTAGAGCAGTTTCACGAGAGCTTTCCCATGTGTGTTGGTTGACGTGGAAAATGATCGACTTATCCTCCACCCGGTCGGAGCAAACACTACCATGGCTCCCGCTCATACTCGGTACCGTCTTGGATCCCTGAGTGCCAAATTCTTCCCTCTTCGCCATCTCACCGATTCCGGAAGAACTCATCTTGGAAGAGTTGCAAGAACTCCTCCCAAAACATGAGTTGCGGCAGGCTCCCCGACACTCGTCCACCACTCCAAAGCGTCCCCCTCTAGTCGCCGAATGCCGGTCGCACTTTTTTTCTCCCCCCGGGCAGGAGAAAGGAGAACACATGCTCAATCGCCTCAACCACCGCTCGCCTACCCCAGGATCTTCCTCCCCTTAAATCGCGGAGGTTGTTCCTTCGGAACCGTGTCACCACGTCATCCTCTGCACGGGTCGGTACACCACCCGGCGAACTCTCACGCTCACGAGGCGGCTCGCCTGCGGTGGTTGGGGGGTGGTGGTGGCACCACCGCCGTGCCGCCATCTCAGGGGGGCGGCGCACCTCCTCCCGAACGTCTTGGGTCTCGTACCTCCAGCCTTCTTGGTGCGAGACAGGGCTTGCCCTCCAGCGGATGGTCGCGCCCCGGATCCCTCATGGGGGGATGCTTTTGGACGACGTGTCCTCCTCGTGGCATTCTTACTAAATAAGTTAGCAAATGTCGGAGAATTTTGACTAATACATCATATTTTTATGTGATTTTAGAGTTGCACATTTCACTTAATCATGTGATCTTATCAAAGCTTTAGGCCAAGTCAACTAGTGCCCAATGCCAATGCAGCAAATCATCACAAAGATGGAGAAGAGAGAGACCATGAGAGAAGAGACTCAAGATAACCAAGTCCGCCCACCTAGCTAGAACCAGACCCATGCTCGATACCATATTGTCACGCCCCGGTTCCAACCCGAGGAAACCGGCACGTGACTCCCTTTACCCACACGGAGGGCAAAGGGGTTAGGATACAAACCAAGAGGGGGGGGGGGGGGGGGGGGGGGGGGGGGGGGGGGGGGGGGGGGGCGGGGGGGGGGGGGGGGGGGGAGAGGGGGGGGGGATTTTTTTTTTTAAACATCCCAAACACATTCAAGAATGTAATATTTATAAAAATATTCCATACCGGTTTATTACAACTGCATTCTTTTTTAAATTAAATTATAAAAAAAAAAAAAAAATAAAAAAAATAAAAAAAAAAATAACAATTTTATTTTTATTTTTTCTATTAAAAAAAACAACATAAATGGAAGAAAAAGGAAAAGGCACTTCATCGGAGTCCCCGGAGCAAACACAAGAGGGAGCAAAGGAAGATCTTTCTCCTAGGACATGCATGTGCACGGTGCGGGACGTGTTACAACACTCATCAAACAATAACAAACCAACAGTACAATTGAGGTCCACCACACAAAACACAAGGGATTTTGTAACCCCTCTTCAGGCCAAGTGATTTAACCCGCGTCTTGCAACGTTCTTTAAACCCCTCTAGGGCTAGATATTGAGGCGCCCCCCCACCCCCCCCCCCCCACCCCCCCCCCCCCCCCGGGCCCCCCCCCCCCCCCCCAACACCACAACACAAAGCAACACACACACACCCCAACCAACCAGCAACCCAAGTATATGGATATATGTATGGGCTATATATACGTCAAATTCATATATGTGTGATCACCTATATGAATTTGGCCTTCAATGGCATGTTATGTTTGTGGATGTTGATGAGTCCGGAGGTTAGTGGGGATAACAGAGGTTATTTCATGGTAGCGCCCCCCCCCCCCCGGCGGGCCCGGGGCCCCCCCTCCTCTAGATATGGAGGACATCAAAACGACGTAGTTTTGATTAAGTGAATGCCAGGATCAAAACGACGAGTTGTCACACAAGTTACCACCTTTCCGACCCAACTTTGTCCTGTGGGTTCCTTAAATGGCAAAACCAAGGGAACTGGCGCACGTCATTCATGGCAGTTTTGTGGCTAGCAAAGCACCCAAACTTTACCCCAAGTCTCCTTGCATCTTGGAGACCTTGGGAAGTTGCAGAAGAGTTGTGGTTGAGAACATACTATGTGCGATATAATCTAATTATAGAACTCGTGTGATGAATGTTCTTGACATATATGTGTGTGATCGCGACTTGTGCGGGCTTTGAGCAAGCTCCGCACCTTCCAGGGCAGAATGTACCCTATCTTGAAGTGTTGGTCAATGTGGGTGTCTATCGGTGCGAAGGGTTCGATCCCTTGGTGCTTTTGGTCGACGTCGTCCTTATGTTAGGAATTTTAGGTTATTTTAGGTATTATTTTTGGTTTTTTTTTTGGGAGTTGGGGGGGGGAAGAGAGAGAGAGAGAGAGAGAGAGAGAGAGAGAGATCTCCGTCGGTTCGATCGTTGCTGCTGCATTCTTGGAAGAGGGAGGCACTTATCGGAGTGGAGCAAGAAGCAAGGAAGATCTTTCAAGCCGAAACCCTAATGCAGCCAAGTTTGAGGTAGGGATTTTGTACCTCTCTTGAACGTATTCTAGGGTTAGATATTGAGGTATATGATATATGTATGTATATATGTAAATTCATATATGTGTGATCTCCTATATGAATGTTGGCCTTCATTGGCATGTTATGTTTGTGGATGTTGATGAGTCCGGGGTTAGTGGGGATAACGAGGTTATTTCATGGTAGTAGATTATGGAGGCAGTTGGAGTGTCCGTTTTATTTGTCTTGTGGTCGCGTTCATTCATGGTAGTTTTGTGGTAGAGTCTCGTCGGAAACCTTGGGAATTGTAGAAGAGTTGTGGTTGAGAACATACTATGTGGATATAATCTAATTATAGCTCGTGTGATGAATGTTGAATATATGTGTTTATTTGATGTGTTGTACTATGTATTATTGTGTTGTACTATGTGGAATTATGGTTGTGGTAGCTAATGTGGCTGTGGTAGCCAGTGTGGTTGTGGTTGTGGTAGCCTATGTGTGGTAGTCGGTGGCTATGGTGGTAGCTGTGATGTGGTTGTGGTAAGCCATGTGGCTGTGGCTATGGTAGCCTGTATAGCTGTGGTAGCCTGTGTGGCTGTGGTTGTGATTGTGTGGCTTACTCATGTGTTATTTCATTTATGAGGACCATTAAGTGAAAATGCTAATTATAAACTGTTTGGGTATTATTGCCATGACACTGCACATACGCACTCAACATATAGATATTAGGAGCATGGGATGGGTCGGGGAGACATGATCCCTACTGAGCTGTGGTTGCTTACCTCTCCTGTTGTGATTTGTTTCTTTTCAGGAACCTACATGTGTTAGGTGGAACACCAAGGTGGAAGGCCAAGTTTATTGTTTTGTTGCTTTTTATATTATGTTATTTTGAGGAAACTAATGTAACCCCAATGGGGAAATGGTGTAAAAGATATTTGAATATAATAAACACATGTGGTTTGACTTGTGAACATTTGTTGTGTTTATTTGTGATGATCTATGTGGTATCGTTTAACTCAACCCCTTGCCCACTGGGTGGGTAAAAGGTAGTCATGAACCGGCTTCCTCGGGTTAGAAATTTGGGGTGTGACACGCACAACTTTTGTTCTTGGTAGTGTCCATTGGAACCTCAAAACACGTCGTGCTAGAGAGGTATCCACACCCTCCTTATGAGGCGCACTTCGTGTCATGCCCCGGATTTCCCAACACTGAAAAACTGATTAGTGATGCCCCATGCCTCACACCTAGGAGGACAAGGGGTGGGTGAATGGTCACCTAATAGGGCTCCCACAAGGGTGCTTCCCCAAACCTACTACAATCTCATACCTGACATGCACAAACATACATAAACCATTCCATGTAACAAAACTATATCACATAATAAATAGGGTCACTAGCCCCAAGACATGGTGTCACTATTAAATACACCAATCTGAAGTAAATACATGAATCTCAGTCTCATCAATCACAATGTCTTAAAAAAATAACAAATCAAACACATGTTTCCATAGCGGTGAAGTCTCCTAATGCCAGCTAGGTCCTGCAGAAAAAGATATTAAAGATGGGTGAGTAAACTATAGCTTAGTGGGGCTTTGCCTCCCTAGAACAACCCAAAATCTCCTCCACAATATGAACTGTGTGAATATATGTGCTATGTAGTGTAATTAAAATAATAATAAACAACACATGTGGTTCCCTCAATGGAACCTCAATACTCGAGTCCACTCTTGGACCGTCCCCTCAATGGGACCTCAATAACTCATGTCCATCCCATGGACTGTTCCCTTAATGGAACTTTAATATCTCATGTCCATCCTATGGACTGTTCCCTCAATGAAACCTCAATACCTCATGTCCATCCCATGGACCGTCCCCTCAATGGGACCTCAATTCCACACATCCAAGCAAATAGCAAAAAACACAAGCATCTCATGGAACATATCTTTTTAAGAACGATAATTCTCGTGCATGTACCCAAATACACAATGCACCTCAATATATTTTCATAGTATCTCTATTTCATGTTTTCTAACATGAAACACACATGTGTGTGTATACACACACACACAAAACACAATATGCACACATTCACGTATACCAATGTATACATCTCAATACCATGTATCACAACACAGTCTCTCCAAATTCATGATAAAATAACAATATTATAACATTTCCCAACCATTGAAATAGACTGAAGATGACAGAACCACCTATCTCTGCTGAAAAAACGAATTGAAATATTTGTCCTTCGCGTTCTCGATCCAAGAATACCTCCTACACCACCTTCTCTCTCTCTAAAACATGACCGGCGACTGCTAGGGTTCTTTTCCCAAAAATACAAAATAAAATACAAAGAAGACACAAAAAGACACGTTGTACCTAGTCAACACGGCCCAAAACGCATGTTGACCATGGCGTCAACCGCGTCAACCACCGCATCGACCATGACATCGACCACGCGATGACTATCCTTTACATCGAGCATCCCCCTTTGCTGCCTCTTGTTGCAATCCAAAATACTAGAAAATACATATCAAAAACTAGGATTTTAGAACCCTAAGGCACTTTCCAACCTCTAATTATCAGGACTAGGACACGGGTCCTCACACTTCGTTCTGCCCTCAGTCCAATGTGGGACTTGTGAAATCCATAGACTCTACAATCCACCCCCCCTAGGAGGCCCACGCCACCACGGGACTATGGCACACCGATTTGGATCCCCGGCTTTGATACCATCTATAACAGTCCAAGCCACCTATAACTCGATATTGTTCCGCTTTGGGCCACTGACCACATGACTTTTGTTTTTGGTAATGTCCACTAGTACCCCAAAATGCTTCGTGTTAGAGAGGTATCCATACCTTCATTATGAGGTGCGCTTCGTTCTCTCTCCAGTCCAATGTGAACTTGTGAAATCCATGGACTCCACACACACAAACAGGAGAAATATGCCTAGTTGTCTGCGGTGGGCCTTGGACTGGCCATGGCTGGTCCTCACTATAACGATTTGCCACGGTGGAAATATGTAGGTCACATCTGATTTTATCAATCACCAAATTTTGCTCTCTTTACGTCATGGTGGACTAGAATACTAGACACAGTTGATTACAACTCCTCATCAAAAATCCTTTTATCGGCCATGGCAAAAAGGAGTCCAGTCGTAGCCGACTATCGACTAATTCAGTTTCCACACGTTGCAGTTTACCTCTCAACCTACAATGTAATCCTAAGGCTCTTGGCTTTCAAGACTCAACTTTTAGGCTCTAAAACAACCCTCTAAACCTAAGATGAACATATTATACTTGTATTTCAAGAGAGAGTAGTCAAACACCAACCCTAACTCAATTTTCAAATCTAAATGTTGTTTTTCCCAAAACCTATCTCAGTTTCATGCATTGAAAGTTTGATTTCTAATTTTAATTAATAGAGAGAAGATGAGGAGAGATAGAAACACCCACCTTTGGCCTTTCAGAGGGACTAAACTTGCAAGAACAGTTTAGAATTGGCGAAGAATGACGAAGACGGCTAGGGTTTACCCAAGAAGAGTTACAATGAAAATAATAAAACCTCTGAATCCTATTTTTAATTAGAATTCATCCAGCTCCTCAATTATTTCCAAAAAAACCTTTATAATTTTATTTTTTCACTTATTAACCCTTAATTTAACTCTAAAAAATTACCAAATAGCCCTTGAAGGCTTTCACCCGTTAAATTAGGCCCAAATATAGTCAAAGTAACTGTATTAAATGTATAGTATGAGGACCTTGCAAGTCCCACATAAGCTAGAGAGGAGAACGAAGCGTGCCTCTTAAGAGGGCGTGGAGACCTCTCCTAGCATGAGGCCTTTTGGGGTGCCCGTGTAGCACTGGCAAGAACAAAACCAAGGATTGGGCTTGGGCCCTGAATCAGACAATATCGTGCTACGGGAGACTTGGGCTGTTATATTAAAGGCCACATTCCAAAAATAACATTCTATTTTTCACTTATTAATTTTTTGTTGGTATAGACCTATGGGTTATGCTTGATTGGTTATGTGGATTTGATAGTTATGTTTTGGCTAAGATCTTCTATGTGTATTCATATAGCCAATAACACCTAGGTGAAGCGTGAGGGGTAAGGAACTAGCTGTGGAATCCCCAATTAATTCAAAACAGTTAAGATAAGGTTCCCAAGTGCCAAGGGAAATGGACTTCACCTAAATCTTGGGTTAGCTCTAGGGCACCATTCAGGAGACCATGCGAGTGGTAGTGCAAATAGAGATACAGAGGCAATAGCCAGTAGTGCACCAGTAGCCAACACCATAGGAGCACGTTTGAGAAGTGCATCAACACGAGGTTGTAGGAGATCCTATGCCTAATAGATTAGGTTAGTCAGTTTGATAAGAGGAAGCTGACAAAGTTTGAAGCTTGCAAGTAACTTAAGGATGTTGAGGAGTGGATCAAGTGGACTAAGGAGATTTTTGAGTTGATACAAGTTCCAGAGGGGCTCAAGGTTTGCTTGGCTACACACTATTTGGTTCGTGGAGCCCAACGATGGTGGGAATCCATGAGGTAAGTTCATGGGTATCATCTGACTTGGGATGAATTTGTTGATCTCTTCTACGATGAGTGATTCCCTCGATCAATATAGAGAGCTCGAAGGAGAGAATATTACATTTTGGAGCAAGGTGGTGAGATAGTGGCTGAGTATCTGTAGTCATTCACAGATTTGGGCCGATATGCTCCTGATGCATGGCAAACCGAGAAATTCAAGACTTAGGACTTCATTGATGGACTGAGTCTAGCTATCAGGCGAGGGATTAATTTGATGGAGCTAACCACATATAAAGATGTAGTGAACAAGGCAATCATTGTGGAGTGTGACCTAGACTCGATGAGGAACCGGTGATCAACAGGAGCTGGAGGGCCTAGTTATAAGAGGCCAAGGGAGGAAACTAGAAGTGGCCAGACAGATCGAAGACTAGTGCCTAGACTTTTGACTACCTCAAGAGCTTTAGGAGGCAACAACACCATCAGGATATGGGGAAACTATTGAGGTTATGGGCTTCCAAGCCACAGGGAGCGGGATTGCAGGAAAAAGAACTTGCAGTGTTACAAGTGTAAGCAGATGGGGTATTCAAAGAAGATTTGTCTTATGGCAGCCTCCACCAATGTGGTTAGGCCACAACATCCCCATGATTTGGCTCAGAGGAGCACGGCCACATGTCAGCGACCAGCGCAGCCAGCCCCAGGGTGATCTTCATAAAGCAATCCCAGCGAGAGGTTTAGGGACCAATTCAGAGGGGCCAACCAAACAGGGCTCCAGTTGACTGGGTATGGAAGTGTGCAGCGTGGGCGGACTTTTGCTATTGTGGACCAAGAGGATAGAGTACTCCCAATGGGCGAGGCTGGTCAAAGATCGTCTGCAGTTTGAGGTACAACTTTTATTTCTCATACGATTTGTACTTTTCTGATTGACACTAGTGCCACACACTCGTTTATTGCACATGTCATAGTAGAGGGTCTAGATTTGTAGTGTGAGGTGATTGATTAACCCTTAGTGGTTGGGTGGTTCTTGGAGATAGATTTGAGGTTTGTGTATCATTAGTTGTGTGTGTGAGGGAGGTTGATATTCCAAAGACAGCTTTCAGTTGCTATTATGAGCACTATGAGTGGCTGGTGATGCCATTTGGGATCACGAATGCAATTGCGGTGTTCATGGGCCTAATGAACCAACTCTTCACTCCTACCTAGATTTATTTGTGGTGGTCTTTATTGATGATATCTTGGTGTATTTTTCTACTAAGAATGAGCATGAAGGGCATCTACATGTAGTGTTACAAACATTACGAGAATACAAGTTGTATGCCAAATTAAGCAAGTGCAATTTTTGGATCTAAGAGGTGAAATTTTTGGGGCTTGTGGTATCTTCGTAGGTATTACAATAGACCCTAAAAAGGTGAAAGCAGTGAAATCATGGAAAAGGCCAACTAGTGTGTTTGAGATTAAGAGTTTTCTTGGCTTTATAGGATACTACATGCGGTTTGTGAAGAACTTCTCTCGTTTGGCCGCCCCTATGACAAATCTGACTAAAAAGGGAGTCCATTTTGAGTGATCTGATGTGTGTGAGCAGGCATTTGTTAAGTTGAAGGATTTGTTGACTTTAGTAGCCCCTATTCTTATTCTCCCACAAGAGGATGTCTCCTATGAAGTTTATTATGATGCTTCAAGAGTTGGGTTGGGATGTGTTCTCATGCAGGAGGGGCAGGTGATTGCTTATGGGTCTAGGCAGTTGTGACCTCACAAACAGAACTACCCTATACATGATTTGGAGTTAGATGCAGTAATTTTTGCCTCGAAGATCTGGCAACATTATTTGTTGGGGGGAGAAATTTGTGTTATATACAGACCATAAGAGTCTCCGATATATTTTCTCCTAGCGGGACCTCAACCTGAGAAAATGACGATGGGTGAAGTACATGTAACAATTCCATTTTGATTTGTTGTACATACCTGGGAAGGGTAATAAAGTGGTTAATGCTTTGAGCTGGAAAAATAGTGTTGTTGTCGTCCATTGTGCTCTCAAGGAGTGGGAAATAATGGGACAGTTGGCTAACATAAGATTACATCCAATGAATAATGATGAGTATGATACTCTCAGTGCTATTGGGGCTATTTCTGAGTTACATCATTGGATTATTGATGCTCAATTGGGTGATGTCAATTGTGAATTCCTTTGAGATAGGATTCAGCAGGGAGGTTTGTCTTCTGATTGGACTGAAGATTCTAATCATGTCTTATGGTTTCAGGGATGATTGATTGTACTGCAACCTCTTCAGGGGGAGGTCTAGAGTGAATTTCATCATTCAAGATTTGATGTTTATCTTAGAGGAATAAAGATGTATCATGCTATAAGAAAGCAATTTTGGTGGTTAAGTATGAAAAAGGTAGTAATTGTGTTAGAACTTTGAGTTGACGGAGATAGATTTATGGAAAAAAAACTCTTAGTTTCGATAAAGCTATTAGTGCATGAATTGAACTAAGTGTGCTAAAAAACAATCGATTCTCTGATTGGGTCAAGTTTGGTATTTACATTTGAATCAAACTATTTCGAATAATCGAAGAACATAATTGAAGATATTCAAACATTAACTCGAAGTGGTTTACCAATCACATAGCCATGATAGTACTTATAAGCTTTTGGATGTTGTTTCGAACATACTGTGAAGATTCAAAGATAGGTTCAAAGACAGACTTCAAGACAAATATGAAGCCAAACTAGAAGGAGGATTCAAGACTTGAGGATTTGAGACTTGAAGACACATTTGAAGACACATTCGAAGACATATTTAAAGACACATTCAAAAACACATTCGAATAAGAGCTGTCAATAGAGTTGATGCCAAAGAGTCAAAGCAATACTTGAAGGTGCTTGATTTTGATGGTTCATGGGAGAATCATCTTCCATTGGTAGAGTTTTCCTATAATAATAGTTATCAGGCTACTATTGGGATGACTCCATATGAGGCATTGTATTAACGACCTTGTAGATCTCTGTTATGTTGGGCATAGTCAAGAGAGGTTGTCACACTTGGTCCTGATATGGTACGAAAAACAACTAAAGTGGCACACTTGATTTGCTAGCGAATTTTGACAACTTAAAGTTGACATAAGTCATATGTTGATCAGTGGCATCAACCATTGCAATTCGTTTTTGGCGATCTTGTGTTCTTGCTAGTTTTGCCACAGCGTGGGCATAGGAGGTTTGGACGTGGGTCTAAACTATCACCTCGATTTGTTGGGCCTTTTGAGATTATGGTGACGATTGGGCCACTTGCTTAACGACTAGCTTTACCCCCTAAGTTTGCTAGAGTCCATGATGCTTTTCATGGTTCACAATTGCAAAAGTATTATCCAATTCTAGATTGTTCTTGCAAGTTTAATCCATCCGGAAGGCCAGAGGTAGGTGGTTATGTCTCTTCTCATCATGAAACTTAGATAAGTTGCCGAAAAAAATGTTTAGATCTAAAAATTGAGTTAGGGTTGGTGTTTGACTATCTTTTTTTGAAATACAGGTATAATATGTTCATCTAAGGTTTAAAGGGTTATTTAAGAGCCTAAGAGTTGAGTCTTAAGAGCCTTAGGGTTGCGTTACAGGTTGAGAGGCAGACTGCAACACGTGGAAACAAAATCAATTGACAGTGGGCCATGACCGGACTCCTTTTCGCTACGGTTGACAAAAGGATTTCGGTGAGGAGCTATAGACTAGCCATGGCCAGTATTCTAGTCCACCGCGACTTACAAAGAGCAAAATTTGGTGTCTGATGAAATTGGTCGGGCACTAGCATATTTCCGCCAGGGCTGACTGTTGTAGTAAGAAATAGTCACGGCCAGCCAAGCATATTTTGCCTGTTTGTGTGTGACCCATGTAGTTGTACATACTGCCTCAGTTCTTATTGTTTGTGTGACGTTTGCGAGGTTTCCCTTGATTGATTTATAGGCTCAAAGCCACCTTTAATTTGGTGATATTTGATGTCTTGGTATGAATTGATAGGTAGAATTTGCTTAAACTACTATTGTAGCTTTTGATTCTGTTGAGTTGTAATTATTGTCTGTTGTGACTTTTTGATCTGTCTTGGCATCCAGTTCCATTGGAAACACTAGCTGAGGTTAGAATATGTTTGGCTGCAGGCTCTGGGAGCCATAAGTTTAGGCTGTTGGTTTAGGATACCACAGCATTCAGAGACAATAGTGCTTACAGGCGACACTAGTTGAGACTAGTTGGCACGGCCCACTATCGAACCACAACCTTGAGTGGCATAGGTCATGATAGTTCGATTTATGTTTGATTATATTTATACTGTTTGTATACTAAATTGGTCTATTGACAATTATGGTTGGGTAATCTTGTGACACTACACAGAGCATATATACACTCTGAGCACGTAGTATCCTAGACAAGGTTGCATAGTAGGGTTGGTGTGGACTTGTAGTTCACCTATTAGGTAATTATGTGTAGGTCCCAAAGTAAGTCTAGAGGGGGGGGGTGAATAGACATTTTTTGTGCAGAAGCTAATGAACGATAGCTGGTAAAGGTATACAAGTGATGACTATGATATGATATTGATGGAGAAGACGACAAGATTGTTTATGAGTGTTTATGAGATATCAAATAGATCTGAGATGAATAAATGTTCTTGAAGTGACAGATCTCAGATTCAATGAGAATGTTCCAACTGATGTTTATATGGAGAGATAAACACCGTTTGGAGTGTTCTTAGGATACATTGTTGATTGTGGATGAAGAACGTAGAGATTAACAAAATGATTGTATTGGATCTTTGAACTAGAAGTGTAAGATGATTCTTCATAGATTGTTCTTGTTCTTCATGCGCACAGCACTTAGAAGTATTTTCTCACTGTTTTTCTCTCTTGCGTTGGAACTCTTGAGTTGATTCTGCAAATGCATGTCAGAATTCTATATGTTTATTTGGGAGTTCCAAGTCCTCACTTTATGTGAGAGTTGATAGATTAATACTTTTAACCATGTGAGATATTAATTTAAGGTTGAAAGTGCGTGTGCGCGATACAGTCCATCTCGATAGACTGACTTCCCGCCATTAAAATGCGGAAGTACAGGGGATGGGTTGATCTATTTATATCCTGCAGATCCGCTGCCCATGCTGGTATTTGCATGTCCATGCTCATTCTTTTGATCTTAGCCGTTCATCTGCTGATGGTGGTTGACAGTCATTAATGCGACAATAAATGCGCTTGGCTATTCAGAATGGCGCGGTTAAACTACACAAACCCTAGCTGATAATATCGCTAAGTGTTGATACTAAGTGTTGTGAGTTTGTCTCAATGGTAGGTGACTTGAAGATCTAGTGACTTGAAGATTTGGGGACTTGAAGATTTGGGTCGAGCCTATGGTTGTATGCAATGATGCTTTTGGCTTCGACGGCATTAGATTCTGCGAGTCTTTGACTCTTGGTTTCTTTGAGTCTCCATGGGTGGCATGTTTTAGGTCCGATTAAGTCATGAAAATCACTCTGTGATGTTTGAGTCTTCGACTCTTTAAGCTTGCGACTCTACAAGTCTTTGACTCTTTGCGTCGATGCTTAGAATGGTTATCGTGAAGAATTTGCTTAACCTCTACTTGTAGTTCTAGCTACGAGTCTTTGACTCTTGGCCTTCGAGTCACACTCAGTTTGCTTAATGTGGCTAAGACGTTCTTTGACCATTCTGTTCTTTGGGTCTACGAATGTATGTTGGATCTTCAACTCTGCAAGTCTACGATTCTCTGTGTACAATACTTTGCTCGTCACAGCAGATTATAGACTGAGTCTCCGTCTCTCCGAGTTTTTGACTCTATGGCTCTGATTCTTCGGCTTCGACTCTTGCCTTTCAAGTCTATGAGTCTTGGTTTTATTTATTGGCTGACAGCTTCTACGGATTAACTATCTTTGACTCTTTGACTCTCCGAGTCTACAACTCTACAAGTTTTGAGTCTCAGTTATAGTTCATTTGTTAGTTCTTGTAGTTCTATTCCCTTGACTCTTCAACCTTCGAGTCTTCGCGTCTCAGAATGTTTGTTAGTGGACAGAATTTGTGATTGTATGTCTTCAACTCTTCGACTCTTCGAGTCTCAGGTCAAATTATAGTTTATCAGTTTTCATTAGGGAATTTTCATTCACTCTTTAATTTTATGATCTTCGAGTCTTTGAGTTGCTTAGTTTCCTGTCACTCTATAATTACGACTTCTTTGACTCTACGAGTCTTTGAGTCATTTAAAGTTCGCGTAGTGACAGTTTTCTTTTCTTTGGACTTCGACTCTTCGACCCTTATACCTACGAATCTTCAAGTCACCAGACTTAGAGTAATTCGTGGCAGCTTCTCCAAATCATATGTTTCCCAACATTATGTTCACCCCCACACTGTCGAACTATTTTACAAGTGTTGATTGGGATTAGCCGAAGGAAGCTCAAGGGTCTTTACAGTTCATGTTTTGATGAAAAGACTTGACTTCTATTTTGTTTGGTGTTAACTTTTGTTTATTTTTCGAACATGGGTTCATGGACCTTGTATCGAATTATATTTAACATTGTTATAGATTATTTGAATTTTAAGACATTTATTGTTGCATGTCTATCATTGGGAGTGTACAAGAAATACACATGGTATGATTTTACATGGTAACTTGGGACAGTACCGTGATGGGTGTCTATTGGTGCTTGTCACCTATCCCTTGGCTCATCAAGTGTGGGAATGGGGTATTCGCGTGCATGGTTCTAGCTAACTGGAATTGAGGACATGACAACTTGGTATCGGAGCCAGGGCTCGGTTCAACTGTGCCAGTGATGACGCTAGGCTAGGGGTGGCAATTTTGCCCACCCCGCCATGCCACGCCATTGGGCTAGGCTCAGGTCATGCCCGACCTAACCCAACCCGACTTGACCCGACCTGCCTAAACTGGCGGGTTGGGGCGGGTTCAGGGTGGCTTATAAAATTTCAAGTTGGGTTCAGGTTGGGCAGTACTTGGGCTCAACCTGACTCGTTGCCATGCCTACTCTGCGTTGACCGACTCCTCTACTTCCATCAAGAAAAAGATGGATCTCGTGGCCTCGTTCGTTCATTCACTGTCGACTTCTTTCGCGGACTTGGCACACACGATAGCTCGCCCCCCTACTGCTCCTCGGCGATCTTCTAAAATGGCGGAGAACGTGTCATCTGATCATCCTGCACCTTCCTCCGCTCATGCTGAGAAGCGGCCTGCATCTTCACTGCATCCACTTTCGTGAGTTACCATTCCCGAACGTAGCCGTTTCTCTCAGTCTAGCTCCTCCAGTGCAGCTCCTCCTTCCACCTCTCCATTAATGGCTGACACCTTCCTCCCATCATATGCGGATCGTGATCCACTTGATGCGGATGGAAGTGTTTTTCTTGAGATGTCTAAGTATGCCACATCAAATGCCGAGAGATGTCTTTCTGATCTGTACCCCTTCTCTCCTAAAGACATTAAGACTCTCTGTTCAGAGAAGGGCCTATTCACCACAGAGGATATAGAGAACTTCTCTCGAGCAGTTAAGATGGAGATGAGACTGTTTTCGTCCCTCTACAAGGACGGACATATTTTTGACATTGTGCCTTGTTGGTCTGAAAGATATCTTCTAGAAGTAGCCTTCTGTTGGATCAAACCGAGAATTTGGATAATGCGGAACAAACCCTATGTAATTTGACTCGAGATGTTTCATGTTTACCATTAAGTCTGTGCAGATGAGTTAACTCTAAATCCGGACCTACTCATGTGAGGACAAAGCTAAGGACAGGATATATAATCCTGATCCGGATCATCATGAGTGTCGTTATTCACTTGGTTTATAACCAAGTCATCATCCGGAGTAAGGACCCTTCGTGCTGATTAAACACTTGACAAAACGACTGGGAACCCGCGTCTAACACTCAACAAGATTATGTCAATTAATGCAGAGTAAGTTCCTAAGTCTACATCTAGCGCGGAGTAAAAGAGACTTGTGAGAGAGAAAGAATCGAAGTTGTCACTCCAACCGGACTAAGAAAAAGGAGACACGGACGAAGAAATCCGAGTCTGTCATTCAAGCGGAGTAAGGGCAACTGTTGCGGAGTAAGGACATCAAATGCGGAATAAGGAATCCGAACCATTACTCATGCGGAGTAAGGAAGCGCTGATGCGGAGTAAGCTCTCCGAACCACTACTCATGCGGAGTAAGGAAGCGCTGACATGGAATAAGGATTCCAGGACTTCATTCATATGGAGTAAGTAATCACTGATACGAAGTAAGGATCCGAGCTTCGTTTATGTGGAGTAAGGAACCTTGCAATGGACCAAGAAGACGCTGCTTCATCTCTCTAAGCCGCAATTAATGCTAGCAGCTCGCTACGTCCCGATGTAAGACAAACTTATTGAATACCTAAATTGTCTGACACGTGGAACACACGGAGATGTGGACGCAGTCTCAAATGCAATTGGAATCAAGCAAAGAATTCATTACAACTTATGCTTCCAATATTTCGAGCTCCACATCCGCAGTAGTTAAAGCTTCAGCATTTTCCGATGAAGAACTTCAATGCTCCACACTGCTCGAAAAATGCAGTTCCAAGATAGATTTCTAAGATGTCTATATATATGCCTGTAGCAATGTAAAAATTGACGCGCGTGCTTACTTGTACTTATACACTCATAAGCGTATATCTTGTAAAGAGCCAAACACAGAGATTCACTGCCAAGTGTGTGTAACTATAACAGAGTGTTGTGTTGTAATCAATAAAAACGCTGTTTTGCTTTGTTGTAATTATCTTCAGATAATAAAGCAACATACTTCCACTACCTAGTTAATCTTCCGCACTGATTTTATCCGTCTAACCAGAGTGAGTGTCTAAGCCATTAAGAGAGAGAAAGAATTTTCAAAGAGCCTATTCACCCCCCCCCCCTCTAGGCTCTCCGGACCAACAAGTGGTATCAGAGCAAGTTCTACCTGCTCGTAGAGAACCCTCACTCCCTCTCAACTTAACAATGGCCGAAGAAAGCAGCATGCTATTCAATACCCGCCTTAACTCCGGGGGAGCTCAAGAGCCCATTCCCAACCAAAGCAGCAGTGAAAATGTTGATCCACCTCAACCTGCTGCTGCCGCTGCTCCTCAACCACAGAGTTCAGGCTACACTTTAAGCAAACTGCCATAGTTCACACTAGTGCTTTTCTCCCAGTGGAAAGCTCGCATGAAGATGTTCATGACCTGTCATGATCATCTAATGTGGCCCTGTCTTCATCAGGAGCTTCCCATTCCGATGACCATCGGAGAAAATGGGGTTAGGAGGCCAAAGACTGATGTTGAACTCACTCACGATGAAAGAGCCTGGCAATACGCCAGTGAAAAGGCTCTAGTTTATGTGACATCGTCCTTCGATTCAGAGGCTTTCACGGACGTCCAGGGCTGCATGACAGCATAAGCTGTGTGGGACAAATTTGTTGGAAATATAGGATTTGATGAAGCTACCAAAATATAGTCTAAGTCTGGAGACTCGAAGAACCGAAGGTCGTAGGGTCGAAGGGTCAAAATTCGTAGAAGTGAAACTGTCATAGGATGTATTGGCGAGAGACTTGTAGACTCGTAGAGTTTGGAGACTCAAGGCAAAACAGTGATAGAACATTGCGACTCGTAGATCCAGGGTCGAAGGTCGTAGAGTCATAGTACGGAAAAGAGAGTGTTACTATAAGTTTCAATAAGCTCGGAGACTCGTAGAGTCGAAGAAGTGTTAAGAACAGTAACCAAAGCTAAATGACTCGTAGACTCGTAGATTCGTAGAGTCCCCATAAATACTTAAGTCAATTAATAGAACTTCAATTGTTACTAGACTCGTAGAGTCGTAGGGTCAAAACCTTCGAACACTGTTAAGAAAATAGGACTCGTAGACTCGTAGATTGAAAGTCGCAGAGTCGAAGCCTTCGAACAGTGTTAAGAAAATAGGACTTGTAGACTCGTAGATCGAAAGTCGCAGAGTCGAAGCCTTCGAACAGTGTAAAGAAACTGGACTCATAGACTCGTAGGTTGAAGGTCGAAGAGTCGACGCTATAAAGACTGGCAATCAAATGAAACTGTAACTCAAGGGTCGTAGAGTCGTAGACTCGTAGACTCAAGGGACACAATCACTATAGAGAAATTGCCAACACTTCCAGACTCGGAGATCGATGGCGGAGAGTTGTAGCTAAAGGGTCGTAGCTATACAGGAACTCAGTTTATAAGCCTCTGTGAAAGACTAAGGAAGAAAAGCGAAGTTGAAGACTCATAGAGTCGAAGATTTTTAGACCACTTAATCAAATATAGTAAACTGAGAGACCCGAAGGTCGTAGAACCGCAGAACTAGAGTCATAGACTCGTAGCTACAATAACAGGTAGATTAGCTGAACTCGAAGAAGTCAATCTAAGTGCCATTTGAAGAGTCGCAGACTCGTAGAGTCGTAGACTTCAGTTAATAGAGTGACACAAAAGACTAATCCAACCTGAACTCTAGCCTCGGAGAGTCGAAGATATGAGTCGTAGACTCGCAGAATGTAAAGCCTAAAGCAAAC
>CM042085.1:34924323-34979323 GCA_023512835.1 Taxillus chinensis
ATCCGTAGAGGAATCCAAAACCAGCTAATAGTCTAGCTTCCGCACACGAAGAAAGTTTATTGACCCCCCCCTCTAGACTCACTTTGGGACCTACAATTGATATCAGAGCTAGTTCTACAACTCCGTAGAGATCCCTAATGGCCGACATGGATTCCAGCAGTGCAGCTCCAGCTCCCGAGCAAGCTCAAGTTCTTGTTGAGGAACTTGAAGCCAGTCGTATTCCAGAAGAAGGAGCGACTGGAGATCAGGAGCAGGAAGAACCGAGTACCAGCAGCAATAAGAAAGAACAAGAAGATTTCTATGATGTCTTGCCTGGCTCATCCTCCCAAGTACCTATGTGCACACCCGCACGGTTTTCCAAATGGAAAGCGAGAATGAGAGCACACCTAGACATGCTCAACACCTATCTCTAGGAAACAATAAAGAATGGACCTTTCACCCCAAAGAGTATGCAGAGAGGTTGGCTTATGACAAAAGACCCAGATAGTTGGTCTAAGGTGGAGCAGAGAAAAGTAAAGCTCGGCTTCAAGGCAAAAGCCATACTTTTCTCTGCACTTAATGATGACATGTTCACGGATGTGTAGGATCTTGAAACTGCTAAAGAAGTATGGGACAAGCTCTGTCTCATCTACGAAGGAGATGAGCAAATACAGGACAACAAGATCTCCATGCTCAAACAAGAGTATGAAGCCTTCAGATGTGAACCGAAGGAGTCATTGGACAGTATCTATAAACGGTTCACAGGTCTGATTCAACGGATGAAGACTTACAACGTTGAGATCTCCCTGAAGGACAAAAATGACAAATTTCTAAGATCTCTACCCTTGAGACTGCTGATAAAGACATCAGTCATCCGTCAGCTGAAGGAATGGAAGACTTGTGCCTTGGAAGCGTTATATGGGGACCTCAAGACATTTGAAATGCAAAAAGAAGAGCTTGAGGCATTTGAGAACCCTTCCAAGAAAAAGGAGAAGTCTGTTGCCTTTAAGGCTGCTGCTGAACCACGGGAACCATCTTCGAAGAGGAAGAAGATGAAGCTGATGAACTTGGCTCAGATAGTGCCTCAGATGAAGAAGTGGCATTACTGATCAAGAAACTGCTGAAGAGAAGGGGGAACTACAGAAGGAAAGCAAGGCAGTCTTCCTCATCTTTCTCTAAGGGAAAAGATAAGGACAAGTTGCAATATTATCACTGCAACAAGCCCGGCCATTTCTGTTATAAGCTGAAGAGGGAGAAAAAGGAGGCAGCTGAGCAGAAGAAGAAGAACAAAGGCTCCTCAAGCAGAAAGGATGACAAAAGGAAGAAAGCTCTTGTCACCAACAAGTTTAATAGTGAAACTGAGGAGGAAGAAGAATCATCTGATGAGGAGAAGAAGGAAAAAGGTCTCATCTGCTTCATGGCTGACCATTCACCTCCCCTCAAGGTAAGAACTTATGAACAGCTCTACATTGAATATGAAGATACCTATAGAGCTCTTAAAGAAATAGAGGAACAATTTCTTCCTATGAAAGCTGACAAAGAAGATACTACTCTAAACTAGAACGGCTTTCATGTGAATATAGAGACTCTATAGATGATTATGAAAGAACAGAGAGAAGATTAAGAGCTGAAGTGAGTGAGATGAGAAACACACACGATGATCTTTTGGACAAAGCTGGCCAACTAAAAATGGCTAATAAAGACATCAATAGGCTTGAAAAGGAACTAGCTGAGACTAAAGCAGAACTGGAAAAGGAAAGACAAATCAGTCAAAAGTGGCAAGATTCTGCTGAAATTGCAGCCCACTTTAGGACCACTCCAGATGTTAAAGGTCTAGCCTTAGGTCTAGGTTTCTCAGAAGACCAAATAGCCAAGGCCTAGACCTACCCTGTTCAGACCAAGTGTCTTGCTGGATTTATTCCTGCCGGTAGTGTGCTAGTTGAGTATGGAAAGGAGGTACCAGTGGCTGTTGCTAGTTCACCCAAACCAGTAACACCCGAACTCAAAGATCTGGGTACTGTTGCATCTCAGGACAGTGATGCAGTAGTTGCTAAGAAAGAACTGAAAGCTGAACCCTCAGTCAACCTGTCCTCTGCATCCCAATGCAAGGGCAAGGGTGTAGTTATCTCAGAGACAAAACCAAGCAGACACTCTACTACATTTGAGACTGGTTCATCCAGTAAGGCTACTGCCTTCTAGCCTAAGTTTGTCTCTGATGGAAGAGTTAAGAATGGTCTAGGATATGTGAGAAAACCTAGGAAACCTCTTAACACTCCAGCAAAACCCTTGAGACAATGTTCAACCTAAACCTGTCACATGCCCCATCTGCTGTGAAATTGGACACCTCTCCTATCAGTACAGATTCTACCCTGAGAATCTCATAAAGGAGATTGCCACATAAATCAGGGTAAATCTTAAACAGCTTAATTTCACTAAAAATCTGCAGTGCAACCGCAACTCTGATAGGAAGAAACACACCAGGCACACACAGGCTACCCATCCAAAAGACTTAAAGACAAAACCTATGAAGAAAGCTGTCAAATCTGTGCCTATTAAAGCTACCAAAGATAACAATAAGAAAGGGAAACATGCTGAAAATCTCAAGATTAACCGTGCAAATGAATCTAATGAAGGATCACTAAGAGTAGCATGGAAAGTTAAATCTGCCCCTTCTTATTAGAAACCTAAATTGTCAATTATAGCTTTCACTTACCCAAAGCCCAATCTTAATTGGGCCCCCAAGACTTAGTTGCTCGTTGTGCAGGAACAGGTACCCGAAGCTGAAAGCAGCCACCAGAAACAAAACATTAATTCCAGCCAGTGGTATCTTGATAGTGCCTGTTCTGTGCACATGACAGATGATGCAGCTCTATTGAATGAGGTAAAAGAGGTTGCAGTTTCATCAGTCACTTTTGGGGACAACAAAAAGGGTAAGATTGTTGGTAAGGGTACTCTCTCTAATGGTTCTGTGTCTATTCAGAATGTATCTGTTGTTCAAGGTCTTAAACATAACCTGTTGAGCATAAGTCAATTGTGTGACAAGGGTTATGAAGTTTTGTTCACTAAACACACCTGCACAGTTATGGACCCCGTCTCCAAAGAGGTGAAGCTAAATGGGCATAGATAAGGCAATGTCTATAAATTGGTCTTTGGTAATGCTCAATCTGATGAACCAATTTGTTTTCTGTCCAAAGCTTCACCTGACATTAGTTGGTTGTGGCATAAGAGATTTGGTCATTTAAACTTCAAGACTATGTCTAAACTGGCATCTCTGGACTTGGTTGAGGGCTTACCCAAGCATGTTTATGAGAAAGAACACCCGTGTAGGGATTGTCAACTGGGTAAGCAGGTTAAACATTCTTTTAAGAGTGTAGATAAAACCTCAATCACACAACCACTCGAACTTCTGCACATGGACCTATGTGGACCAATAAATGTGTCTTCCTTATCTGGTGCACGATACTTTCTTGCAGTAGTAGATGACTATACCAGATACACATGGGTCATGTTTCTCAAAAACAAAAGTGAAACATTTGAGAATCTTGTTGAACTCTTCAATTGGGTCACAAATGTTAAGAGTCTCTCTATTAAGTACATTCGTAGCGATCATGGCAAGGAATTTGAATTTTCTGATATGTTAGAGTTTTGTACTGAACATGGTATCTAGCATAATTTCTCCGCACCAAGAACTCCACAACAAAATGGAGTAGCTAAAAGAAAGAATCGAACTTTAGTTGAAGCAGCTAGAACCATGTTGATAGGAGCTCAGTTCCCAAAATCCTTATGGGCTGAAGCTGTTGCCACTGCTTGTTATGTACAAAACAGAACTCTAATTAACAAACGAGCCATGAAAATACCCTATGAATTATGGAAGGGAAGGAGACCAAACATTGGTCACCTAAGGATCTTCGGGTGTACTTGCTACATTCTGAATAATGGCAAGGATTACTTGAACAAGTTTGATGCCAAATCAGATGATGGATATCTTGTTGGATATTCCATGACTAGCAAGGCTTATCGTGTATTTAATAGAAGAACCAAAGTTGTTGAAGAGTCTATTCATGTTTCTTTTGATGAAACTAACCATGGAATGCAGAAAGGAGACACCAATGTAAATGAAGTGCAGGACATTGTCATTGTAGAAGACCAAGACACAGATAATCCCACTACAACAGAAACAATGGAAGATGTACCTGAACCTGATGAACAAAGAGCTGAACCGGTTGCTGAGGAACCAAGTCAAAAATCAGCAGAAAACCATGACTCTAACATTCAACCTGTTCAGACTCTGCCACCTATACCAGCCCAAGAACCTGACATTGAGCAATTGGGCATTCATCATGAAGAAAGAAAAGACCTTCCAAAGACAAGAAGAAGGTTAAAGGACCACCCTCCTGAACTGATAATTGGAGATCCAGTTGCACGAGTTAAAACAAGAGCTGCCACACTTCATGAAAATCTGTATATGTGCTTCTTATCACAAGTGGAGCCAAAATCAGTTGACGATGCAGTTCAGGATCACCATTGGATTGATGCAATGCAAGAAGAATTAAATCAGTTCAAAAGACAGAGAGTATGGGAGTTGGTCAACAGGCCCAGATCACAGTAAGTCATTGGCGTGAAATGGATTTTCAGAAACAAACTTGATGTTGATGGTGTTGTGATCAGAAACAAGGCCAGACTGGTTGCAAAAGGATACATACAAGAAGAAGGAATCGACTATGATGAAACCTTTGCACTAGTTGCTAGACTGGAGGCCATTCGCATGTTCTTAGCCTATGCAGCATTCAAGGACTTCAAAGTTTATCAGATGGATGTCAAGAGTGCTTTCTTGAATGGAGACCTCCAAGAAGAAGTCTATGTTGAATAACCTCCCGGATTTCTAGAGCCAAACCAAGAGCACAAGGTATACAAACTGAAAAAGGCTCTTTATGGACTAAAACAAGCTCCCAGAGCGTGGTATGAAACATTGTCAGAGTTTCTGATCAAAAATAAATTCAGAAAAGGTAAAATTGACCCCACACTGTTTCTCAAGGAAGGAAAAGGATCACCCTTGATAGTCCAAATCTATGTGGATGACATCATATTCGGATCAAGGGACAAAAAGCAATGTGAAGACTTCTCTCATCTAATGAAAAGTCAATATGAAATGAGTATGATGGGAGAACTCTCATTCTTCCTTGGACTGGAGGTCAAGCAGTTAGAGGATGGGATCTTTATCAGTCAAACTAAATATACAAAGGAGATTCTAAAGAAGTTTAAGATGACTGATGTGACACACATGAAGACTCCCATTCCTACAAACGCCAAACTGGATATGGATGAAGCAGGAAAGGAGGTGGATATCTCAGAATACAGAAGCGTGATTGGATCTTTGTTGTATCTGACAGCAAGCAGACCTGACATAATGTTTGCAACATGTATCTGTGCCAGATACCAAGCTAATCCCAAGGAATCCCACTTGTCACATGTCAAGAGGATCATGCGGTATCTGAAGGGAACTGAAAATTTGGGACTATGGTATCCAAAAGAGTCTGATTTTAAACTGAGAGGATATTCAGATGCAGACTTTGTCGGATGCAGGATTGATAGAAAGAGCACAAGCGGAACATGCCAACTTTTAGGCAACAGACTTGTATCCTGGTTTAGCAAGAAACAGAATTCAGTTTCAACCTCCACAGCTGAAGTTGAATATATTGCTGCAGGAAGTTGTTGTGCTCAATTACTTTGGATGGCCAGTCAACTATTAGATTATGGATTTGACCTGAAGGTCGTTCCTCTGTATTGTGACAATACAAGTGCCATTGCAATTTCCAACAATCCTGTTATGTATCCCAAAACCAAGCACATTGAGGTCAGACATCACTTTATACGTGATCATGTGCTAAAGAAAGACATTTCACTGGAGTACATATCCACTGAAGACCAGCTTGCCGACATATTCACCAAACCACTGCAAGAAGCCAAGTTCAATGAACTTTTGACAAAACTTGGCATGTTAGATTTAAATTCATAAGTCTCACGGCATGTCTTGCGTTTCATTTCTACCGAATTACCTGTGTATGAACATAAGTATGACACTGTTAACTACCATTTATATCTCTATGAAAATTAGTAATGACTAAGTGTGATTCATGCATATCTACTGCGTGAAAGTGAGAAATCACATGGATAAAACTCGCCACCTCTGAACCTGGTTCAAGTCTTTTGTGCAACCTGTCATGAACCCTCAAGTCTTGAGTGAACTAAGTGCAATTCCCTTTATGTTTAACTCAGAAGATATTCCCACTACTTGTTATTTTATTCTGAGTGAATATCACCTGTGCGGTATTGCATTTATTAACTAGCAGGAACTGTTGTATCTCATGGTACTGTTGGCTTGCACGGAAAGGATCCTCAATGATTTAATGCTCAAAGGATGACTGAGACTGTAGTATTTGAGAATCATAAAAAGCCTATTACTTAAGAAGAGCCACTACCTTTCACTAGAAAAAGGCAAGGTGAAAAAGGCAAAAGCTGGACAATAAATTGACTACCTATATTAGGGGGAGTCCTCACTATTCTCCCAGTTTGTGTCTCTGTTAGAGTAATAGCTAGAGGTAAAATTATATGATCATGTGATTCAAAAAGAGATTGCGTTGAGCTCTATCCTTGTAAAAAGGCTCATGAATAAGCGCCGAAAATTAGTGCCCTACAAAAGCAAAGAGACAACTCATGCAGACAATCTGAATGATCAATCTCCAAACTCTACCTATACTGTGTTGTAAATTAGACAAGGATAGAGTGTGTGTTCTGATTCTCAATAGGGCCATCTTGTCTCTCAAGTCATCTATGCTGAACTGAAAATCATTGTTGGATCAGGGTTGTGGTAAGATTCGGTTGACCATGAGCTTACCAAACAGTGTAATTCTAGTTCCTGAATCAAACTCACATGCTGATCCGAGAGTGAGAGGGTGAGGCCTCCACTGAGTGAGTTTTGCTAAATATGTGAGGAGACTCAGAATTCATGACTGGGTTGTTACAATTGATAAATCATGGTTTACTGGTTGCTATGTTAACATCGTGATCATTCTCACGCACAAGATGCAGTGTGATGAAGTACTTAATCATTTTTAAGGTAATTGGAGAGTTGAATAGTAGTAAGGCAGTAGCCATACATGTAAACCAGGTATTAGGGATGAAAGAAATCAAGTTCTGAATATGTAATTTCAATTCCACCAACAACACTGTTCATCGTGAATATTATTATGTGAATTGTCATATGCTTTTCATGTGTGTTGTTGAGTGTTGAAAAAGTCCAGAGAAATCCACCGCTCGCTGAATTCGCAGTCGACCTCGAAGCAACTGCATCGAAGAACTGCGGGATCGAAGACTGCTGCTTCGAAGCTTTGAGGGTCGTAGCCTCGAAGCATCCAGCTTTGTAGAAGTTACTATCCAAAGGATCGAAGCGAGATGAAGTCTGTCATTTACTATTCAAGCCTCGCAGACACGTCAGCATGTCACTGTGCACTTAAAATGGAAGCTATACCGACTTAAGGGGTGACGTGGACTCATTGCTTGAATATCCCAATAGGTGGATCCGGATGACAAAAAGTGCGGGTCGGAGAAAAGAACGCGGACCATGAAGATGAACCAACAGAGTGAGTGACTTCTACGATACACTTCTCAACTCATATATAAGTCACTGATAGAGACGGAGCTCAAAGGTATGTTCATCGTTTTCACACTCGAACCCTAACCCTAGAACTCTCTCTCTCTCTTCGACTCTGTCTCTTTCTCTCTTTCTCTCTCCCCTGACCACCTTCGAACCTTATAATCTATCTCTATGAGTGTCTCTTTCTCTCTCTTTCTCTACAAGCTCAATGGCAGGACCAAGCTCATCGATGGCCGACGACCTACGAAACATCATCCCGGGATTCATCGTAGACTGGGAAGCCATAGGCGACGCCAAAGTCAGCTGGCTGGACGAATTCAAAAATCGCCTCGATGAAACCGGTATTGCATCTGTCTGCTCAGGGATGCAAGACTTGCGGATAGAAGATGTCGTGGAATTTTACGAGACCATGGTACTCTCTGGAGACAACCTTATGGGAGTTGTACACGGAGTGGAGATTTGTATATCTGCCGAAACAATCCGAGATGCACTTCCACTCCCAAAAGGTACCTTTAATCCTCTTCCTAGTCTTTCCAGAGAGGAGTGTAAGTCTTTTCTTGGGTACTCTAATCCCGGAAAGCAAGGTCGGGGAGCCCTGAAGATGGGTTTCTCCGGTCAGGCACTGGCAACTCTTATAGTTACCGGATAGTGCCTGCTGTGTAAAAAGACGGCTCATGACTCTACAAGTCATGAGCAGATGAAGATCATGTGTAGTGTTCTACAGGGAAGACGAGTAGACTGGGGAACACAGATACACTCCATGATCAAGAGCAAGAAGGGACACTTTGGACTTCTTCTCACCAAAGTCCTTAGGTTTCTGCACCCTGACGTATTCTGCAACAGGCCCTCAGTGCTACTGCCGACCAAATACATATTCAAAAGTATTTATGCGGATGGTCGGCTGGAGATCAAGTCAATGAGGAGGACTGAGTCAAGTGTACGAAGTCGTGCAGGAGACACAGCCAGCTCTGTACGAGCCCTAGTTCGCATACCACGACAGCCGGTTCGTATCTCACAGACTTCTAGGGACTTCTCTGCATCCGCCGCAACAATTCATATAACTGAAGTGGTGGAGAACATTGCTGGAACTCATCTCCCCACAGACTCTACACCTGAGGAGACCCCTACTGTCGAGCTGCCCAAGGATACTACAGAAGTAAGAGAACCTACAGTTGGAGGGCAGACACCAGCACAGGAAACCCCAGAGGATAGGGGCACTACACCTGTACTGTTGAGCACCCTTGGGGAGTCTGAGCTAGAAGAATTTTATATGGAATATGCCAAGGCTCATATGACCCCCTCTGACTTACGTAAGGCATGGATTGCCTTTGGTAAACAGATGGTAGATAGAGACCATCTGATCAATTGGCTAGTTGAGCAGGGTCGTGTATGTAGAGACCCAGTAGAAGCCGTCTCAGTGGTTGCCCCCTCTCCTATCATGGTGGACTCTCCCGTCACATCTATTCCACATGATGCTGAGGTGGTGGGCATTGTTGTAGAAGAAGAAGCAGAAGAAGAAGAAATTCCTGGTGCTGCAGCCAGTGACTCTGATGGCAGATCTATCCCACAAGTTCGGGAGACTGTGGCAGGGACTGAGAAGGCCACACCATCTGTACATGTCGTTCATCAGGTGGCCACTCAGGTGAGTGAGGAGTTCGCAGCCAATATCCCAATGGCTATTCCAGTACCAGCTGCGTCTCACTCGCGTTCTCTGACGGCTGAAGAAGTAGATCTTCTGGCCAGCAAGGTCATTGAGAAACTGATTTCCTCTGGCATCCTCAAAACATTGGTTTCTCAGGCCTTTGACGAACGACTGGCTACCATGGAGTCCAGCATGGAAGAGGTACGAACGCAAGTTGAATCATCAGATCGTACCCTCGACAAGGTACAGCAAGAAATGACATCACTCACAAGTGCGACCACTGATGGGTTTAGACATCTAGAGGAGCACTGTGAAAACATCAAGGGAGCTTACCAGAGACAATACAAAGGACTTAGTACAACTCTGGGAGCTATTTTGTCAGAATTTCATCGGCTTGCAAGTGGTGAAATATCACTTACGGTCAAGAACACACTCCCACAGCCATCCAACCCACCTGCACCTGAACCAATCGATACTCCACAACCTGCTGCCCCCTCTCCGACTAACTCACAACCTCAGCCTACTGCCACTTACATGCGGGGGAGAAAGCGCGCACACAGGACTACGGTCATCTCAGATTCTGATGATGTTGATGATGTTCCAATTGCCACCCGCATGAGGAAGCAGACTGCTGCTCCCTGCCAACCATCTTCTTCCACTTAGCCAGGCCCCTCAACTTCCCATCCAAGTCCGGCTGAGTACACTATGCCTGCTTCACCTGTCAAACCAACCGCTACCACTACTGACCAACATCTAGCCCCACCTCGCATTGTAACTACTGGAGGCACCTCAGCTGAACTGGCTGCATTCAACGCCAACATTGCTGGGGATACCACTGCGAGGACCTGCGGCTATGAAGCCTTCTTCACCGGACCTGATCTGTGTCGACTACTCCATGACGGTGAAGAAATGGATAACATTGAGATGACTCAGTTCATCTTCGCCCAGAAGTCCTTTCTTGAGAAGCTACCTCTCCATATTCGCAGAGATACCCTTAGGGTTTAGGGTTTAGGGTTTTAGGGTTTAGGGTTTAGGGTTTAGGGTTTAGGGTTTAGGGTTTAGGGTTTAGGGTTTAGGGTTTAGGGGCTCAGCTGCTCGAGGATTCAGGAATGATCGAGATTATACAGGGTCGTCGATATGCAAACTCCTTCCGTCCCTGGAATGAGGTAGATCATGTGCTTATTCCCTACTTGTCCACCTCCCGGCACTGGTTTCTTCTCGACATTGATTTCAAGAACCAACAGATCGTCATCTTCGACTCCTAACCTAGTACCTTACTACTCCATCGGTGTGAACAACTGCGTGAATTCAATCGCACTCTCACCCGTGTCATGCAGGGCTATTCGCATGGGTGTGGTGGTTATCATCTCCCCAAACCGATGGAAATTACGCGAGTCAAGCAAGGCGTTCCTACTCAGGATGATGCTCACAGCTGTGGCTTTTATGTTTGCCATTACATCCGCATCCTGACCACCAACGGGTTCCCAACTCTCGTGCCTGAATTTGATCATGTGAGCAGTCGAGCGGCCTCGTTACACTTGACCCCTGCTCAACTCCTGCACGAGCAAGCTGCTGTTTTTCTCTTTACACAGAGTGTTTTGTACTCTGAATTTAACCCATAACTGTCTTGTACGCTAACTCCCTGTACACTACATTTCTTTTCACATTATTCTGTGTACTTACTTTCCGGCAGTTCTCTTGTATATATGTCTTTGCTCTGCTGCATGCTGTTCTGTGATTTATTCCATTGCTCCCCTAAGGTTAGTGTTCTGGTGCTTGTTCCTCACCCCAGAAAGGGGGAGTGTTTCTCAGGGGGAGCAAGCTCGTAGGGGGAGTTATCTTTGACAGGAGCCAGCTAATGCAGACTTTATGCTTACAGGGAAGAGGAGTGTGTATGTTTGTGATTTTGATCTCCTCCACATTCTTTATATGCAAAGATATCTCCTAGTTAATCTAAAATTGCCCATCAAATTCGTGGTCTCAGACTTCATGTATTTACCTGTTGTCAGCTTACATTAAATAGGGGGAGATTGTTAGAAATATAGGATTTGATGAAGCTGCCAAAATATAGTCTAAGTCTGGAGACTCGAAGAACCGAAGGTCGTAGGGTCGAAGGGTCGAAATTCGTAGAAGTGAAACTGTCATAGGACGTATTGGTGAGAGACTCGTAGACTCGTAGAGTCTGGAGACTCAAGGCGAAACAGTGACAGAACATTGCGACTCGTAGATCCAGGGTCGAAGGTCGTAGAGTCATAGTACGGAAAAGAGAGTGTTACTGTAAATGTCAATAAGCTCGGAGACTCATAGAGTCGAAGAAGTGTTAAGAACAGTAACCAAAGCTAAATAACTCGTAGACTCGTAGATTCATAGAGTCCTCATAAATACTTAAGTCAATTAACAGAACTTCAATTGTCACTAGACTCGTAGACTCGTAGAGTCGTAGGGTCAAAACCTTCGAACACTGTTAAGAAAATAGGACTCGTAGACTCGTAGATCGAAAGTCGCAGAGTCGAAGCCTTCAAATAGTGTTAAGAAAATAGGACTCGTAGACTCGTAGATCGAAAGTCGCAGAGTCGAAGCCTTCGAACAGTGTAAAGAAACTGGACTCGTAGACTCGTAGGTTGAAGGTCGAAGAGTCGATACTATAAAGACTGGCAAACAAATGAAACTGTAACTCAAGGGTCGTAGAGTCGTAGACTCGTAGACTCAAGGGACACAATCACTATAGAGAAATTTCCAACACTTCCAGACTCGGAGATCGATGGCGGAGAGTTGTAGCTAAAGGGTCGTAGCTATACAGGAACTCAGTTTATGAGCCTCTGTGAAAGATTAAGGAAGAAAAGTGAAGTTGAAGACTCGTAGAGTCGAAGATTTTCAGACCACTTAATCAAATATAATAAACTGAGAGACCCAAAGGTCGTAGACCCACAGAACTAGAGTCATAGACTCGTAGCTACAGTAACAGGTAGATTAGCTGAACTCGAAGAAGTCACTCTAAGCGCCATTCGAAGAGTCGTAGACTCGTAGAGTCGCAGACTCGTAGAGTCGTAGACTCACAGAGTCGTAGACTTCAGTTAATAGAGTGACACAAAAGACTAATCCAACCTGAACTCTAGCCTCGGAGAGTCGAAGATATGAGTCGTAGACTCGCAGAATGTAAAGCCTGAAGCAAACTTTCGCCACTTTCAACAGGTTCTAACTGAAATCTTCGAGTCACCGAACCTACGAGGCATCTACCTCCGAGGCAAACTTACAACGCTAAACACAACCACTTAACGATATTGTCAGCTAGGGTTTGTATAGCAAGTCGGCGCCGTCCCGAGCAGTTGAGCACATTAATGACACATTAATTGCTGCTAACAACCATCCACGGATGAACGGCCAAGATCGACTGCATGCCAAATACGCAGTATGGGCATCTGATCTGCAAATCAAAGCAGATCAACCCATCCCCTGACATTCCGCATTTTCAGTGGCGGGAAGTCAGTCTGTCGGGATGGACATCATGGCGCACGAGCACTTTAATCTTAAAAATATATCTCTCACGCACTTAACGACAAAATCAAGAGTTTAACCTCCCTCTCAAAAGAAGGAAACACACAGAACACAAGACATTGGTTCTAACGGACTTAGAGAGAAATCGAAAAAGTGCTATGAGCCGTGTGAGTCAAAAACAAGAGCAATCTGTCTGAGTATTCACGAATCTCTTGTTCATCAAAGATCTAGCGCTTTCATTAAGTCTTGATTCCAGTGTTGTTTGTTTTCCACACTTCGATCTATTATAAACCATCTTTTTCACAACTGAGATCTATTGGGAAAAGAGCATTTACTCTTATCTCGGTGTTTGTCTGATAGTTCATCATCACTCACGCTATTCTCAATACTACTGTCGTCTTCTCCATAAATATCTCCATCATAGTCATTCGTAGAGGAATCCAAAACCAGCTAATAGTCTAGGTTCCGCACACGAAGAAAGTCTATTCACCACCCCCCCTCTAGACTCACTTTGGGACCTACAAAATTGACTATTCTATATGAAGGAAGTCAGTCCCAGACGCAGAATGTCATTTGCACTCTCAAACAGAACTTTGAGAGCTTCAACCACAAACCTGGCGAATCCCTAGAGAGCATCTATCGGCGATTCGGCAAGCTCATCCTGGAATTGAAAACTGTCAACGAGCATTACACTCAGTTCCAAATAAATGACAAGTTCTTTCGTTCCTTGCCGCATTGCTATTACTCCAAGCAGCTCCAGATGCAATCCAAAGACAACTGGCAGTATGCTCCCCTTGAAGAGCTATATGGAGAGCTACGGACTCATGAGGTCAGATTCAAATACACTGACCGAGATGAGAAGATAGCTCGGAAAGAAAAGGGGGTAGCTCTTAAGGCTACGACTGGACCAAGCATGCTAATGGAGGATGATACGGAAGAGTCAGAAAACTCTGACTTGGACATGGAAGAAGAAATAGCTCTCCTGGTGAAATCCTTCACACGATTTCTGCAGAAAAGCAGAAAAGGATTCAAAAGAGGTTCTTCCTCATCCTCAAGAAGGAAGGAGCGGTCGGAGTCGACATCCCAAGACTGCTACAATTGCGGGAAACCTAGTCATTGGGCCAAGGACTGTAGATCCAAACCCAAGATGGCTGACAAGGATGACAAGGTTAAACCCCGACGCTCCACCTCAGACAACAGCAAAATGAAGAGGAAGACGTTTGTCTCAAAATACAACAGTGGCTCGGAAGAAGAAGAGGAATCTTCAGACGACGAACCAACGAAAAAGGCGAACGTCTGCCTCATGGCAAACGCTGAGGTACCTTCTATCTCTGAGCTCTTGAGTAAACTAGAATCTCTTACTAAGGAACGTGATGATGAAAAGAATGAGAGATTAATAATTACTCAAATGTATCAAAATATGAGTGGTCAGACTAAGCGCCTAGAACTTACTGTTTCTAAACTTGAAAAGGACATAGCTGACTACCGAAGCAGGGAGGTTTGGTATCACAACCTAAGAGCTGAGAATCACCTGCTGAATACCAACCTCACAGGCATGAATGTAAATCTTAAAAGACTCGAGATTGAACTTGAGAAGGAAAAGGAAATAAATCGTAAATGGCTAAAATCCGGAGAAATAGCCTCTACATTTAGAACTGATCCTGACAATATCCGAGTCAAACCTGGCCTAGGATCCGAATCCACTTCCACTGCTCTAGCTACTGAGTGCCCTCCAAACTACACTCCAAAACTAACCAACCTATATCCTGTTAGTACATCTAAACCGTTGGATGGTTTTGTTTCAGGTGGCACCATAGTTTATGATTGTGGAACAGAGGTCACATCGCTAATCCCGAAGTAGTAGCACCCGTACCAAACGATGACGGGAAGGCTACTGCAGCTTAAAGCCGAAACCTGGCACCCATAAACAAAGGAAAGGCTAAGGCTGACGCATCCAGGGCCAAGAGCGCGTCACCCGTTCGCAAAGGATTAGGCCATAGGGAACAGAGTAGAAAACCTACAAAACCTAAGAAACCTGTATCCCCTGTTGTACCTTCTCATCACAGTGTCTGTTCGATATGTCCCGAAATAGGTCATTATCACTATGAGTGTTGGAGTCTATCTGATGACTGGTTATGTAATCATTCTTCAATCAATAAAACTCCGGTTGTCAAAAAGGGTTCTTCTCGGAAAGCTAAATCTAAAACTCCTCGGAGTATTTCACCTAAGAAAACCCAAATTAAAGAAGCAACTAAGATGGAAAAATCTAAGTCAACTTGGAAAGTTAAAGTTCCTAGAAACATAAAATTCGGAATAGTTGACACTGTTGTTGCTTCTCCTAACCGCCCAAAACAAGTTTAGGCACCAAAAATGTAATCTGTTGTCTTGCGGGAGCATCTATAGAATTCACTGTCATCTCACTTGAAGTCAAAGATCAATCAAAGCAAGTAGATACTTGATAGCGGATGCTCCGGACATATGGCGGGTGATAAGTCTCTGCTCGTGGATGTTACTGACAAACGAGGCCCATCCGTGACATATGGTGACAACAGTAAAGGTAAAACTGTGGGGTATGGCACTTTAACCAACGGCTTTGTATCAATTACTAAGGTTGCATTAGTCAAAGGTTTGAAGCATAATCTGCTGAGTGTCAGTAATTTATGTGACAAAGGATTCACAGTTTCCTTTTTATCAAACACCTGCACAGTTAGAGATAACTTATCCGGAGATATTAAGTTATCCGGATCAAGAGATAGGGACATATATTCTGTGGTCTTGAGAACCAATTCTTCTGACCCTGTATGCTTTCTCACTACAACATCACATGAAAATAGTTGGCTATGGCACAAGCGTTGCGCACATTTAAATTTTAAGACCCTGCCTAAATTAGTGTCGCTTGATTTGGTCACTGGTTTGCCTAAACACAATGTAAGGACCCGTACCTTGAATTAGTCACAGTTTTGCCTTCTGAGTAGAATTTTTCTAGGTTTTGACCTAGTGAATAGGCTCAAATGAATTCACGTGCAAAAGGAAAGATGCTTAGAATGATGTCCTCTATCTACCACAGAAGTTTCAGGCCAAACGGACGTGTATGTGAGGTGCACGTGAAAGTATATTTGTCTTCTAAATGATGCAAGGAGGCTAGGGGTGAAGTTTGAGCGCATTTGGAGTGCATATGGAGTTGCACGTGAATTGGAGAATTCACGTGCAAATTGGCGTGCAGCCATATTTTTGCATGGTTCCCTTGGTTTTGACATTCTAATGAACTTTCTCCAAAGGACCATGTTGAAATTCTGAGTATTTTGGCCTATATGGGTGCGGAAAGGTGCTAACTTGTGTGATCAAAACTACGTCGTTTTGATCCTGGGTTTACTTAATAAAAACTACGTCGTTTTGATGTGGGTAGTGTCTATATAATGAGGGCTTGAGTTTGAGTTTAGGGTTCTTGTGTTCTTCTTTGCTTGCAGTCGGCTTTGAGAGAGAGAGAGAGAGAGAGAGAGGATCTCCGGGCAGTTGCCGTAGTGGTTCGCGTCGTTGGAAGGTGTCTAGCGTGGAGGTTAGGACAAAAGTCTGAGGTAGGGATTCATGTTCTTCCTAACTCTCCTCTGTTTTAGGATATTCACCTATATATATATATGTAAATCCATATAGGTGTGATCTCCTATATGGATGTTGGCCTTCAGTGGCATGTTCGTTGATTCTGATATTAAATTTGGCCTGAGGATTTTCTCGGGTTTGTTTATGCCCACCATGTGTTTGATAAAATGTCCGTGAGGCCTGCACACTATGTATTTGATAAAATGTCCGTGAGGCCTGCATGCCATGTATTCAATATAATGCCTGTGAGACCTTATAAATGGGTGTCCGATGATATACCTACGTGACTGGTGTGTCTTGTGTTTGATTTGTATTTGATTTTGAGCCTATGAGGCTGATGTGTATGGCTTGTATCCGACCATGTTGGTCCTTCGAGATAAAGTGTAAATGCTTGTCTGAGTTTACATGTTGAGATGTAATGTTATACCGTTCGTTGGTCTGTTTGAAACCGAGTTGAGATATGGGCCAGGCACAATAGCTGGACCCCTTTGAGATTTGGCCAGGACGTGGTCCTGAGTCTCGGTGTAGCGGTCACGACGGTGGGCTAAGTCTACACCCATTCCTGAGGGTAGATATGGCACTCGAGGAGGTGGTTGACCATATCTGACTCGGGTGGAAAATGTTGCATTGGTGTCCATGCAACATTCGCCTGGATGTGGTATGTCATGTCGCCGTGGTGGCGGGGTGTCCTCTACCCTTCAGTGCGGGCTCAGGTAAAGAGTGTTTACTTGGGTGATGTTTGTTGCTTTAGCCTTAGGCACGACACGAGCACAAGCATACACATATCATGCATGTTGTAGAGCGGGACGGGTCCGGGGGAGACCGGATCCCTACTTGAGCTATGGTTTGCTCACCCCTCCTATAAACTGTTCTTTTGTAGGGTTTAGCAGGCGGTAGGTGAAGGCCGAGGAGCTAGGCCCCTGAGGGTCGGGGTTTTTATGTTATTTCCTTTGTTGTACTCTGGTTTTATGTGTTTGGAATTTGGTTTGGTTTTTATTTGTGGCTTTATAGGGGTTTTTTCCCTGACTGGGTTGTAATAAACATTTGGTCTTTGAAATGAAATAAAATGAGATGTTGTTATTCAAATTGTGTTTGTGTGCATGGTTTGGGATCAGGAGCATGCCCCTTGGCATGTTAGCCTGGTTGTGCAGGTTTGGGACAAGACCCTGCCAGAAGTCCTTTTAAGGTGCTTGCACCAACCCCTTGTCCCTTCGGGTGCGGGCATGGGCGAGTCACTACTCATTTCCAAGTGGAAGGAAATTGGGGCGTGACAATATGGTATCGGAGCGATAGTTCATGGTCCGGTGGACCTAGGATAGTGGGGAGGCCTGGGCCGCTTCGAGACTCTTAGGAGGCGAGATAGGACACGCCTAATCAACGTGGTCCTATCTGGTTTTCTGGGATGTACTCAGGGGTAGTTAGACCAAGGAGTAGGGCATTTGCATTTGGGTTGAGGGTGCATACATGCATTGGCATTAGGGCACTAGTTTAATTTCAGTATGAGTATTGTGATTGGACATGCTATGTTGCTGAAACTTGTTGCTAAAAACAAAATTTTGTTGCTGTGAAATTCGGTGATTTTCTGTGAGACTTGTTGCTATGAATTGCTGTTGTGTGCTTCTGTGATTTACCTGTGTGTTTAAATGTAAAATGTTGCTTGAGTACCTCATGGTCCATGGGGATGAGGGTGTGTAGAGCTTGAGAGAAGCTGATCCTAGTTTGGTTTAAATTATGTAGACTATGCCTCCTATGAGAGTAACCCGAGCTACTCCAGCTGTAGAAGATGAATCTTCTGCCCGTCCTGGAGAGGGAAGAGGACAACGTGTAGAGGGCGATGATCCCCTTGGAGCGGATCATGGCCCAAGTCCGGGCCCTAAGTGAGAACGTGCAAGGCATGCGTGAGGACCTCAGGGGGAGAGATCCTAAACGAGGTGCATCGGGAGATGATGGCACGACAGGCGGTGCCACCCCCTCCACCCCGTGAGGCGGAACCTCCGCGTAGGCGGGAAGTGCCGGTGAGGCGGGAAGAGGGAGACGTGTTGACGCAGTTCCGAAAGGAACATCCACCAAGGTTCAAGGGAGGAGCCGAACCTCTAGGAGCGAGCACCGGCTGCGGCGGATCGAGCATGTGTTCTCCTTTCTTCGACCCCGAGAGGAAGACAAAGTGAGACTAGCGATCCGGCAGTTGGAGGAGGAAGCCTTGGAATGGTGGCTTAGCATCTCAGGAAGCCGGGACATGGAGACCATGGCCTGGAATGAGTTCCTCCACTGTTCCATGAGGAGTTCTTTCCGAGTTATTGCGGTGGCGAAGCGGGAGGAGTTCGGCGGCCTGAAGCGGGGATCGCGCTCGATGGCGAGTATGAGCGAGATTTCCGGGGGCTGAGTCGGTTTGCTCCGAAGCAATATCAAGGGAGGACCTGAAGGCCCATAAGTTTACCATGGGTCTCAAACCTGCCCCGAAGCAAAGGGTGGAGATGCTGCAACCGAAGACCTATCTTGAAGTCGTGGACACCGCCAAGATTGTTGAGAGAGGATTAGAGGAGGGAAGACAGGCTCACCACGAGCGGATGGGGCGGAGCGCGCGCGACAAGCACGGTGAAACCAAGAGGCGAAGGTTGAGCCCGGGAGTGGGACTTTTCCCAAGGATGGGGGCCAAGCTTCAATGGCTCCGCCCGGATCCCGTTACTTTGGAGGACAGGGGAGTCTTGCTGGGAACTTCCCAAGCGGGTGTACCTGTTGTGGCCTGTCAGGGGCACGTCAAACGTGAGTGCCCCAAGCGGCACTTGACGTGTCATAGCCGTGGGAAGGTGGGACACATCGGCAAGGTGTGTTTCGGCAAGTGGAACGCACTGGGAGCTGGGAGCTTAGCACAAGGGAGCAGGGGTGGGACCCAATTTCAGGCCCCAGCCCCTAAGCCAGCACATTCGTGGCAGGCCCGGTCGGGCTAGTTCCGGTCACACTAGGCCACAGGGGGAGAGGCAACCACAAGGAGGATCGGAGGGGCGTCCCAGGTGGACTGCAGCAGGAGCAAAAGGGAAGGCAAGTGAGGCTAGTGGTGGGGCAGGCCAAGGCAGAGTATTCGCGCTTACCTCAGCACCAGCTGAAATGGAGGATTTACCGTCACCCTCCGAGGAAGGTGGAGCTGGACCTTCGGTGGTTCGAGGTACAATTCTAATATCTCGCACTGTTGTTGCTGTATTGTTTGATACCGGAGCTTCGTGCTCCCTGATTACTAAGTCCTTGGTGGAGAGCCTTGGACTTGATTGTGTGGAGGCCGATAGACCTCTGAGGGTCGAGTCCCCAATGGGAGGTGTGGAGTTGATCCACCAAATGTGTCGAGAGTGTGCGCTTACGATAGGAGAGGTTGACCTCTCATTTGATTTGTACGTAATGCCCATGAGGACCTTTAGTTTGATTCTGGGGATGGATCGATTGATGGCCTTTCAGGCTAAGATTGACTCGCTATAGGCGACGAGTATTGTTTACTACACCCACAGGATCTTCCTGTACCCTAGTGGGTGAATGGGATAGGGATCTTGGGAGAGCTGGACCGACGAGGGAGCTATGGGGCAATATTACCCATAGGCTTGCCACCCTAACCTTTGAGGAGGAAGGTAACTTAGAGAAAAGGGTGTGGCTAGATGTTGTCGAGAATTTCCAGGATGTCTTTCCTGGGGAGTTGTTGGAGTTGCCTCCACACGAAGTATCGAGTTCACGGTTGAACTGTTGCCAGGGGGTGGGACCCATCTCACAAATAGCATACCGGATGGGACCTGCTGAGTTGCAGGAGCTTCAGAGCAAATAAAGGAACCGGGAGATAAAGGTTTTATCCGTCCTAGTACCTCACCTTGGGGTGCACCGGTCTTGTTTGCTAAGAAGGCGGATGGTTCGTTGCGACTTTGCATTGATTATCGGAAGTCGAATCAAGTAACGGTAAAGAACAAGTACCCTTTGCCGCGGATTGATGACTTATTCGACCAGTGAGTGGAGCACGGTGGTTCTCAAAAATCGATCTGCGTTCGGGATATCATCAATTGAGGGTCGGGAGCGAAGACATCCCTAAGACGGCATTCAGGTGCGGATACGGACACTATGAATGGTTAGTGATGCCTTTTGGGCTCACGAACGCACTGCCCGTGTTCATGCATCTAATGAATCGGTATTTGCCCCATACCTGGATTCCTTCGTGGTGGTATTTATTGACGACATCCTTGTGTACTCCAAAACCCAAGCCGAGCATGAGGAGCACTTGGGCGTGGTGCTGCGAGCACTACGAGATCATCACTTGTATGCTAAATTTAGCAAGTGTGACTTCGGATGCAAGAGGTGCATTTTCTTGGGCATGTAGTATCTGCCGAAGGAGTTAGAGTGGACCCAACCAAGATTGAGTCCGTAGCATCTTGGAAGAGGCCCACAAATGTTTTTGAGATCCGGAGTTTCTTGGGTCCGACAGGGGTATTACCGGCGTTTTGTGGAAGGATTTTCTCGGTTGGCGGCGCCCATGACAGCTCTTACACGGAAGGGAGCCAAATTCGAGTGGACGGACAAGTGCCGGCAGGCATTTGAGGAGTTGAAGACTCGCCTGACTACCGCACCGGTGTTGAGTCTACCGCAGGAGGGAGTGCCATTTGAGGTGTATTGTGATGCGTCTCGCGTTGGACCGGGGTGTGTTCGATGCAAGAACGCCAAGTCATAGCATATGGCTCGCGACAACTGAAGTCCCATGAGCA
The DNA here is from genome assembly GCA_023512835.1 of Taxillus chinensis. NCBI lineage: Eukaryota > Viridiplantae > Streptophyta > Magnoliopsida > Santalales > Loranthaceae > Taxillus > Taxillus chinensis. The sequence continues at coordinate 34,945,421 of CM042085.1, forward strand.
AAACTACCCAACACACGACCTGGAGTTAACAAGCAGTTATTTTTGCCCTGAAGTCTTGGCGACATTACCTGTTAGGAGAGAAATTTGTGGTATATACCGACCACAAAAGCCTACGATATATCTTCACCCGAGAGACCTAAATTTGCGACAACGGAGGTGGGTAGAGTACCTGCAAATGTTTGACTTCACGCTCTCCTACACGCCTGGGAAGGGAAATTTAGTAGCCGACGCGCTAAGTAGAAAGGGGAAAGCCGAGGTTTCCATGAGAGAATGGAAAATGATGGAGCGGTTGGCGGTGCTTCAGGTGCAACCTGCTCAGCGGATGAGGGAGCTATCCTGTGTCCTCTCACCGTGATACCAGGAGTTGTATCAGCGTGTCCGGGAGGGACAGTTAGGCGACGTGGATCGTGAGGTGATCCGGGCCCAGATAGAGGCCGGAGAGCTGTCGAGGACCGGACGGAAGGAGTTGAGCATGAGCTGAAATTTCGGGGCGTCGATAGTACCACCTCCCTTGCGTGAGGATGTCTGAGGGAATTTCATCATTCCCGTTTGGCTGTACATCCAGGGAGGAACTAAGATGTATCATGCCGTTCGCGCACGGTTCTGGTGGCCGGGGCTGAAACGGAGTGTAGCGAGTTTGTTTCCAGGTGCCTTACCTGTCGGCAAGTGAAGGCGAACACCAACGACCCGCTGGTCAATTGCGGCCTTTACCTGTAGCCGAGTGGAAGTGGGAGCATATTACCATGGACTTCGTGACGGGACTTCCTACCACTTCGGGAGGAAGGACATGATTTGGGTCATAGTGGGCCGCTTAACTAAATCAGCCCATTTCTTGGCAATTCGAGAGCGCGACTCTATCGGCACGTTAAGCCGGTTGTATGTTGATGAGATTGTCCGCTTGCACGGAGTGCCCTTGTCTATTGTTTCCAGACAGGGATGCGCGGTTTACATCCCGGTTTTGGGGAGGTTTGCAGGAAGCATTGGGAACCCGACTTAATTTGAGTACCGCATTCCATCCCGAGATCGATGGTCAGTCCGAGAGGACCATTCAAACATTGGAAGACTTGTTGAGGGTTTGTGTGCTTGATTTTGGAGGATCATGGGCTTCCCACCTTCCTCCTGGTGGAGTTTGCCTATAATAACAGATTACCGGTCTTCGATTGGGATGGCCCCATTTGAGGTATTGTATGGCCGACCGTGTCGGTCTCCATTATGTTGGGCGAAAGCCGGAGAGGCAGCTATGTTAGGACCTCAATTGGTCCAGGAGGCTACGGCAAAAGTTCACTGATTCGGCAACGCCTTCTTACAGCTCGGAGCGGCATGAAGTCCTATGCGGATCGCCGACGCCGACCGTTGGAGTTTTTGGTAGGAGACCACGTATTCCTTCGTGTTTCTCCACCGGAGAGGGCATAAAAGATTTGGGACCGGGTCCAAGTTGTCCCCTCGATACATTGGACCGTTCGAGATTTTGAGCAGAGGTGGACCTGTTGCTTATAGGTTGGCGTTACCACCTAGTTTGAGCAGAGTTCATAATGTTTTCCATGTATCCCAGTTGCGGAAATATCATCCAGATCCCACACACGTGCTAGATTGGGGTACCCTGGATCTTGGAGAGGATGTGTCTGTTGTCGAGGCACCCATCCGTATTGTAGATAGGCGCGAGAAGCAGCTGCGAGGTACGACTATTCCGTTGGTTCGGGTGTTGTGGCAACACCGAGGGCTGGAGGAAGAGACCTGGGAACGTGAGACTGAGATGCGTGCTCATTATCCTGATCCGTTCGAGGACGAACAACTCGAAGGAGGGGAGGAGGGCAAGCATCAAACTTCAACATAATCAGGTACTTGCCCAACTAGTTATGACCATGTGGAGTGTATAAATGTGTGAAATAATTTGTGATTTGTTGTGTATTAATTTGTGCTAGAGGGTGTTAGAGGCCTATGCTTTGGTTGTGATTGTTTTCTTTCATTCCACTTTTCTTTTTGAGGACGAAAAGTCTTAAGGGGGAGAGGATGTAAGGACCCGTACCTTGCGTTAGTCACAGTTTTGCCTTCTGAGTAGAGTTTTTCTAGGTTTTGACCTAGTGAATAGGCTCAAATGAATTCACGTGCAAAAGGAAAGATGCTTAGAATGATGTCCTCTATCTACCACAGAAGTTTCAGGCCAAACGGACGTGTATGTGAGGTGCACGTGAAATGGGTCCAATTCACGTGCAAGTCTGTTTGTCTTCTAAATGATGCAAGGAGGCTAGGGGTGAAGTTTGAGCGCATTTGGAGTGCATATGGAGTTGCACGTGAATTGGGGAATTCACGTGCAAATTGGCGTGCAGCCATATTTTTGCATGGTTCCCTTGGTTTTGACATTCTAATGAACTTTCTCCAAAGGACCATGTTGAAATTCTGAGTATTTTGGCCTATATGGGTGCGGAAAGGTGCTAACTTGTGTGATCAAAACTACGTCGTTTTGATCCTGGGTTTACTTAATCAAAACTACGTCGTTTTGATGTGGGTAGTGTCTATATAATGAGGGCTTGAGTTTGAGTTTAGGGTTCTTGTGTTCTTCTTTGCTGCATTCTCTGCTAGAGAGAGAGAGAGAGAGAGAGAGAGAGGGATCTCCGGGGCATTGCCGTGGTGGTTCGCGTCGTTGGAAGGTGTCTAGCGTGGAGGTTAGGACAAAAGTCTGAGGTAGGGATTCATGTTCTTCCTAACTCTCCTCTGTTTTAGGATATTCACCTATATATATATATGTAAATCCATATAGGTGTGATCTCCTATATGGATGTTGGCCTTTAGTGGCATGTTCTGTTGATTCTGATATTAAATTTGGCCTGAGGATTTTCTGGGTTTGTTTATGCCCACCATGTGTTTGATAAAATGTCCGTGAGGCCTGCACATTATGTATTTGATAAAATGTCTGTGAGGCCTGCATGCCATGTATTCAATATAATGCCTGTGAGACCTTATAAATGGGTGTCTGATGATATACCTACGTGATTGGTGTGTACTGTGTTTGATTTGTATTTGATTTTGAGCCTATGAGGCTGATGTGTGTGGCTTGTATCTGACCATGTTGGTCCTTCTGAGATAAAGTGTAAATGCTGTGCTGAGTTTACATGTTGAGATGTAATGTTATACTGTTTTGTTGGTCTGTTTGAAACTGAGTTGAGATATGGGCCAGGCACAATAGCTGGACCCCTTTGAGATTTGGCCAGGACGTGGTCCTGAGTCTCGGTGTAGCACTCACGACGGTGGGCTAAGTCTACACTCATTCCTGAGGGTAGATATGGCACCCGAGGAGGTGGTTGACCATATCTGACTCGGGTGGAAAATGTTGCATTGGTGTCCATGCAACATTCGCCTGGATGTGGTATGTCATGTCGCCATGGTGGCGGGGTGTCCTCTACCCTTCAGTGCAGGCTCAGGTAAAGAGTGTTTACTGGGTGATGTTTGCTGCTTTAGCCTTAGGCACGACACGAGCACAAGCATACACATATCATGCATGTTGTAGAGCGGGACGGGTCTGGGGAGACTGGATCCCTACTGAGCTATGGTTTGCTCACCCCTCCTATAAACTGTTCTTTTGTAGGGTTTAGCAGGCGGTAGGTGAAGGCTGAGGAGCTAGGCCCCTGAGGCTGGGGGTTTTATGTTATTTCCTTTGTTGTACTCTGGTTTTATGTGTTTGGGATTTGGTTTGGTTTTTATTTGTGGCTTCATAGGGGTTTTTTCCCCGACTGGGTTGTAATAAACATTTGGTCTTTGAAATGAAATAAAATGAGATGTTGTTATTCAAATTGTGTTTGTGTGCATGGTTTGGGATCAGGAGCATGCCCCTTGGCATGTTAGCCTGGTTGTGCAGGTTTGGGACAGCACCCGTGCCAGAAGTCCTTTTAAGGTGCTTGCACCAACCCCTTGTCCCTTCGGGTGCGGGCATGGGCAGTCACTACTCATTTCCAAGTGGAAGGAAATTGGGGCGTGACACACAAATACTCCAGAGACACTCTCTGTCGAGAATGCCAACTTGGCAAACAGACCAAACATAGTTTTAAGAGCAAATCAGTTAATTCAATAACTGCTCCTTTACAACTTCTTCACATGGACCTATGTGATCCTATTTCTGTTTCTTCACTTGCTGGTGCGAGATACACCCTAGTGTTATCGATGACTTCACCAGATACACATGGGTGTTGTTCCTGAAATCTAAGGATCAAACCTTTGAACACCTTGTCGATCTTTTCAACTGGATAAGCAATTCACAAGGACTGAGCATTAAATGCATCAGGAGTGATCATGGTATAGAATTTGATTTCTCAGATATGAGGTCATATTGTTCTAAACAGGGCATTCAGCACGACTTCTCTGTGCCCAGAACTCCACAACAAAATGGGGTAGCTGAGCGTAAGAATCACACTTTAGTCGAGGCTGGCAGATCAATGTTAGCAGGGGCAAAGCTTCCTCTCAGTCTATGGGTCAAGCGGTGTCTACTGCCTGCTATGTTCAGAACAAAACTCTTATAAATAAACTTACCATGAAAACACCTTATGAGATGTGGAAGGGCAGAAAACCTTCTATTTCACACTTCAAAACTTTTGGGTGTACTTGCTACGTACTGAATAATGGAAAAGAATCCCGGAATAAATTTGAACCTAAATCTGATGATGGGATATTTGTTGGATACTCATTACATAGCAAGGCTTATCGAATTTTCAATAGAAAACTTTTCAAAGTTGAAGAATCTATCCATGTGACTTTTGATGAAGCTAACACGGATTGGTCGAAAGTTGGTTCTTCAAGTTTTAATGTGCAGGATCAAGACGACAACATTGACTACTCAAAGTTTATGAATGTTCCTGTCATTTCTACTGACCAACCATGTGGCACCAGTGAAGAACGAAGAAATGATGCAGATGATGCTATGGATGAATCGGACTCGGGACTTCCACATAACTCCGGATATATTCCTTCGGATATTCAAAATACCGGAGTACCTTCCAGTCCATCCGGACCAGTTGATATGGAAATGAACAGTAATGGAGAACCTCAAAATACTCCAGAACCTGTAAATTTGAATAACGTTGGCCCAGAAGAAGCTCAATCAGTGGACGACCAAGGACCACCTAATCTGACAGAACTTCAAATCATTGAGTATTCACCACCACTTGCACAAAACTATAGGTGGACTCAAAGCCACCGTCAAGAACAAGTGATTGGTGATCCTACTGTTGGTGTTAAAACAAGAGCAACCACCTCCAACATGTGCCTCTACTCTTGCTTTTTGTCGCAGATAGAGCCAAAAGTGGTGGAAGAAGCTCTTCAAGATTCAAATTGGATAGACGCCATACAGGAAGAGTTAAATCAGTTCAAAAGGAATGATGTGTGGACTCTTGTACCAAGGCCAAAGTCTCAACAAGTCATTGGAGTTAAATGGGTGTTCCGGAACAAACTTGATTCAAATGGACTCGTAATCTGGAACAAAGCACGACTGGTAGCCAAGGGTTATCGTTAAGAAGAAGGAATAGACTATAACGAAACTTTTGCTCCAGTAGCCCGACTTGAGGCAATCAGAATGTTCTTGGCATACGCTTCATACGAAAACTCCAAAGTTTATCAAATAGATATCAAGAGTGCATTTCTAAATGGAGATCTTTAAGAGGAGGTATATGTTGAACAACCTCCAGGCTTCATTGAACCAAAGGCTAGACATCTGGTCTACAAACTAAGGAAAGCCTTGTATGGATTGAAGCAAGCTCCAAGAACCTGGTACGACACACTTTCGGAATTCTTACTCGCTCACAACTTCCAAAAAGGGAATATTGACACCACACTATTCTTACGAAAAGAGAAGACACATACTCTGATCATACAGATCTATGTGGATGATATCATTTTCGGATCAACTAATCCGAAACTTTGTGATAAGTTCGCCAAGTTGATGACTGGCAAGTTTCCGACCATGTCCGGGCCATGGGTGCCGAGCTTCTTTCTGCTTTCTCCTCTACCTCTCTCTCCATGGATCAGAAGCTAGAGCGGCTTGCCGCGTCTTTCTCTGATTTGTCCACCTCCATTGTGGACTTAACGCAAGTCGTGGCCAGTCCCTCCCTCTCTCGCCGATCTGCCAAACCGGGGGAGAAATCATCTGATCCTTCCCCTCTTTCCACTACTGGTGTTGCCTTTCGCAAATGGTCTACACCTGCTCTTCCTCTGGGCCTTCCAGTGCCTAAACGCAGCTGTTTCTCCACTGGCCAGACCAGCTCTCCCACTCCTGCTATTCCTTCTGGTGCCATCTCCTTCCTCCCATCATACGCGGAATTGCATCCGAATGATGCTGATGGGAGCATTCTTGCTGCGGCCAAGGCCTATGCCTTCTCCACTGCTGAGCGCCGATGTGTGTCTACCTCGTCCCCCTTCGAACCTCAAGACATCCGGACCATACTATCTGAGGAGGGACAATTTTCCACTAACGACATCGACAACTATGCTCTGGCGGTAAAGATAGAGTTGAGGCTATTCCCCTCTTTACTTGAGGAAAGCCTTGATTTTGATGTTCTTCCTTGCTGGGTTGAAAACCAGTTTCCTGCTGTGGACGTTATTCTATCTTACATCAATGGTACAGCAGAGAACAGCCAACCATGGACCTCTCTGTCCATCATTTTCATCCCCTTCCAGGTCGACTCCCCACATTTCATGTTGACTGTTTTCCTGATCAAAGAGAAGAAAATCTTGCTTCTGGATTCTCATCAGGTGGTTGACCGCCCAATTAGAAAGAATCAGATGAGGAGTCTCGTTCGAACCTTGTCAGATGCAATCAGATAGAGTTCTCTCTACGAAGACTTGAATCTACCGCCTCTTGGTCAGGATGAAGTACTCATGGGGACGATCCGGAACAAGAAGAATGTGCCCCACCAACCCGATGGAAACAGTTGTGGAGCCTTTGTCTGCTACTTCTTGAAATCTATTATCTCCTTCGATGATGACTGGAAAAATATCATCGAGTTCTCCAAGAAGCAGACAATGGCACTACGAGAGCATGCAGCAAGGATGATCTTCAAATATAGTAAGCCGTATGTACCATAATGTATATTTGTACTAAGGCTTAATGTATTCCTACTGTAACTAAGTGGAACTGTTCTCTTTAATCCTTACCTCTGTGTTATTTCTTGCTGCCTTATCGGATCAGATTACAAAGGGTTTGACATATCCATATTGGGGGAGATTGTTGGATCAAACCGAGAATTTGGATAATGCGGAACAAACCCTATATAACCAAGTCATCATCCGGAGTAAGGACCCTTCGTGCTGATTAAACACTTGACAAAACGACTGGGAACCCACGTCTAACACTCAACAAGATTATGTCAATTAATGCGGAGTAAGTTCCTGAGTCTACATCTAGCACGGAGTAAAAGAGACTTGTGAGAGAGAAAGAATCGAAGTTGTCACTCCAACCGGACTAAGAAAAAGAAGACACAGACGAAGAAATCCGAGTCTGTCATTCGAGCAGAGTAAGGGCAACTGTTGCGGAGTAAGGACATCAAATACGGAATAAGGAATCTGATCCATTACTCATGCGGAGTAAGGAAGCGCTGATGCGGAGTAAGCTCTCCAAACCACTACTCATGCGGAGTAAGGAAGCGTTGACACGGAATAAGGATTCCAGGACTTCATTCATATGGAGTAAGCAATCACTGATACGGAGTAAGGATCCGAGCTTCGTTTATGCGGAGTAAGGAACCTTGCAACGGACCAAGAAGACGCTGCTTCATCTCTCCAAGCCGCAATTAATGCTAGCAGCTCGCTATGTCCCGATGTAAGACAAACTTATTGAATACCTAAATTGTCTGACACGTGGAACACACGGAGATGTGGACGCAGTCTCAAATACAATTGGAATCAAGCAAAGAATTCATTACAACTTATGCTTCCAATATTTCGAGCTCCACATCCGCAGCAGTTAAAGCTTCAACATTTTCCGATGAAGAACTTCAATGCTCCACACTGCTCGGAAAAGGCAGTTCCAAGATAGATTTCTAGGATGTCTATATATATGCCTGAAGCAATGTAAAAAATTGACGCGCGTGCTTACTTGTACTTATACACTCATAAGCATATATCTTGTAAAGAGCCAAACACAGAGATTCACTGCCAAGTGTGTGTAACTATAATAGAGTGTTGTGGTGTAATCAGCAAAAACGCTGTTTTGCTTTGTTGTAATTATCTTCAGATAATAAAGCAACATACTTCCACTACCTGGTTAATCTTCTGCACTGATTTTATCCGTTTAACCAGAGTGAGTGTCTAAGCCATTAAGAGAGAGAAAGAATTTTCAAAGAGCCTATTCACCCCCCCCCCCCCCCCTCTAGGCTCTCCGGGACCAACACCTTCATCCAGACCTTCATCAACGGAACAACTGAGGACAACAAACCCTGGAAGAATCTTTCAACCGTCCTCATTCCGTATCGGATTTTGACGCCGCACTTCATGCTGGTTGCCTTCATGATTCATTCCAAGCAGTTGATCCTGATTGATTCTCATTAGGTTGTGGATAATAACATAAGAAAGAATCAATGGGAACCTCTGCGTCTTCGACTGACTGAAGCAGTGAAGCAATCTGGACTCTATGAAGAAATGGGCCTAATTTCCCTAGCTCCAAATGAAAAGCTGAAGGCGTTAGTCCGGACTAAGAAACAAGTGCCACAACAGCCGGATAGAGATAGCTACGAAGCCTTTGTCTGCTTCTTCATCAAATCGCTCGTTCAAGTGAATAAGGGTTGGCACAACATCCGTAACTACACATTGGAGCAGACAATAGAGCTGAGGGAGAAAGTAGCAATGATGATCTTTAAGTATAGTAAGCCTTATGTACCTTAGAGAAAATTTTATATAAAGGCTGAATTGTAAGTTGTTGTTGCCTAATGGAAATGGAAGTTATTTCTATTCTATATGATATCTTTTTGCATTGCTTACCAGATCAGATTACAAAGGGTTTTGGCATATCCATAATTGGGGGAGATTGTTGGATCAAGTCCAGAGTTGGATGATGCTGATAAAACCCTATGTAATTTCATTTGAGACTTTGGTTGTTTTTATCTTAAGTTATTACAGAAGATATGATCTTAATCCGGACCTGCACTCGTGAGAACAAAGCCAAAGGACAGGATATATAATCCTAATCCAAATGAGAGTGAGTGTCGTCAAACACTTGGTATATAACCAAGTCTCTTCTTCATATGGAATAAGGATCATTCGTGTGGACTAAACACTTAATGCCATGGACTGAGGAAACTGCGCCTAACACCTCAAATGGACCAAGTCAAATAGATGCGGAGTAAGAATCCTAGTCTACAAGTCACACGGAGTAAGACATAGTTATCGCGGAGTAAAAGGCTGAGTCTTCCACTAAAGCGGACTAAGGAAAAGAAGACACGGAGTAAGAAATCCGAGTCATCCATACATGCGGAGTAAGGAATGGCTTGTGCGGAATAAGGACCCGAGTCTTTATTCGCACGGAGTAAGGAATCCGAACCTGTTACTCATACGGAGTAAGGATGTGCTAATACGGAGTAAGTCATCCAATCATTTAACTCACGCGGAGTAAGGAACTCTCAAAGAATAAGAAAGCGCTGACACAGAGTAAGCACTCCGACCTTCTCATTCGTACGGAGTAAGGAAGCGCTAACACGGAATAAGGATTCCAGTACTGAAATGATACGGAGTAAGCAATCACTAACACGGAGTAAGGATCCGAGCTTAGTTAACACGGAGTAAGGAACCTTACACAGGATTAAGAAGATGCTGCTTCAACTTATCTCTTCACATTTAAAGTCACCAACTCGCTGCTTCCCGATGTAAGATAAACTCGTTGAAAACTTAAAGTATCTTACACGTGGATCATCCGGATATGTTGACACAACTTTGACTGAACTTGAGAACTCACAAACGCACTTATACTTTGCAAACCCAAGACCTTGAGCTCCATATCCGCAGTATTCAAGGCAGAGAGAATTTCGAGGAACAGTCAATGTGCACATAGTCCAGAACAACAAGTTCCAAGACTGTCTCTCAAGGGTGTGTTATATATAATGTAAAGCTTGTACATTAATAAAAAAAAGATGTTTTGTTGATTGTTCGTGAGTTTAAAATAAGTGTATACTAGAGCTCATTGAGATCACAGAGGCTAGTGTGTGAGTCACTTAGTAAACAGAGTGTAAGAGAGTCTTGCAGTAGATCTAAAGGCTTTACAAGCTTTAATCTGCTTCTATTTTGTTATACTTATCCTTTGATAATAAAGCAAAATACTTCCACTATCTGGTTATCTTCCGCATTGATTCTATCTCTTAACTAGATAAGTGTAGTGCCAAAGAGTGAGAAAAGAGTTTTTGATAAGAGCCTATTCACCCCCTCTAGGCTCCCAAGGACCAACAAAATATAATCAAACAGAAATCCAACAATTGCAACAACCAGTCTCGACTAGTGTCACCTATAGGCACTGTCTGCCTTCGGATACTATGGCCTCCAGAACCAATAGCCAAGGCCTACAATTCCCAAAGCCCGTAACCAAAACATGACATCTAGCTTTAGCTAATGTCTTCACAGGCACCAGATGCCTAGACAAATCAACAAAACCACAAAAATACATTAATCACAAGCAAACAAGATTTATAGCTAACCTGTAACAATCCAAAACAAGATTTATGTAACAATTCATACCAAGTCAACATATATCATCAAGATGGCTCAAAGCCCTCTAAATAAGTCTAGGGAAACCTCTCCAAGGTCCAACAAGTAACAAGAGCTCAAACAGGAAGTAGAATAAGCAAACCACATAAGAAAAGATTAAATCTGCCTAATTGGCTGCAGTGGGCTCTAGATCAGCTGCAACCGATTTTCTCAGACGCCTAAAACCACTCTCTGTCGGCCGCGGCGGACCGAAAACAGACCACGATCGACCTCCAATTCTCAACTAATTCCCCTCACATCAGTCGCGAAGGATGGGATTCCAGCCGATGACTTCTTCTGATTTTTGTGTCTGCAGCCTACTCCATGATCTACAACATAACCTTATGCTCTAAAATAACCTCTTTAGGCCTTAAACAAATATATTCATATATATTTCACGCAAGAATAACCAAACATTAGACATAACACAGTTTCTTCGATCCAGTCTTAGTTTTCATGATTTCTTATCTCAGTTGCATGTAATGAATGTTCATATTTTAATTTTAATTAACCACTAGCATAGATAAAGCAAGAAATATATGAGAAGAGACAGATCCACCTACCTCTAGCCTTTAGGAAGGATTAACTAGTAAGAATAGTCAAGAATTAGCGAAGAACGACTAAGAATGCGAAGAACCCCAGGAACACACACATCTCTGACGACTATGACGGCTAGGGCTCTCCAAAAAGAGTTATGAGGCATTAATAAAACCTACAAATCCCTTTTTCTAATTAAAATTCATAGCCCCCTCTCAAGTTTCCAAAAAAAATATTAAATTCTATTTTTCATTAATTAGTCTTTAATTTAACTTCCAAAAATTATCCTAGCAAGAACAGCTAAGAATCTAGTTTTAGTTTTCCCTGGCAACAACGCCAAAAAATTGACACGTAGCTAAAGCAAGTATTACAAGTATATAGTTAAATAATAAAAGGTATATAAATTGAACCCAAAATTATCATTCCCTCAAAGATCTTTTTACTAATTTAAGCTAGACAATCACTAAAATGTGCCCCTTAATTATCTAGAAGGTCAATAAGTTGTTTGTCAAGAAAGAATGCGATTGTCACTGGCTCTACACTAGAGATTCGAAGACTTGTTGATTCGTAGAGTGAGATGTCAGTGGATCAATGATTCTGCCTGAATTCTAAGACTCAGAGCTTTTTGTAAAGACTCGTATTTGGGTAGTGTTGAGAGATAGTCATTCTATGGGAATACAACTATCTGGACGGTAGTGTAATCGTCGATGTGAGCATTTTGACAGTACTTGGGCCCGATTCCGGGTCGAGGCTCCGAGTGGCCCGATTGTGGACCTTTTGGGGTTTATTGGTTGACTTTGCATTTGAGCGGTCATTTAAGTGTGATAATATCTGAATAGTGTTGTACTCGTCATTTCGAGTGTTTTGACTGTAATTTGACTCAATTTGGAGTTCGGAACCTTGGAGGTCAATTATTGTGAGGTCAATGGTTGACTAGGTCAATTATTGACTGGGTTAGTGGTCAATGATTGGCAAAAATATAAATAGAATGAAAAGTAAGAGTTTTCACTTTACGCTATCACGTTTGTGCATTTGAGAGAGAGAGAGAGCTTGGAAGCTTGAAGCCTTAGCAATTTAGGGCAATTTGGGTTTGTGGAGCTCAAAGAATCACTCCAGGTAGGTATCCTTGAACTTCTTATCTTGATTCTATCCTTGGTATACACGAATTTATCATGATTTATGGAATTAAGCATGAACCCTAGGTTTTGGGGGAAATCCAATTTTGGGTTAGATCTAATGGTTTAGCATAAGATCTGTGGTTAAGAACTGATTTATATCAGTTTGGATATGTGTTTCTATGATCTGGGGTTGTTTAACTGCGTATTCCATGAGGGTTGAGAAGTCAACCACGGAAATCTGGATTTAGATCTAGATTTCTATAAATCTGCAATTATGTGCATATTTCTGTCGTTACTGTGCAATTAGAGGCATTTCGGACGCGTTTTCAGATAGATATTGTAGTCTGTTGCGTAAACAGTGTGTTTGGGAGCGTCTGGGGGTCCCTGGGTTGATTCCAGACGAAGAACAAGCAAAAACGACGATGAACAGTACCCTGGGCGAACTGTTGGGTTGAAAGGACGAAGACTCGAAGATTTGGGTCGTAGGGTCAAAGGTTCGTAGACCCATAGTCGTAGGGTCGAAGGTTTGTAGACCCGTAGTTGTAGGGTCGAAGGTTTATAGACCCGTAGTCGTAGGGTTGAAGGTTCGTTGACCCGTAGTCGTAGGGTCGAAGATCCGAAGGTCGAAGGTCGCAGCTTCGAGTCTTCGAGGCCGCATTTCCGCATTTACGAGTCGCAGTCTTGAAGCTACGAGTTAGGCAGTTCTGCAGCTTCGAGCCAGTACAACTGCACTGGACTAGACCATTTATATTGTAAATCATTATGCCTAAGTATCATACTTAAGTTACAATGTAAATAACAAAATACCCCCCATTTGGATTCAAAGAAAAATACTAGAAAATTAAATTCTCACTCCTTCAAAATGTGAAAATTGGATTTAGTGTAAAATCTCAGAAAAATCCAGTTTTTTGTAGAGATGAATTTTTGGAAAGTGGGGTTAGATATCTCAGAAAAATTCACAAAAATCAGATTATCTTAGTTATGATATGGGAACCTAATGTCAGGACTTTTTATTTCAAGAAAACAACTTCTATGGGTATCTCCTTCCTTGGTCAAGGAATGATGATCGGTTTATGAAGACTGGTTTCAGTTATAAAAGGAGTATGGTGAACCTTAATGCCATATTGGTGTTGGTATGTTGGTTTGAGGAATTGGGGCTTGGGTTCAATGACTTATTGGGTTCTCACCGTGAAGCACAGATGATGCTATGTAGTTGACGGGGCAGGCATATGCGCCGATGGCAGGCCTGTGTGGCACTATGGCCGGGCATATTGCGTTGTGGCCGTGACAGGCATATGTGCCGATGGCAGGCCTGTGTGGCACTGTGTCCGGGCATATAGCGTTTTGGTAGGGCTGAGTGCCCTGAGCTGGGATCCCATGGAGGATCATAGACAAGCTGTCCTGTGTGGGCAGGCTGTGTCCTGATGATTGTGCACACTACACGATGCACGAGTACACTGGGCATATAGACGTGTATGATTGCATGATGTGGAGTTTTGGGGTCACCTACTGAGCTTGTCACTCACCCCTACTTATTGTTTACATTTTTCAGGTGTGACCCGAGACTAGTGGACTTTTTTCCAGGAGGACGTGCCCACTACTCTGATGTATGATACAATACTATATTCCATATTGTTTTGTAGTATATCCCGGACATAGGTCCATGGACAGTTGTATTTGCATACTGTTTGTGATGTGATGTCTGTATGACTGTTTGACTTATTATATGCATGATGATATATGGGAGAGTACAGGATTACCCTTGATGTATGACTGTACATTGTTGCATGAATGAGACAGCACCCGCGGTGTAGTCTTTATTGGTGCTAGTCACCAACCCTTTGACCTTTCGGGTGCGGGCATGGGGAAGTCATGTTCCCTGGAATTTGGGGGCGTGACACTTTCTGTACTGGAATGGGTCTGACTCGTAGGCTTGAAGGCTCTAACTCAAAGAGTTGAAGGAACAGACTCGGAGATCGTAGCACATGCACTATATAGAGATTCAGTGTGGCTACGACATAACTATCTTTGAGGTTGTAGCTAATCGAAGGATTAAAACGTAGCGAAGGTCGCCGTTTTAATAAGTTATTATTCGGCCGATATAGCTAAACACGTTGAGTATCCGAATCAATACGTGGATGTTATCCAAGGCAAGAGTAGTGAGTTTCAACGGTGGAGAACAAACGTTGGAACCTATTTAACCTTAGCAGAAGGGTTTCGTGCAACTGCCAACCTATATAAATCAAGCATATGCTATTCTTCAAAAAAGCATCAAAATACTTTTAAAATACACACAAGGTATCTAGAGAGATATAAGAAGACGCAAAGTAGTTCGTACAAGTATACACACAAAGAGAGGAATTGAAAGCAAGATAACAGTGAGTTGATCTGTTTTCTTTCCTCATACATTTGAGAACAGATTATAAATTTTGTGAAGGAGTGATTAAAGGTCAAGCAGTGCAAACGATTCAATATGCAATAGCAGATTGTGCTAAACAGTTTCATCATAGTAAGTACTGGAGTAATACTGCTTTTGTATCTGCATTTAAAAGAAAAGAGAGTTGATCTTATTGTAATAAGGGCTAGACCCTACTGTATTGAAAGCAAATAGTGGATTGGACTCTGTATAGGTACATCCTCACCATAGTGGAGTATATTACATTGATCAAACCACGTAAGCTGTGTGTCTTTGTCTTTTACTTTCCATATATACCTGCTATTAATTTGATTTTGCATGAGACACTAAAATATCACCTAAACAAGAACCACATCTGTAGAATACCTCTGAAAAGTATCCTACTCTTAAAACTAAAGGAAATAGTTTTAAGTATATAGATTCACCCCTGTCTTTATATACAAATCCTTATATCTATACGATCTTGTTTGGATCTTGGGAATATCAGGTTGAATTAGAAATATTTAATTTCCCTTTGACATTGAAACAGACAAAACATTGAGTGTGGCAATAGAAATGGTTTCCAAGATGGATATTACTGACCAAGATGTGACCAAGATATCAGGTATGATCAGATCATAGCCTTCGTGCCTGATTGGAATAGGGGGCCAGGCATTGTTGAAACTTTTTCCATCACTGTGCTTTAAACATTCCACTTTTGGATTATGTCACATCAATAATATGAGCACTAGGAACCTACAAGTCCTTCAATGTTCAATACAAGGATGTACTACAGTACACGACCGTTTCTAGGAAATAATAATCCAAGTAGAAGAATTTGAGCAATATATTACAGAGAGTGCTCCATTTGCATCTAGAAAATTGAATAACATACACTACACTGATATTTCAGCTCAGTAAGATGGACTTGGTATGCCACTCCTTGGGTTTGTTTTTTTGTTTTTAAGTCTGTAATACTCAGTCTTTATAGTGTGTAATGCTTTGTCCTTGGCCTTTAGCTTTATTCTTTGTGCATTTTTTGTTAGGAATTTATGTTAGAGGTTGTGGGCAATTATTTATTCTTGGTTTTGTAAGTCTGTATACTATAATATGTTTGGTCATGGAATAAATTAAATGAAATATAAAATTTCTTGGTATTTATCGTGTGCAACGCCTTGTAAGTCATGAGACTATCAATGATAAACCTAGCTGAATTTTTTTTTAAAACGATTAAAAGCACGATGCTTTCAAAGCGTCATGAATTTGATTATCCACGACGCTTTCAAACCGTCGTTAATGTCATTATTCATGACACTTTTAAAGTGTCATTGATAGTCAAATTCACAATGCTTTGAAAGCATCGTTATTAAACATATTCAACGACTCTTTTAAAAAGTGTAGTCGTTTACCCAAGAACTTTTGACAATAAGTCATTGGACGGCACTTTATAAAGCGTCGTCTTTATGTTTTTTTGTAGTTTGTGATCCCTCACTTGTGTGGTGCTTTGATATTTTTGCTTCATAGAATCCCATATATCTTTCACAGTGTTTTTATTTTAGAACTATCTCTAGGATATAATGATCTAATGCCTAAAATAGATAAATATTCTTTGCCTTCAAATCTTTTTACAATCTGATCTTCAATGTGTTTTCTTTGTGTATCAGTGAAACCAACATCTTCTGCTATTGTAGGAACACCATTTAACACTAGTCCCTAATACTCCTTAGAGTGCAAAAAGTTTTTCTTGAGCATTGTTGCTGATCATAATAACCATCAATTTTTGGAACACCAGGATAGGAAAATGAACTCTCTGTCATCATTGTTCAATAAAAACACATAAAAGACTATTGTTTCTAAACAATTAGGCCATGCGATGGTGCTTTGATATCAAATGTTAACAAGAAATTGAAACACAGATAGATCTAATAAAACAACTTGCATTTATTAAATAATACTTGACTAATATATGTAACCTGACAAAGCAAATAAAGACAAATAACTAAACGAGTTTAAAGATCGCTCAGATCTAAAAACTACTATAACTTCCTGATAATATTAGCAAAAGAAACAAAATCCACAAAAATCGTTATTAGAACACTAGCAACAACTTCTAATAGTTTTTCTAAAATTAAAATTTTAAATCTCTTTTTGTTTTCATATACAAATAGATATTATAATAAATTTTTTAATTATTTCTTATATTATTAAAATAATATTTTTATTATTATTTTTTGTTTATATAAAGAAAATAAAAGTTGGATGAAAAAATAAAAAAAGAAAGTAAAGAGGAGAAATATAAGAAGCAAGAAATAATTTTTTATAATTTAATGAAAAAGTAAACAATACTTCCGACAGAAAAGTATAAGCATGTTTTTATGATTTTTTTAAAAAATTATTTTCATAAATAAATATAAACGGACAGTCAGATAAATTTATAACGATCACAAATAATTTCAAATTTAATATCATACCAAAGCCCCGCCCCTTTGAAACCGTATGTGCAGTGAAAATATGACATATTAAAACTAACAGCAGTAGCCTCTCTCTTGCTACAATATTAATTCCTCACAGCCTAGTTCAAGCCCTTCCTCAAATGCAGCAGCAAAAGCCTTCATACGTTCATGATCCAAAACCAACTCAACCTCTACCCCTCCGTCGCCCTCCCTGCTCTCCGCCAGCCCAATCGCTCCGGTGGTGTCCACCGACACTATCTCCACTCTCCTTGGCTTCCCCCACCCAAAATCCAAACTGTAAACCCCAAACCGCGGCGACCCGAACACTGAAATCAACCTACCTTCCTCAAAATCACCCATAGTCGCCAGCCATAGCTTCACAGCCCCCGCAAACTTCATCTCCTTCATCTTCTTAATCCCCTCGCTCAACGCCGCCGCCGCTAACGCCACGCCGTGGTCCCCCGCCAAGTCACTGAGTTCGCAGCTCGTGCCGCAGCCGCCCAGGCAGTTACCGAAGTAATTCTCCGGCACAGGTGGATCCATCAGTTCCCGACAGTCCGCGGCGAACCCAAAGAAGCCTCTTGGGTCTGTGTCGTCGCCGGTGAATTCAACCACCTTGGCGAGACACACCCATATGTACGCGCAGGTGAGCACGAACGTGGAGATCCGAAGTCCCGATAGCTGTTCGCGGTTGTGCCTCACCCACTGGTTCACGTTAGCGCGAAGCTTTTCTATGTCGGCCCGCGACAGCACGAACGTGCCCCGGAGACGACGAATCTTTCCGTCTCGATAACATTCCTTTTTGGAATCCTCCAATTTCAGGCCTTTGGTTTTCGTTGACAAGCGCTTTTCCATGAACATCTTCTTGAACCCGTCGGGGTCTCTGATCACTGTCCGATCAAACAACGGCGTCATCTCCGGCGGCAGACTGACGGGGTCAGCAGCGTCGTCTTCCCATTCTCCGAGGCGGCAGATGAACGCCCACGACTTGAGGAACGTGGTGGAGGCCTTCCCATCGAGGATGGCGTGGTGCGTAGCGATGCCGACGGAGAACCCCCTGTTCCCAAACGCCGTCACCTGCAACGCCACGATCTCAGACTCCGTGTCGGTGGCCGTTAGCTTCGGCACCAGTGGATGCGACTCCGTGACATCCCTTGGGGCGTATCCGGAAATCCGGTCAAAGTCGGCGTCGGACACGGCGACAGTGAGGAAGACGCCGGCGTCGCCATGGTTAATTTTGAGGATGGGTTCGTCGGCGGAGGGAGGCCAGGTGAGAGTTCCGGTGAGGGGGAGATATTGGCCGAGCGCCAGAGCAAGCGAGCGTTTGAGCTTGGGAAGTACGACATCGGAAAAGGCGTTTTTCGGGGACGGGTTGGTGATTTGGTAGAAGAGCAGGCGTTGTATCGGAGGGGAGTTGAGCCAGTGAATGTCGCACAGAGTTATCGGAAGAGAATGGAGGGCGGCGGTTACCGGCGAAATGTTCGCCGGAGCCACCCGGGTGACTTCCAGTACCTTAACGCTGTCGTTTGCTGGCACCATCTCGATCGATCGATCGATCAATCGAGAGAGAGAGAGAGAGAGAGAGAGATAGAGATAAGGAAATCGCTATTTCTGCGGCTCCACTTTATAGACTGAAAAGCTGTGTGAAGCAATCAGTCAGGTATAGGAACAAGGATGTGAAGCTTCCAAGAAAAGCCATGCCACGGTCGACGCGAGTTGGCTCCGTTGACGTCGAATTGTCAAACGTGGGAAGTTTCCGCTAATTTTATTTAATAAAATGATGAAAAGGAGTGTGATTATGGTCTGGGTTTTGGGTGTATTATTATTTTTGAAAACTATGTGCCAAATCTGTTTTGTGGGGGACTACGGTAGTATATACAAAGACTCATAACAAATCATAAGTTTTGAATTTAGACACCAAATTACAAGTTTTTTTTTCCTTTTTTTTAAAGTTTAACAAGTAATAATATAGGCATCAGCGGTCAGGATGGTTATATGGAAAATTACTATACGCTCACAATTCCAACACGTGTCGTCAAACGACGTCATCATTCTCCATTTTATAATCCTACGCCAAGGAACAAGGATTGTGCGGCTGCATCACTCTCTCTCTCTCTCTCTCTCTCTCTCTATATATATATATATATATACATATACGTATATATGTATATTATATTCCGTTCTCTCTGTTTCTCTGGTCATCGATACAGGGCTCTGCACTTCTAGGGTTTTGAATCCCATCTCCATCCAATAAGACAGCTTGCGTTCGACTACTACTGGTAGAAGATAAAATCAGTGGGTCGGCCGGAAAAACGCCGTTCTCAATAGCCACCGTTTGAGCTCCACCGATTTTCCAGTGCATCGCAAGCCCTAGGCGGTTTCAGTGAGTGTTCAATCGACCGCGTGATGTTTTCACATTTTCGCTTGCTTCGAATTTGAATGGGTCAGTCTAGGGTTTCCCAAAAACATTGTCTTCATGTGTTTCTGATTCAATTTGTCTGTAATTTCTGCATCGACAAGGATGATGGGTGTTATCTGAGTCAGTCGAATCATGGATGATGGTTCTCTGGATAATTCTGCTCTGGGGCGGTGAAATGGTGGAGATAGATGTCAATGCGGATTAGGTCTTGTTTCCATGAAATGATTTGAGTCGTTGAATATGAGCGATGGCGGTGGGGAGAACCGAAAGGATGAACACTGCCTGAAGAAAAATTTGGGAGGGTCTACATTTGGCAATGCCATTGCAAAAGTTGCAGTTGCCCAGATATGCGCGGGTAGTGGGTTTCAGGGTTTTCAACAGTTTGCTGTCCAAACACTTTCTGATATTGCGGTTCAGTACATTCACAATCTGGGAAAGAGTTCACAGTACTATGCCAATATGGCTGGTAGAACGGAGTGTAGCGTTTTTGACGTGCTTCAAGGATTGGAAGATTTAGGTACTGGGCAGGGGTTTTCAGGCGCATCGGATATCAGCCATTGTATTGGTAACTCAGGTATGGTTCATGAGATTATTCAGTATGTTAGTGAAGCTCAAGAGATACCATTTGCATATTCTGTTTCTCGCTTCCCAGTTCATAGGGATAGGAAGCGAACTCTGAGTTTTCTGCATGGCAGAGAAGAGCCTCCAGGTGAGCATATCCCTGCATGGCTTCCCAATTTCCCTGAGCCCCACACTTACCTGCACTTGCTGGCTCAGCCACAGAATGAGGGGCCAACAGATCCTAGCGTAGATAACATTGAGAATGCTAGACAACAAAGGAAATCAGAAAGGTCGTCTCCAAATTTGCAGCAGCGGCTTGCTTGCAATGGTTCAGGAAGTGGATGGCATCCTGTAATCGATAATGGAGATGGTCATAAAGGAAGACAAGCCACAGAAAGTAACCCGTTCGTTGATGTAACTCTGAAATTTGGAGATACGGAATTCTCCTCCTTGTCTCTTCCACCTAAGCCTCCAGAAGAAAAGGCTGCAGAACAACATACTGGGGAAAACACTTATTCAATTCTGGAGACTTTTGCTCCAGCCATTGAGGCAGTTAAGAGTGGATTATCCGAAGCTGAGGAGGGACAGAGTAGATATTATTTGAATCAGAGGCCCGCTGTACATTTTAAGATTGGGGTTCCCAAAAAATCCTTAGGATTGGGAATGGACCTCTCCTCGCAGAGCAAGGGTTTTGAAAAAACTAGCCAATGGCTTTTAAAAGACAATGAGAAAGATGACAAGAAAAGAAGAGCTGAGAAAATTCTTAAGGAATCCATAGAAAACCCACAGGAGCTCGCACAGTTGTAAATTAGGTCCATGTTTTCAAAATTTGTACACTTGTTAACGGGCAGCAGAGGATGGTTGGTGGTAGTCAAAGTCAAGGGCCATATTATTGTGTGCCTGTAGGCTTACAGAATCTGAATCTCATACTGCTGTAAGGGTGTAGACCTTCTCTAATAAGTTCTCAAGGTATGTGCATGTCAAGTGTCATAATCATTTCTTGCCAATGAACAATTCTTTCTTACTAAAAATTCCCATTTCTTTGTTTGTGTATTGATTTTGGAATTTGGATGGGTTGTGTGTATGAGTTTTCCTTCCCTCGTTAATTTTAGCTTTTATTTTTCGTATTTATTAATCAGAACATTTAAAATTTCAAGCGTTAGCAATGAAATAATTGTACTAGTACTTGATGGGAAACAGCAAGACATGTCTGTATTACTTTTGTACCCATGCTTCAAACGTTTAGGCTCCGTTTATATCAAAGATTTTTTTTTTATAAAATATATATTTTATAATCCAGTGTTTGGTGGAACAGTGAAAATAATCAACAGAAAATGCATTTTATTCGTTGAGAAAGTGGCTTTGGGACCTAAAGTTTAGAAATCATTTTTCACATGCCCCTCTCAACCTGTTTGTAGCTCCCTTTTCTCTTTGTCCCCAATCTTCAATTTCTGTTTCAAATCCTCCAACCTCATAGCTGTTAGGCTCAGTCGTCTATAAGCCTGAGTTGGCTCTTCCAATTGCAAAAGACTCATGGATGGTGTGCCAATGTTCCATAATGGTGCACTTGGAACTTAGAACAACCTTTTATGAAACATCCCACTATAGGGTGAGTTGTACTTTGAAGTGATGGTTCTGACCCATTTTGTGGGTGTAGCACATTACCTCTCTTCATCTTTCTGTAATGCTTCTTTTCTTTCATTTTCTTAGCTCTTTCATTGTTACCATTACTATTATCTATTTTTATTGACTATACTACTATTCTTGCTAAGCAACAATTTCTCGTAAGTATTAACAATGATATAAATTAAAAATGATTTCGATGTAATTCATTGATTTAAATTCAGTTTTAGACATGGAGCCCCTATTGTCTAAAAAGCCCATGCCTAGGTGTTGTGACTTGGCTCCGGATTCCTTTCTGCATTGTGAGTGCTCACACCTTTAAAAACTTTGTCCAAGCTTATTCATCAATTCAAAGGGGAGGAGACCGCATACAGAGATCTGATGAAAAAATGCTGCAAGCCTGCAACCTCTCTCTCTCTCCCCCTCAGAAAATGCAAGCGTTTTTTATTCTATAGCCTTGAATCTAGTTCTTGGAATTTCCAAAAATTTTCCACTGTATTCTAATGTTCTAATTCCTTGAGTTGGGATCTGAAAATTGGAGAAAGCTTTAGGATTCGCAAGTGAGAGATGAAGAAGACAATTGTCTGTGACTGCAATCATTTCCAACTAGACTTCATTAAATCCTGTACTTGTGTTTTGCAAATTTCTCAAAACCAGTTCTGTAAATTGTTGATAAGTGGATTTGAGTTTAAGGATTTGCGCAAATACACAAAGATTTGTCCCCTGCAAGCCATGTTGCGAGTGATGCTAACTACAAATGCTTTCTCCTTGTTTTCTTTCAGTTACGGGAGCTTTATAAATAGCAAAGGAAAATGCAAAATGTTTTTAAACCTAAATTGTGTTAATTCACATTTTCATTTATTTTGTTATTTTCTAATTCCAAGCTAATCATTTAACATCATGACTGGCCACAGGAGTTATACATTTTTATAGTTTCAAAATATTAGAACTTGGGATTGTATCTATTTCATTTGAGAATTGTGGAACTAGTGAATATTTTGAAATGGGGAACAATTGAAATTTTTTGGAGATCTCGAAATTGACTTGAGGCAGAAAAATAGTGTCAATTGTCTAATTAGGAGTTATCAAAACATTTATTGATCAAAATGCTGGATATGTAACTTCTTTCAATATTCTTGAATTGCTGAATTTTGTGTGGTCTCTTTTATTTTAATTTCATGACCTCTTGCAGTCGAGAATTTAATGATGACAAAAATTATGCTTGCACTTGTTGGCAAAAAGTAGCTTCTTTGATCTTTGAAGATTGATTATAAATTGAAAATTGTAACGAACACTATTGTTAAATTTGTAAATGAATTTTCTTGCTATTGTTGAAGGTGATAAGCTTATATTATATATATCAACTATAATGACGAAAAAAAAAATTCTAGAATACATTTTCTTTACATGCTAACATAGAGGCAGCATTCCCGATGAATCATTATGCTCTTACTCGGTAAGAGACTACATACTGCAGCCTGCTTTGAGTTTATTTTTAAAACATTTGCTTGCTAGAGTCCCCACGCTAAGCATGGGGAAGGGCTTCTTTCCCACTTACAATCTCTACAACCAGGTCCTTAAAGATCAAACGTTCAACATCTAAGACAATTCCTCTTTTTTCATCATGGTAGCCTTTCAAACATGCTGAATTCTCCCATATGATGCCCTTCAAAGCTTCATATTCGTTTTCTGTACTGTAGGTCTGTAGCTTCTCTAGTTGTGAAAATACTTCTCTTAGAAGCTCCTGGCCACTTGCACTTCTCCTTGGAAAAATGGTTGATGGGGACCATGGCTCATGAAAACCTGATAAAGCCATTTTGCTAGCTAAAATTTCATCAACAGCATCAAAGACAAGTTTTCTATGGATCTTCTCATTAACGTTTTCCTGTGTTATCTTTATGCTGTTATTTTTTCCATTTGAAAGCCTAGATATTGTATTGATTTTCTCAAGGAAAGGGAACAATTTGGGGTTGAGAATATGGCCTAATGAATGGGTCTCTGATGCTATTGAGCAGGGGTGAAGATTTCTATGAAGTACACCTGATGCTAATATTATCTCATAGATGTATTTGTGATCTGGGTTCGTGTTCTGAAACATATGCTCCATAAATTCTGGCTTCTTTTGATTGGACCTAAAGCTAGGACTTTTTGTGATGCTTTTGGGTAAATGATCTTGATCCAATGGCTTCCAGTAAGTTTCATCTGAACTTGGTGTCTCATCATCTGTGTAATAGAAAAGTGTTCAAAATCCAGTAAATGAATTTAGAATGGAAATGATAGTAGAAGAAATCAATTATCCTATGCTAGTTACCCCTTTCTGTTAACTATTGTTACTATTTGATGTAGGGAACCACATGTTCTAGTTTATTTTTACTCTGGGATCTTGTTTGAATTAGTTTATTAGCTTCAGTGTGCTTCCTGTACCTACAAGAGTTCTACCTTGAAAGGCATTGGAAGTCTTCTTTACAGGAGATGGTGAGTCATCCCTATAATATGCAGGGTCAAGAACAGAGACAGGGCTTGGTTGTTCTGGGATAGAAATT
Organism: Taxillus chinensis; assembly: GCA_023512835.1. Classification (NCBI taxonomy): domain Eukaryota; kingdom Viridiplantae; phylum Streptophyta; class Magnoliopsida; order Santalales; family Loranthaceae; genus Taxillus; species Taxillus chinensis. The sequence continues at coordinate 34,969,780 of CM042085.1, forward strand.
GAAAGATTAGCCATTATTTGATCTCCACTCGACCTTGCTTCTGTATTCTGAATGAGAAAAGTATGCTCTGTTAACTGGATGGTCGAAATACAATAATAATATTAAAAAAAAAAAAAACCCTTACTTTATGGACACCGAGTTGGAAGGTACTTCTGGTTTCATCAGATTGGCCAATGGATGTGACTTCTGTATCAGTCTTAGAAGCCAAGCTACTGTTTCTTTCACACTGCAGTGAAACCATATCACTTTTGTGACTGAAGTTTCTTGTCTCGCTACTTGCCTCACTTGATTCATCTTCACCTCCCTGTAAATTGTAAGTTCTTGTCCTAAATGTTCTGCGGGGCGAACTTGATCCTGTCATTTGTCTATCGGATCCTCTCTGCATCCTACTTAGTTCTTCTGATGATTGAGTTGTGGAATGAGACTTCTTCACTTGTCCTAGCTGTTTCTGTTGTAGTTTTGGGCTCAAAGTCCCTGAGCTACAAGAGTTGGTAATTTTTTCTCTGGTTAAATGATGAGGCACCTTTGAAGCATTTGTTGATCTTGGCGTTCCAACACTTGTATCATTGTCCATGGAAAGAGTAGGTTTGCTGGAAACGTCTCGAAGATGGTTTCTGCTTGGACTCAGACTCTCTGCTGTTTTCTTGTCTTGAAAATCCTTTCTAACATTACCTGAGACACCAGTCTGGAGCTTGGGAAGACCTGATAAACCAACTCTAATTAACCTAGGAGACAGATTATCTAATTTTCTTGTGCCATTACATGGTCTTGTGATCACTGTTGTATTTGGAGGACTGTTCAATCTGGTTCTATAAGGAATTCTATGGCTGCTTTGTGGTCTCCTTTTTTCTGCTAATTTCCTTTGATAAACACTACTTGAAGTGGGGTTGTTATAGGTTGTTGGAGAAACAAAGTCTGAACCTTTCTCATCCTTCTTTTCCTCTGGCATCTCTTTTGTCTTCTGCATTGTTTCAATAATATGTTTAAGAGCTCTGAGACCCTTGTCAGGTTTTTTGAACTGGAGCTCGCTCAGCCTCATCTCAATTTCACTGTAAACGGTATGAGAAGACTTAAATTCCTTGGGAGATCTCCAAGATATAGATGCTTGCACATGGGAACCACGGTTCGCATCTTGTCTCCATAGAGCTGTTTCCTGTGGAGGCCTTGGACTTGGGATGGGCCTTACGTGTGCACCAGTATTCCTCAACTGTGGTGAGGTGGGCTCCTTGAAATTATTCCTTGGTGAGCCAGCGACTAGATTTTGTCTCTCTGCATCAACTGTTCTTGGTGTTGTTGAAGGCTGCGAATTTTCACCTATGCAAGTTTTAATCGGCTTCATATGGCCCTCGCTCATTGACACTGGGAAAGCCTCCAAACCCATCAACTTTGCTACAACAGTTGATGGTCGCTTATTACTTTCTTGTTCTTGGTGTAGGTTTCTGATATTGATGGGGCTCCCCCCCATACCTCTTGGAAGATTGTTTGAAAGATAATCTGCCTTCAATTCTCTGGTGAAAGTCCTTGTGGAAGGTTCTCTACTATCCAAGGATAGCCTTGGGATTTCTTTGAGTTTCATGGAGTATTTTAAAGTCTCTCTTGATTCTCTTCCGTCATAGGAAAACCTTGGGCGATCTTTCAGTAGCTGAAGTCTAGAACCATCTTTCTGTCTGTTGAAGCTCATGGGCGCTTCACCAAGCTTACCAAGATTGGAATCAGGGCTTGTCAGCTTCATAGATTTGGACAGATGCAAGGGCCGAGGTGAATCAATGTGTTTCATGCCATGACTTGGTTTTGCTTGCTTCCTCTCAATCTTCACTGAGAACCCTTGGGCTTCCTTGTAGGTTGAGTCTTTAACAATATCATGGTAATCAGAGGCTTGCTGTTTGTTGCCAACGGAAGGCTTCAGTTGTTTCATGGGAATGTTTGTCGAAGGAGACGGAGGAAGACAATGGCCGGAGGATGATAGTTCGGACTCGGCTGTTCTATTGCAGTCTACAGATGAGAATGTTGATGAACATGAAGAAGATGAAAGTGAGGTTCTGGATGATTCAGTGGAGACCCTGTGTTTTTCTTTGGCGACCCTCTTCGTGTTAATATCCTGCAAGAATTATATAACGCTTAATACTTTCTCATCAATCTTCTAAAATGGGTGTTCGGAGTGGTAGGGTCTAAAATTCTCACTTTGAGTTTCTGTGAGGCTTGGCTCTTAAGTTCCATAGTCTGCTGGGCATTTTGACCTACACAAAATGTGAAACATAAACATTTCGTGTATACGTAAGCTTCTAGTAATTAGTAACTTTTCCAACACCTCCTAGCCGTTCGTACAAGTTCTGTTGATGTCGTTAAATTGGTGGTATGCTGAGATTCATCACATGTTCAGATTTTATGGCTTCAGTTCCACAGGAAACTTTGCTAAACATATGAAGTGTTATGATATAGTGTGTTTTGTAGTCAAAATTTTAGTTCTTTATGAAGTCTTATGGAAATTACTCTTCATAGAAATCTCAAAAAAAAAAAAAAAAGATAGCTTTTAAAGCCTTTCAGTGCTAAACTGTACGTAGAAATTACTCTTGTATGTTTTTTGTTTTTTGTTTTTTTGGTGACGCAAGTTAATTCATATTTATTATTAAAAAGAGACAAATAAACAAGGATAGGTTTCTACCTAAATCACGAAATTCCACTTCTAAGAAAACGAGATCCACTTCTCGTTAAAGTGCGCAACGTTAATCGCCTGTTTCAAAAGAACTGGCACCAAGAGAACACCTATCGTTAAGAAAGCGACTATTATCAATTGAGTGTTAGTGCTGGGACGAAGGATAAGATGGTTAACTAAATGTCGTTCTTAGTGTGATTTTGTATTAATTTCCTTATAACTAGTCAAATAATAAAAAATTATAATAAACTAGACTATGAAAGTACATGCTGGATTGTCCAAATGTTGTAAAAGAAACATTTTTCACCCATTGCATGCTCCCAAGCCTCCGACTCTTGGTATGCATTTATTAGAGTCAATAAATTGCATTAAAGCATGATCGCATGCCATGTAAAATATGATCAATGAAACAAGCCATATATTATTTCTTGCCTTTTCATTTCTATTTGGAATTAGGAATGGTAAAAACCAATAAATCAAACCGAACTCAACAAAATTAATATATTACGATTTATATTTTTTTATTTAGATTACTCGGCAAAACAGAACCATCTCTCGTGAATTTCAATTTTTTTCTAATGCATTTGTTCAAGCATTAATAAATATATAAAGAGTATTAATGATAAATACATCTTGTTGATGTCATATATATTTATATAGTATCTAACTAATGCAGTTTGTTATTTATTGTTTTAGTGATTTCGTGATGAAGCATTAATAGTGATAAAAATTATTAATTCGAAAAACAATAATTTTTTACTTTTTTTTATCCATTTTAATTTATTAATTTTTCAAATCAAAAGTATACGGTTTAATTTTAAAATACAATATCGATGATGTTCATTCCTATTCGAAATAGCCACACGTATATAAATAATATATTCTCGTTTCGCTTTTTTCTCTTTTTCTGTTTTTAAACCCAGGACGGATAACTTTATCCATGTCTGTCCTGATTTCCTTCTCCCACCAAAACTCATGGACGTGGTGTGCAAAGCTCATGTGAAACAGCTTGAATCAAGAAACACAGAAAATAAACCAAAAAAAAAAGAGCATTTAACCATCATTGAATTTGGAGATTAGAAAGGAAAAAATATACCTGGAGGAGAAAGTCTCTTGAGGTTGCAGCCGGTGGGAAGGGGATGGCGGCGGTCGATGAACAGCTGAAGCAACCCATTCATGCACCCAATATGCTTCTGAAGACTCGGGTTTTCCTCCGAATCGTCCCTGACCTTCCCTGCCATTTCTTTATCACCAATCAGCTGCCTATCCACCGAAATGTTTTAAAAAAATAAAACACTCAACCACCACTAACAACAACCTTCAAGGGTGTCTTGCTAACTGAAGAGTTCATCACATGGAATCCCAAAACACAGATAACTAACTATTGAGTGATAATAAAATGAGGAGTTGGATGCACCCAAAACCTTCTGCTCTCTCATCCAAATGACTAAAGCAGTGATGGCAGCTCTGCAGGACCCGAGTCTCCGTATGTGTTATAACTTGGCTTTTTGCCGTATTTCCCAAGGGAGGGGACTGGGGGAGGCAGCTAACTTTGCTGTAGGCTTTAGACAGGAGAGGGGGGGATGAGGTGTAACATATATATATATATATATGTGGAATGGGATGGAATGAAATGGAGGCAGCATGACATTTTTTTTCTTTGTTATTATTTTCTTTTTTTGCTTGTTAGTTGGCACTGTTTTTAATTTCAGCAATCAATTGTTTATGTTCATGTCACACAGCCCACACTCCACCGGTGAGGCGATGTGCCTATACTGATGATGTGGTTTGGTCCTCTCTCCCTCTCTCATGTGGACAAAATAATAGAAAGTGGGTCAGCGACCTGGACCTCCCCGGCCTACAGAAGCATGTGCTGTGTCAGTGTGCTGATGAAACAGAGGAAATGGATTTATGTACTGGCAATTTACGAATGCCCTTTACGCCAGTTTTTCTCATCCAAATTTGTACGTGTATAAATCCCTGCTCTCCCTCTATCGCCAGTCTCCACCTCGAATACTTATTCTCTATCTCAAACCCCCCAAAAATACCTCCAGATGTTCTCATTTCTTAAATTAAGATTACTTTCCCGTTATTATCCATGCGTATAAAGGGCAATAATAGTGTTATAGATAATGTAAGGATAATTGTTTTTTAAAAAAATATCATCATGACTTTTTTTTTTTGAGTTTAATCTTATTTACATACATTTTATGTGCAAAATGGATAGATATACGGGCAAAAGAGAATGATGCTCCTTTCTAACGACACAACGAAAAAGTCGCCAGTTTGAGAATCGTCCTGGGAGACTGTTTCTGCTTATTTTGTAAGCAAAAGCAGAAAAAAGTATTTGGTAAATTTTAAATAAAGTACTTATGAAAAAAGTTTCTATTTTTCTAATTAAAAGCAGAAGCAATTGAAGAATTGCTTTTAGAAACTGCGGAAGCAGTTTTTTAAAAATAAAAATGATAATAATATCCTTTTTAGAGTGCCAGTGACAATCATGCAATCGGATTGGCGAGGGCTAAGACGGAAGATGATGTTGATGTGATCGAGATCGTAGCGGGCGGCGCCAGTGTGCATCATCTCGACGGCGCAGGAAGCGAGACTGAAGGTCATAGGCCAGATAGACCCACTCCTGGCCCAGTTCATTAGAGCATCAATCTTGGAGATCACGAACTCTGTCGTCTTGGAGACCCCCGCCGGGGTGGAAGGCGGCGGAGGACGCGAGTATGGAGTAGGAGATGGCGACGACGACGCAGTGGGCAGGGTCGTGTGGATTTCATACGCCCCCTGGACGACAGCAAATGATAGCAACGCCAGCCTGGTGGCAGAGGAGGAGGAATTTCTTGCTACCATTAGAGCCATGCAAATAATGGATTGTGACAACCACGCAAGCACACACACACCACACCACACCACACCAAGCCCCCTTGAGAAAACAATGGATGGAAGAAAGTAATAATGAATGTCTCCAGTCTTGTCACGCCCCGCTCGCTCGCTCGCCTGGATTGAGATTCCTTTCAGATTTCTATGCCGCAAAATTGGTTCTGGCATTGGATTATTTGCACAGTTCGGGGGTGATCTACAGGGAGAGTGGGATGGGGATGGAGGTAGGGTAAGATTTTTTAAAATGTTATTTATAAAAAAATTATAATATAATTAAGAAGGTTATTTTTGTCTTTTAAATTTCTATAGCACTTTTGTTTTTAATTTACCAAACACTTATTACCTGCTTTTAAATTTTAAAGCACTTTTAAAATTATATTTTACCAAACACTCACCTACTTATTTTTACAGCAGTTTATTTTTTAAGTACAGCTAAAAATCAGCTTTTTCTAAAAGCACAACATTACCAAACTAAGCTAACAACGCTTTAATGACACTTTTTAAAGTGTTGTCCAATGATCCATCATCAAACAACACACTTTTTATGTATTTAATAATGACACTTTTAAAGCATCACTAATTTGATTATATATGACGCTTTAAAAACATCATTATTAAACACATTTGCATTATTTTTGAATAATCTCTTTTCTGAACTATTTGTTGTGTTATAGTTTTTCCTTCTTTTATAATGATTATCATTTTTATTTACTTGAATTTTGAACTTAGATCATCATTTCTTCTTCTTAGTTTATATTATAACAATTATATGTATTCTTCAATTTAAATGAATTCTAAATTTCTAACCGAGCAACTCCAGCAATCCTCTTCAAATTATCTCCACATGTGGAGTTTTTTTACATCTATATAGTCATTTTTTTAACTTGCATTCCAACAATACTCTTCAAACTATTTTTATTTTGATTAAAATAATAATTTTTATTTTATATTCTTATTTTTTAATTCTTATATGGGAAACACGTTTTCTTTTTCTTCCCTCCCATCACCGCTGCTCACTTCTCCCCCATTGCACCAACACCCCGAACCCCCCACCCCCCCACTCGGTGCGTCATGTGCAGATCTCCCTTCCCCCCCATCGTGCCTACCATATCGCTATCCTATCCCCTCTCCTCCGTCCCCTTCCACCTCCAACTTAAGTTGTTCCTCTTTTGGATCAAGTGCGGAAAACTAGATCACAGCAGAACCCACTCCGGCAATGCTGTGGAAGGCAAGGAGGGGGTTGAGGGCGGAGACAGGAAGGGGAATGAGGGCGACGACAGGGAGAGGAAGATGGTGGTGATCCGAGCAATCCGAGGGAGAGAGGAGAGAGAAACAGTAAAAAATAATATTATATTATGTAGAGAGTGAATAATGACTCTTCATTTTTGAACAGTCACGGTAGCAATTTGTAAATGTAAAGAGTAACATTAAGAGCCTGTTGGGGCTTGTTTTTGGCATGTGACTCTCTATTTGTAGACAATAAAGAGCTTTTTAGAAATGGTCTAAGGTGAAAGGTGATCACTAATTGCGAAAAGAACATAACGATGTATTTGGATGATTGGAGAAGCTCTATTTCACGACAAAATTGAACCCAAATTATGGCTAAGACTTAAGGGGATAGTAAATTATGATCGATTCCCAAGGCCCCTTTAAAACAATTTCTTAAATCACTGCTGATGGCTTATTTTGGGAGCTTTAACACATACTAAATTCTGCATAGTCTTTATGTGCATGTGATGATTCAGGCTTACAAAATGCAATCCATTAGGCTTTTGTTAAAAATTACTAACTAAAATTATTGACTAAAAGGCAATTATAAATGTGTGTGTCTATGTGTATGTATGTAGAGAGAGTAGGTGTGCATAGGGATGACAACAAGTCGGGTTGGGCCCGGATACTGTTCAACCCTAATATGCAGAGTCTTGATTTGAATCCGACCCGCCCCAGTGGTTTGGGAAGTTTGGGGAGGGTCAGATCTGTATTTTTACATTATATTTCTTTTAAAAACTCAGGTTGGAGCAAATTGAATGAGACCTGGACCTGACCCGATAAGTTGTCGGGGCAGGTCGAATCGGGTTGGGCAAGGCAGGTTAATTTTTCCATCCGTAAGTGTGCATGAACTTTCATGCATTTCCAAGAAAAAAAAACAATGAGCATTTTTAAAATATAAATTATTAAACATGTAACCCTATAAAATAGTGAGCATTTGCGCCCTAGGGGTGAATCTGCTGGTAGCAAGATCGCTTCGATCGCTGTATGATTTTGGGTACGATTCTCACGCATAATACCACCTAGCCTAATTTATTTTTCGGGTTTCATACATGATTGGTGGGGGACAAAAGAGATCACCAACCTGTGGGTTTTATTATCACGGCTTGATCGTATGGTCAATGGTTCGTTGGCTAGGTTTTCTATGTGTATGTATGTACGTATGCATATATATATATATATATATAATATGCTGATAAAAAAAGATGTGCAATGAGTATAAGTGCAATTACAATCTTTCGATCATGATCGAATGACCTATATCACCCTTTTATTTAATTGTTCATTTGCTAAAGAAAAGGTGGATTGTACACACCACACCTTAATTTAAATTTTGTTATTTAGTATATAAGAATGTTTTCCCCAAAAACTTGCTAGAAAATGAGCTGGTCAATCAAAAACCTATCCTTTAGTTGACCAGTACTTCAATCAACCACCATAGTTAATTGAAACTAAGAAACCATATGGAAATGCCTTGGTCGATCAAACAGAACACCCTTCAGTCTACAAAGACTCACTCGACCACATCTAGTCAATCAAACCTCAAAAATATGTGGGAATTTCTATGGTTGACCAAAGGTTATTCAACCAAACTAGACACTTTAGTCGATTACATCGACTACACTTCTCATCCAGTCAAGCCTCACAATGTATTCAACGTAAATTTTACTCTTTGAGGTCCCTAAATACCAGATTTTATCAACCTACAACCTTATATATGCTCTCTAAAGTCTAAACCAATGTTGCATTAGCTTATAACACATTTTACATCAAATTATTAGAATGTTGCCTATTTGGTTGAGTTGGATTATTTTTGAAAATATTTTTAAAAACTATGAATCCAGATGAATTTACACAACTCATAAATACTTTTAAATTATTTGTGCCTACGTTTTTTTTAAAAACTATCATGTTTTCAAAAATAATACCATCTTTCCAAACGTAGCCTTTAAGTCCTTCATCCTAGTCATTTTAATTCGTTAGTGAAAGTGAACTAGCCCCAAAAAAGCTATCAATCATCATCTAAATATGTAAGTTTGTTTGTGAGTTAAACATAGTAAAGCACAAAACAAAGCAACAATGAAGCAACATTGACGTACCTCATCATTGGGAAGGTCCTTACAAGCAATATATTCTATGGCTAGTATATGAATATACTACCCATTTCCTATCATGCGTATCTCCAAGCATTATCATGACCCCATGGTAGCAACGCGATGAACATTAAAATCTCCCCCACAGGGGTACGCAATATCACACTCCAACGCACTTTTGCAAATCAACACAACAAACAACACCCCTCTACACACACCGCACATACGCACATCACCTCTTACTCGCACCTGAATGCCACGGGCCCACACATAAGAACTTTGCACTCCTTTAGTACGTATGTAACACACACAACAAACAAAGCAAGGGCACACACAATAAACTACGGATCAAAGGGGAACGACATAGGGCCCACCTCGCCAATATTAACAAATCACATGATTAACAGGAATCCCACGCACATCATAAACCCCTCGAGGGGGGGGGGGGGGGGAGGGGGGGGGGGGGGGGGGGGGGGGGGGGGGGGGGGGGGGTGGGGGGGGGGGGGGGGGGGGGGGGGGGGGGGAGGAGGGTTGAGGGGGGGGGGGTGGGGGGGGGGGGGGAGGGTTGTTTAGGGTGGGGGGGGGGGGGTATGAGGGGGGGGGGGGGAGGTGGGGGGGGGGGGGGGGGGGGGGGGGGGGGGGG